>VWPW01000679.1:73005-220514 GCA_013389825.1 Crypturellus undulatus
GCCCGCAGGGGCGCAGGGCCGGCCGGCAGCCCGGTCCCGCCCGCCCCAGCCCCTCACGCCCGGGACGCGGCGCGATGCCCGGCTGGGAGCCTGAGCAGCGGCCCCGACGCGGAACCCTGCGATCGGCCCTGACGTCCCGCTTCGACAGCGACGGCCCCTGCTCCTCCCTGGCCTGCCCGCAGCTCCCGAAGGAGCCCCCAGCTTTCCGTTTCCCTCCCCGAACGGAACGGCCGAGCGCAGGAGGCGCCGGAGGCCGTCGGGGCTCCCTGCAGCACCGCGGACAGCGGCGGTGCCGGCCCCGCGGGGTCCGCGCGGGCGGGAGCAACCAAGGCGGCCCCGGGCTAGGCCGGGGGAGCCTCCATGCCCCGCTCCCTCGGCCCCGCCGCAACGCGGGCGGGAGCATCAGCTCCTGCTCGCCCCAAGCCAGGTCAGAGCCCTTACACGGGCTGGGAGAGGAGCAGCGGGTCCCGCGGCACTGCCTGGGCAAAAGGAGTCCTCACCGCTCCTCCCTGCCCCCGCCACACAAAGGCGAAGTGTGGTCCCCTCAAACGGCTTTTTCACCCTTCAGACACCAGAAGAACTCTCCCCAGGCTTGCCAGTACTACTTTCTTTTCTTTTTTTTTTTTTTTTTTCCTTTATTTCTTTTTCCTCTCATAACAGGAACAAAAACCTCAAAAGACAGTTTCTCACCATTTGACTGTTTGCTCTATAGATCTGCTTTCTCCTTTCAGGGTAGCTATGATAAATTGTTAGGTACAAAAAAACAATCTTCTCTCTTCCCTCTACCTTTTCCCTTCTTTCTGCTCCTAAATAGACCAAGTTTTTCAGACAGCCTTTGCCTCTTAGTTGTATTTCTGCAGCTGCTCTGCTCACACATACATATGTAAATACATATTTAAAAAATACTTTTTTTTTTCTTGCCTTCTTGGAGTGATTACAATCCCAGACATGTTTTCACAATCCACTCATTCATCTCTGCACTATCCTCTCTTATATTTCTTCCTCTGGGAGGTGGCATTTAACTAAAAGTCAGTAGCTGATGTCAAATATCTGCAGAACATTAAGCAAATGTGCCCAGTTTACAGATTTGACCTGTCTTTTTCCCCAGATCCTGTAATCTAGGACTTCCTCTCTGAAGATGAGGACACATTTCTGAATCTCAGCACAGAGAACATTGTATGATAATTCAGACAATTTTCACTGATGACACATTTGCAGCTTCAAGTGCTCCGCTCTGCACCTGGGAAGGTTAAGTCTATTGGCATTTGCATGAACACTTAGACTGTTCCCTTTGAACACCTCCAGGCTCCTGCCACAGCAGCAAGGCAGGTGCAGCATTTTTATTTTGCTCACCCTTGGCAAGATCCTGGCATTTATGTACTGGTATTCAGGCACCTGAATGTTCAGTTTCTCTCCTGTATCCTTTAAAAGTGTGAAGATAAAGCTTTCCCCATGTGGGCTAGTGCAGAGCAACACAATTGCACTGACCACAGCAAGGCTTCACTGACTTTCCCCAGCTTAACAGCCGCCTGCAGCATCTTCACAGTCACTGCCCAAAACCTGCCAAAGCCTCAAGTCAGTTAATTGGAGTCTCCTCGCTCTCCCCACAGCCCTGATTTCAAATAATACCACTCTCTCTTCCTCTGCCCACCACCAAAATAATGTAAATAAGACTTTGTCATGCTCTGGCTGAACTCATCAGACTGAGAAAATAACTGCTCCAAAGACTATTTGAAGGTCCTGGACTCTTCTTTGAAGCTACAGCTCCCCACAGCTAGACAGAAGACTGCAATGACCTGCAAGGAGTCTTCCTCCAATGCTGATCAGTCAGGTGTATAAAAAAAAGTGCAACTAAATCACATGTAAAGTCCTGAACTTCTCAACTTTTAACTCATATGTCAGCTTTATCCTCCCTCATAAGTCAAGAGAGGTAGCATTCCTGAAAGAAAAGGCTCCCCATACATATTCTGATTAGAAACAGCAGTTGCCTGTCTTCACACATTCCTTCCTCATGCACTGCCAGGGAATTGCACAGGACACTTGCTTTTACTTAAAGTGACATCCTCTTCTTTCTTAAGCAGTGTATGAATCGGCTAGGAAAAATGCTATTTGACTCCAGAATCTGACTCCAGCTCCCACTTTTCCCTGGCCAGATATGTTATGCCTCACACTGGGATGAGTCTTTCCACAGACTGAGGCAGGAGGGACTTCTAGTTGTCATCTCTCTGACACATGCTGTGTTAGCTAACATGCCTCTGTGTTAATGGTCAAGACAAATACAGGAGCTTTCTTGGTCTCTCTAGGTAAAACGGCATTGACAATCAGGACCCGTAATCTAGGATTAATCTGCAGGGATCTGGGAAGACCTGAGGACTGGCCATATCTCGTGTAACTGTTGCCAAGGTTAGAGATCCTCTATCCTTTATGCGGATCCTTTACCTCAAATATCACCCCCACCCCAGCACAATGCAAAATCAGACCTCTCCTGCCTGCCCCCAACATAGGAGATGTGGTGACAAGCGGTCACCTTGATAGCCTTTCTTGGTGCACAGCTCCCATTCAAAATCACCTCAGAAAAAGATGAATGCCCTAGGGGGTCACCTAGTGGGTCACGAACACCACTGAGTTGCAAGAGCTCCTACCCTGGAGTGAAGTCTATCTGAAAAACTATAAAGGACCACAATTATGAGTCCTTAGCTTGCCCATCTGCACCGTACAGGCACACAAACATCCATCCATTCTTCCTGCACAAACCCCAGTGCCCAGCCACTATATCTACACGTATCCTTCCCAGGATGCTCACAGTCTCCCTTGAGGGCCAGGGCTAACACACATGTCCTTGGGCAAGGCAGGGAATGTGTTTGTGTGTCACCTCCCATTGGTGCCCCAGAAATTCCTTCCTCACACCTCTGAACCAGCTTTGCTCTTTGCCTACAGGAAAAGGTAGGACAGGGACTGGGGCTAAGCAGCTGTGGGGGACTCTGGCACATGGGGGCACCTGCCTCAGCAGCAGTTAGTAGCAGTTCCTGGAACACAAATTAATGCCAGTCTTTGGCTGCTGGGGGATTTTCTTTCATCCTGTAGCCTCATGCCCACAGCACATGCTTTGCACACAGAGAAACATGTATCACTCGTTACTTCAGCATGTGAAAGAACCAAACAGCTGCCTGGACTATTTAGCATGTGGCTGTTCAGCCACACACCTCTGCTGCTGCGTGCTGCCTGGGACAAACCCAGCACCACCTCCCTCTCCGCAGGCTGCACTGCGCCCCATGCTGCCCATTCACTGCCCCCTCTCCCCACATACACTCGCTCCTTGGCAGACAGCCCACATCTTTCCTACACGGAAAACTGCTCGGCCCATCTCGTCCTCCCATCCTGCTCAGCCTGGGCAAAGCTGTGGTATTGCAGGAAGAGTGTTTAAGCCAAAAAAGGGTCGCTTTGAGGGGGCTTCTGGAAATGTGGGAGGGAATCAGGGAGAGTGGGGAGCACAGGGGCTGCCTGGAAACATGGATAAAACTGCAATGGGAGGGAGAAGGGAAGGGCAAGTGGAGCAAAGGTCTTATGCACATTGCTTCTCTGTTTCCTTCTCTCCCTCAGACATCATTTCTTGTCCTCCTCTTGTGCAAAGATGCCCTCATACATATGCTCAGATTTTTGCTCTCCTTTCTTTATGTCTGTGTCTGTCTTACCCACATTTTCCTTCTGTCTCACATTTACCGTTTCATGCTCTGCTTCCCTTCCTCAGGCAAGAGATCCCTTTGCCCTGAGGCAGATCTAGATTCCAGAGCACATCACACATGCCCAGCCCCCTCTTCCCTTTGAACAGACACTCTCCCACAAACCTGGTGAACCCATCCATACCTCTTAAATATTCATAAAAGTCAACTCTAGTCTAAAGGAAACGAGGCTGATGTATTTACATTACAAATCGCTTTTAATAACCCCCCAGGAGTCAGCTTGGTTATAAATGCTAATCTGTCTATCAGCTTCCCCTGTGCTCAAAAACAAAACAACCACAACAACAAAAAAAAGAAAACGTGTAGAGAGAGAGGCAGAGAGACAAAAATACAGTTATGTTGACACAGATTCAGCCCTCCCAAGCATCACCCTATGAAGGGAGTTGCGTGTGAAAGCTTATATCAACAATTGTTGTTAGCACTAAAGTGCCAACATATGGAGCAGGCACAGCAGCTCTCTCTGCTACTAGGCCTAGAAAGGAGACAACCTGGAAAACTCTGCAGGGAGAAAGTCATGTGGACATGCATGTGTGTCTGCCAGACAACATGACAAAAAAATGCAAGGAGGTAGGAGAAAAGCACAGGGATAGGCAGTCTTGCGCAGATATATGATGTATAGCTGCCAGAGTGTGCGTGTGTGTATGTGAGAAACAGAGGAAAGAAGAAGAGCAAGAGAAGCACATACAGACATAGCACATGTCATGGAGAAAGAGTGCGGGGGAGAAAAATACCGTGAATGCTTGTGCAGAACAGACGGTGCCCGGCAGAGCTGCACACACACTGTGTGCACAAGAGGTGGCTGCAGTTCAGCTCAGACGAGCCAGGCAACTGGCCCTCATGCAGACTGGCCCCCAAGTCTCAGCAGCAGAGCCCAGAACCCTCCAGAGGAGGTGGAAGGCGAATGCATTTTCCCTTTCCCAGTCTGTTTCTCATCAGAGGATCCCCAAGGCAAGGCATGAGCTCTCCCCAGCTGAAGGCATCCTCTGAAGTGGGACAGAGCTGCTTGCCAAAATCCTATTTGAGGTGACAGTTGTCATCCTGACTGGCCTTCAGGGAACACCACCTTACAGCCATCTGTCTCCCTCCTAATAGTTTGTTACAGGAGATAGGATGACATGTGTAAAGGGAATCAGGACAGAAGTAAGTATTACCCCTTGACCTGGAGCCCCCAAGTGTGAAAAGGACAATTTCTCAAATTAGGAGAAGCAGACAGTTATGAGGACAAATCCTCCTCTTCCTGATCAGGTAATTTCTGTATTGGAAACAGCCTACCTGCTCACTTGTGTGCCTGAGTAGCAGCAGATACACACCATGGCCAGCTCTGATGGAAGGGAGCCATTCACTGACCCAGGGCAAGTAACTTGCTTGGACAAAGCCACACTGTAGAAAAGAAGCTCCTGGAGCGATGCTGCAAGGGGGCACAGAGGACTCCAATCTCAGATCCTTGCAGGGATCCATGAGGAACAGGGCTGCTGCAGCTCTCCAGAGAGGAGCGAACTAAAAGTGCATGGCCTTGTTTTGCTACTACATCCAGGCCCCATGGGAGGTATGCACAGCCAAATCTTATATCATGCTTCATGATATGCCTATATCAGTGACAGAGAAACAAACATATCCAAGCCAACGCTGTTAGACACATCACTTAATGCTCAGCTGTTTCCTAGCCTCCTGGGCTGCTTACAGAGACAGGGTAATGAAAGATTCTTTCATTATTTGTAAAAAGTCATTTTTAGCAGCAGTGAAAGATGCCAGAGCAAGAGCCCGAGGGAGCGGGTGCCTATGTTTAGCCACAGAGCAGGTGCAGAGCCAGCAGCAGCGGAGAAGGTTCACACAGGGCACACAGCGACCTCCCATGCAGGCCTGAAGGGCTCTTGCAAAGGCATGGCAGGGAAAGGAGAGTTCGGCCTCTATAGTCCATGCTATGCCCAGGTTCTCTGTTGAAGCCAGCAAAGCAGCCAGCTGGGTGTGAAGATAATGCTGGGGACTAATATGGAAAGTCATCCTTCAACACCTAGGCCCAGGCCACTAATACAATTGATGTAAGTCCCTGCATATCTGCCAGATGCCTGGGGATTACCACGTATTCATACTCTTGGAATGATGGCAGATATTACCTCACACAGCTAATTAGCTATTTCTGACATCTGTGGAATGACTAGGTATCTACAGATTGTTCAGTGTGTTTAAGAGCTATTTTTCTGTTTAAATCATGCTGCTAAGGGATGGTGAAATAGCTCATAAATTTAATAAAGGTGTTCCTGAAGACAAAATCTCTACAGTGACAGGACAGGTGAAGCATTAGACTTCATCCCATTTGACTTCAGTCCTCTAAAGTTGGTTGGGTTTTGGGTACAGTCAATTGCTCAAGCGTCTTCTCTACATAGGCACTGCCTGAGGGTGATTTATTACATATATTGCACGTGATTGACTTTGGATCACCCTCAGGAAGAGCCTGGCTCTGTACACAGAGCAAGCTTGGATAACTCTTTGAGAATACCTGCCCAAGCTGCAGATGGCAAAGACAGATGTGGGTCCTACAAACATGCTGGAAAGAGGATGGGAGTTAAAACTTTCCTGATCTGATTTCACTGGTTTCAGGGATACCAGAGACTAATTGTACTAGCCCACATGGCTCATCTCCTGGCAAAGCAGCACTTTCCCAAGCCCTAAGGATTCACATTTTCCCCATAAGAGACATTCCCACCTCATCAGAATTGAAAAGGAAGCTACAACCCATGCTTACTGCAACTTTCAGGGTGCCACAGAGAGCACACATCTCTGGAGAAAGTTAAATACAATAGCCTACCTCCCACCCTGGCACACTGCAATCCCTTTAGTCAATAATCATCTGCTTTTTGTGTTTTAAAAGTTTGCTACTGCTATTTTAAGGTTGCACTCAATTTTGTCACATTTGCCATATAAGCACGACTTAGAATATTTCACTATAATTGTTTTGTTACAGTCCCCACTCCTGCAACTCTTACTTGCTTTCTGGGTAATGTAAGGGGTAAAGTGTTTCTGAATTGCTTCTTTTATATCTATTATCAAAAAAAAAAAAAGTAGAAGTGTAGGCTTGAGCTCTTCCCTTGGCATATTACTAACCTGTCATTTCCCTAGCTGCTGTAGAAGACAGCAAGCATCCCTGGTAATCATCAACACGCTGGGCCTGTTCTGGCCTCCTGGAGCCTGCCCATACACTGGGAAGCAGCGCCTGTGGTGTCCATAACCCACCATCTCGCTCCCTCAGGGGAGCATCTCTCCAAGCTCCCAGAACTCTGTTCTGGCTGGCAGCATGCAACCCCACAGCGGTGTCCTGACTCTCTGCTCTGTTCTGTTCCTCCCCTGAGGACCAGCAGTCAGCAGCTCCTGCTAGCACCAGAGCCCCCAGACAGCCCAGGCAGGAAGGTGGGTGATGGGTGACCAGGGCCAGAGATTTATTGTCTGAGCTGGGAGAGCAGAGCTGAAAGACAAAGGAAGGAAAAAGAATACTGGTTAGTGTGACAAAACACAAAAAATCTCATTTACAGTCAAGAGCAGACAGCAACGGTGGGACAGCATTAAGCGCCAACCGCTGGTTAGAGGAATAGGCAGCATAACTGCAATAAATCCACTCATATCAGTATGGGTAGGAATAAGTTCTCAGGGCAAAATTTCTCTCAGATTCATGTACATTCAGTGTACAACTAGGGCAGTGCCTGAGAATGAGGAAGGGAATTAGCTAAGAATAATCTTCAAACGTGAGGAAAAGGTGCATTCCCGTAGTGGTTTACTGGTGGTAACAACGGAAATCAAACACCTACATGTTCATTTAACTCTAACAAGAAAATAGCCCAGAAATGTGATTAGAAAAAAAAACAAAAAACAAAACAAAAACAAAAAACAACAAAAAAAACAACCATTCTTAAAAGAATGTCCTTCAAACAGCCTTGGGGAAGAGCATGAAAAGGAGCCTGTGTTAATTGCCTTAACTGATGGATAATTTGTCCAAAACTGAAACTGAAATCTGACCCTTGCCTAGCCTGAAATCAACATACTGAGGTTAAAATTAGGTTCATCTGAGGACATGGTCTGGTGCACTGATGGATGGTGATGGGGGTCTGAATATGACTTAAAAGTAACAAAAGCAAATTCACAGTTTTTGCAAGTAGTTGCCTCCACTTGCACTTGACACCATGTTCCCAGCTCTGCTGCCATTGCACTCGAATACTCCTTGGGAGATGAGAAAAAAAAAAAAAAACTGAGAGGCAAGCCCAGGACAGTGCATTCAGGGGGAAAGGAGAGTCTGAATACTAAGTTAAGAGGAAAGGAGTGTCCAAATCCTACAGACCCTCACTAGATCCAAGAAGAACTAGGATGGTAGCAGCCATTCCCAGGAAAGAGATTCATCCCAAGCTCCAGACCCACATGGCTACTGAAGCACCAGCATGCAGGCACAGAAGCCTCTCTGCTTGAAAGGAGTGCTGCAGGCACAGGGGCAAATTCAAGCCCTTCTGATATCTTCCCTGCAGCACCGTGGGCTTCTCCTCCCGCTAGAAGCAGGGACAGGGAGCCAATGGCCCTCACTACACCACAGTCTCTCTTTGATCAGATTTAACTCACTAGGCAGCTTGATGGAGCCTAGCTTATTATAATCATGCAGCAAATAAATATTTGCTCTAATGCACCCACTGTTTTAAATGATTCTACTTCAAAATTTTATGTAATTGTGCATTCTGCTGTGAGATAGAGAACTCTGTGCGTGTCTCACCTCAGGTAGACCAGCTCAGCCCCTGTATTCGGACAGAATTTGTGCTACCCCCACACATATTTACCTATTTGAGAGACTCTATCAATATTAATGCTATCTACAGTCCTGCTCACAAGGAAGGAAACCAAGAGGAACACAGCAAGCAGGCAAAAACCACAGCAGGTAAAAGACAGTTGGCAATTGCTATGTCAATAAAACATTTAACACAGAGAGAATGAACGTGATAATTAGTTTCCCGATGAAAGGTAGGCTCCAGCACCCACGTGTCCCTGCTCGAGATTTTGCCAGGGGGAAATTTAAATATAGTTTGAGGAGTCTTCCCCTATATGTTCATCCTGAAGAAATGGGCTATCGTGCAGTCAGCTTGGGAAGCTACAGCTTGGAAAGCTACAGCAAGGAGCTAAATGGCATCTTTCAAACTCCAAGGCAGAAGGCAAGCGGATATGACAGATGCTTGGCTATGGATTCATAGAAACAACCAGATACCTCCACAAAAACTCTCCAGACGTTTGTAAAACCGTTAGTGGGGTAAGCAGGACAGAATCTGCTGGACACAAAAATAAGTAAATAACTCAAATCCTGGAGACTGTTCCTAGAGAGCATTTCAAAAGCAAAGTATTCTATCATCACAGAAGAGAGAGAAAAGGCCTAGATGTCCCCTTGAAATTGGACTACAAAAGAGCTCCCAAAGGAAGGTAAATCTAGAACAAGGAATTCATCACTGACAATATTTTATCTTCCAAAATATCTATGAAACCTGGAAAAAATCCTCAGATCAAAAAAGGACAATAGTGAAGCTTAGGATTAGTACTTTGGTAAGGGATAGGACAGAGACAGGGTATATGAACGGAATAAGATTCAGGATGAAAATAAGCTGTGAAAAAAAATGTGTAACGAATGATGATGCAATGGTACTGAAAAGGAGTCTTCAAGGGAAAAAAAACACCATCAAAAAAAAAAAAAAAAGGCCTAGGTCAGCATTATCCAGGGTTCCCCTATAGTGCCTCCTTACCTTGACTCAGCACAAACTAGGGATAGGATTAGACCTGGGGTTAGGATAGGGTTTAGAGGGAGATAGAGCATAGAGCTGTCACTGAATCCCAAGCGAAAGAGGGGCCCCAAGGGAAGGAAAACTCCACTGGATTGTTGGGCTCGGACAACATTTTCCTGTCAGACACCTAGGGGTGTCCTAGCTTCATCACTGCTAGCTAGGGCTATAGAAACACAGACACGGAGCAGCCACTGAATTGCCAAAGAGAAAGGACCTCCAAGGGAAGGAAAAAAAAAACACCAGAATTCTTGTTCTGGGACAAACATTTCCTGCGAGACATCTATGGGTGTCCTTGCCTTACCTAATTGCTAGCCAGGGTTAGGTTAAGAGAAATACAAAGCATATAGCTGCTGATGCACTGCCCCTGAAAAGGGCTCTCCGAGGGAAGAAAAGTACCACCAATATTCTTGTTATGGGACATCCTTAGGGAAAACCCTTTCCCATTTAGGTAGAGACTGCACAAGATTTGTAAAAGAGTTGTCCTCTCGTGCTGTTTTCTACATTTACAACATACGGACATTCTTTGCTAAGCAACAAGCAAACACCGCCAGATGCATTAGCGCTACATTTGGGAGACAGCCTAATACTTGTGGAAACCCCCACCAAAGAAGGTGTAAGATGTCTCAAAATTCTCCTCTGACACCATCTCTCTATGGACACGAGTATAAGGGTTTTGGAATGGATGCTCCATCAGAGCTCATTGTCAGGGTGAGCGTTACAGAAGGGTCTTGGTACAGGTTAGGTGCAGGGTTTGGTAACAGATAATCCCTTGAAGTCCACCGAGTGAGTCTGCCAAGGGACTGCCAAGGGAAGTCCTGGGCTGCAGAAAGAAGTCTTCTATGACATTTTCTGCTGGATCTTGCGAGGACACTTTTGCCTAGACTCAACTCCAACTAAGCTTAGGGCTAACATAAGGTTCAAGTTTTAGAAAGAGACAGAGAACTGCAGCTGGGCTACAAACGCAAAGATTTGGTGGACTCCAAAATCAGATCTCCTCTGACAACATGTTCCTCTGTGTGAAGGATTTGTGTTCTACGCTAATGAACAGTCAGTGCAAGATTTTGGGACAAGTAGCAGCATAGGTAGGGAGAGAACAAACATTTAATGTCCAGTGGGAATGGGGCTGCAAAGTATCTCTAGAAAGAAGGCATAGGATGCATGGAGATTTCTCTTTTGACAACTTTTTATTTTGCACCCATGCTGGGTTCTTAGCTGATTCTCACCCACAGCCTATATTTAGTCCATAGTTAGGATTAGGAGAGAGACAAAGCTTAGTGTTAGAGCTATAGTCAGTCTGCAAAGGTGCTCCAAAGAGGGATGCAGCAGAAATATCGTCCACTGATAACATTTTCCTTCTGGGTTGTGGGTTGGACTTTACTTAGGACAAGGTTAGGATTATGTTTCAACAGGTTCCCAGAGGTAACACTTCCCCATTACATTCACATACACTTGGCTGCATTCAGTGAAACTCTCTCCAAATGATTGTTTTGTGTCTGTGCTTGTCCTCCAGGGAGGATTCTCACTGAGCTGAAAAGCAAGGTGAGGAAGTGGGGTCCAGAGCCCACAGACTATCATCTTTTTCAGCTTCCCACACTGCTCCCCACCGTGACTTTCCAGTGCTCATTTCTCAGGCACTGCCCAGGGCTGTTGTACCTGCTCTGCACTAAGCCTTTGGACCACAGTGGTCCTTGCCCCTCCATAGGGCCACTGGAGGTGAGCAGTCCAGTTATGAATCACTTACCTTAATCTCAAGGGTGGGTGAGCGTGGCCACAAGGAATTCACTCAGTATTCACACCTTCTGGATGTGTTTCTGTGTCTCTGTCCATCACCTGGTCCTGTACATCTTCTCTCTGGAAGTTAATCTAAATCTCTGACTCTGCTGTTTTCTCTATCTTGCTTTCCCCTTCTGTCTCTTTTTATTATTTCTATCCACACTCCAAATCCTCCCCTCATTCTGCTCCTCACCTGTTCCGGCACTCCAGCTGACTCTCACCCTATGGAGTCTCGGACGCCAGGTGCATCCTCCTGAGAGCCACGGAGAAGCCTGGGAGTGCCCTGCCACTGCCGAGCGGTCGGCAGCAGCACAGAGAGCCCACGCCAGGAACGGACAGTGTGCAAGAAATGTCCTAGGCTGTTGTATACTGCAGGGACTAAGGCCAGCCCTGCTGCCACAAAGCCTGGGCAGTCCCTTTGCTATCGGAGGCTCCTATGCCTGAGTTCTGCCCCCCAACTACCCTAACTCCATATCCAGCCCTAGACCAGCACACGGCCTGCCTCACAGAGGAGAACTCCACTGCTCAAAGCCCTAGGCAAGACCAAACCTCACTAAAGGTTTTAGACATTTCACAAGGCAGAAGCAGGGACAAAGGAGACTCAAGGCTGTGGGATGAGAGCTCTGTACTCTGCTGGCCCAGCTAATAAGCCTGTATTAAATTACAGGCCTTTTTTTTTTTTTGTTCGTTTTTCTTTTGCTTGCTTGTTTGTTTAGATAAACTGTCTCTTTAGATTTATCAGCATAATTCCTGATACAGCCTTGCTGGAGATCATTACAATAATCTCACTGCTGTGTCTGTCAGGTAATTGGGAGGCAGGCGAGAGGCTGCTCAGAGAGCAGAAGTGGCTGGGCAGGAGGTGTCTGCAAGATACAGCCTTGTGGGCACTGGGAGCAGCTGTGGGGAGGGAGGAGCGCGGGCCATGAGCTCCTGCAAGCAGGCCCACCAGCAGGGCTCTGCCTGGCAAAGGCATCCTGCAGAAAAGACCATTTCTCGACTAGCCATTTCTGGTCGGGCCACAGGAGAACCCCCAGAAGCAAGAAGTAGAATCAATGAAAAAATCTGGATAGAGTAGCTTCAAACCTAGGGCTATAGGCATGGAGATATCTTCCAACCACAGCACACAGTTTGCCCCACACTCAGCTCCCTCCTACAAACACCGTGGGGCATGACAAAAGACATGTCCCAGCACACCCAGTAACTAGCACTGGTTACAGCTTCATTTGCCTCAGGGGGGTGAAGTAATTGCCTTTTGGTGTCACTATCAGACCCTGACTTTGTAGCTTGACAGGGAGAGGTCATGCTAAATTCAGCAACACAGTTGCAGAAGATGCAGCTCAAAAGCCCCCCTTGCTGTGCTTGGCAATATTAGCTCAGGGGGAGGCAAAATGCCTCTCCCTGGCAAGGGACGCTGGGACCTTTCCCATGCTGAGGGCCACAGCAAGGGGCAGACTGCCTGTGCGGGTCGCAGCAGTGGCAGTTTGCCTTCCTGGTGCCAGAGAGGGGTCTGGCTGAACAGCCACTGAAAGCTGCCTCCTCCCAGACAGAGCCTGGAATGACTGAGATTCACGTGAGCCTTCCCCACTATGCTCTCTTAGCAGCTGAGGTCGGGTGTCCCTGCAGCTTCACTCACATTTAACCCAGGACAGCCTGCACTGCGGCTCAGCCCTGACCAGGAGTCCCATCATTCATTAAATTAATAGCTTCAGTTACAGTGGGCCAGGCCAATGGGCTGGAAGCAGGTGGGAACACAGCAAGACCACCCGAGTGGAGAACTACGGGTGGAAAATTAGCTGGAAGAACAAAAGGAAACAAAGTGCGCGGCAGAAAGAGGGTCAATGCAAAAGGAGCCAGGACACAGGACCATTTCAGAGCCCTAGAGAGGTCACCCACCCTCTCTGGGGGACACTCCTAGTTCGGCCAGTGAGGTGCCCCAGGGGAAGCCCATCACTGCACCAACCCACCTACCATCCGCCCTGAGCAACCCCACTCCCTCCCCCCAGCAGGGAGCTGATGGAACAGCGAGCAGGAGGCAGATAATCACATCAGAGAAATAAATTAAAAAACAACCCGGCCTGATGTTTTTATTAACTAAAATGAGCCTGCGATGGGACTTAATTTCCAGCCTCCTAGTGATTAGGTTTGCGGGTTGAGATGCTGCGCAGCGGCACCGCCGGGCGGCTGAAGAGCTTGTGGCAGAGGCAAGGAGCATCCCAGTAAGAGCAAGAGACCAGGAGAGCATTAGAAAGGAGCAGAGGGAAGGGAGGGAATCCACGTGCAGTCTTGCAACCCAGGAACCGGAGGAGAAGAGTTCCCAGCAACTCCAGAAAGCAAGTGACTTGCTGAACACCCGCCGTTAGCAGAGGTGAGCGCTTCGGCAGCGTGCAGCCCAGGGAACAGCACAGCGGGCAGGTTCAGGCCCTCCACACAAGGGATGCCCTGCCCATTCCTGCAACACGTGCGGCCAGAGGAACAGAAGAGCTGCTCTGTCAAGGCAAACCCCATGTGCCGTTTGTGGGACGTGGTCTTCAAAGAGTAGGGCAGTTGTTCACCTACAGCCCCTTGTCCAGCCTCCCCACAGCCTCACAGCAAGCGACAGGCCATGCGGCCCATCCTACCCCCAGCCCCAGCACTCAGCATCCCTCTGCCCACACTGAGCTTTTACATTTGCCAGAAACCACTCCTTGCATCTCTACATAGCAGGTACTTTGCGGAAGTACTCATATTTAGCTCTTTCAATCTGTCTTCATAAAACTACCCCTTCAGGTCCTCATTTGTGCTGTTCTTCTCTAAGATCTCTCCAGGTGGCCAACATCTGCCAGGAACTTTCAGGGTTTTTCCCGGTGTGAAATGGAAGCTGCAGGTATGCTGATGAATAGACTGAAAAATAATCTGTTTCCTTTTTCTACAGCAAAGGGATTTCACCAACTCAGGGACTGAAGAAAGCCTTGCAGCCTCCCTAGCACAGAGAACAAGAAGTCCACCCATTTTGCAGTGGAGAAGGAGCCCGACATCTATGCCAGAGCTAGTGCTGAGGACTCTTGCAGTACAGACAGCCTGTCTGGAAAGCACAGAGCAAAGTTTAAAAAAATAATCCATGCAACATGCTAAAGCAAAAAGACTGGCAGAGAGGAGCAATCTCCTCAGATAGCAACTGGCCAGTGACAAAGCCTCACTGTCCAGGTCCATACCTGGCACCACAGCACGATGTCGAGCATGCCAGTCTCGTGGCATATTTTGCAGTGCAAGAACAATGCGAGACACCAAGACATCCTGCAGGTGCCATGGCTGAGCCTCCCCTCCTCACCTGGAGAGGATGCCCAGACCGAAGGCAGCAACATCCCTGGACAAGGAGCTCCTCCAGCAGTCACATCACTTGGGCTGGTGACTGCTTCTTTCTGTAGGCAGCACCACAGACAAGTTCATTTCAGTCTCCAAGTGGAGTAAGAGAGTACCTCTTGGTCTGAGAAGGGATATATCCAGTGCAAAGTCCGGCATGCGCAGAGAGATACACTGCAAGATGGGCAAGGGGTCTTCCCATCTTGGATGAACTCCCTACTTCAGTGAGTCCCAGACTCTGCCTCATGAGACCAGACTGGTATTTCCTGGAAGGTCTCAAAATCTGCTTGCTGCAAAAATAGCCATCCCTCCTGGCAGCAGCTGCTACCAGTGACTTCCTTGGGTCTCTTGGTGTGACCTGACTATCAAAAGCCTGGTGCTCATGGCTGTGTTGGCTCACAAAAGCTGTTCATATCCTTCCTTGGCCCTCCCCAACCCAGCTGGGGACTCCAGTTTTCCCTGCAAGACATTCAGAGCAAACTCCCTCCACCCATCATGTCCTCAATGAACTAAGGCAAACGTGCAGCTAGTCCAGCTGAACTGTTACCACTGCTATCAAGCCAGGATTCCTCAAATAGTTTTGAACTTGGATACAAATTGTACTTTGATGAGGTCCATTAGGCCATCTGGACAGCCTTGATGAAGTTGAGGCTCAAGACAGAAGGAATCCCAGCAGTTTCAGGCCATTTGGCACCCCTTTAAGCTAACATTTGTGTAGGCTGAAGGACGAGAGGGCACTGAGGCCAAGGAGCAGTAGCGCTGGGGGCACCCGCCCCTCCATCAGGACCAGGCAGGATCAAACCCAGCCAGCCCTGAACTCCTGGCTCTTCAGCACACAGCAAGTGCGGAAGGGCCTGGAGGGCGAAAAAACAGGGCCCTGGCAGCAGATGGGCCATGCAGCTGCCCAGGCCATGGTCTTCTCCAGGCAGCCCACAAAACGCCTTCCCCAGCCCAGCCCGGGCAGTGAGGCTTAACCTCAGCTACAGGTGTGGGGCTCCCCATGCTGCGGGTGTCCTGGGTGTCAGAACCACCCCAAGAACACGTGCAGCCCTGAAGCATCTTGGAGGGGCGGCTGGCAGGATGCAAGCCCTGTCCCCATGATCTTCTCCAACCCCAATAAGGGCTGTCTTCAAACCAGCCCGCTCCCAGCAATCCCATTAGCTGCATGCAAGCAGAGTTCCCAGGAAGAAAAGCCAGCTCAAGCTGACAAGCATAAGACAAATAAAATGCTGGGAGGGGGGAATGGAGACTGAGAGGAGGGAAGAGGAGGAGCAGAATGAAACTGCTGGAGAAAAATCACCTGGCAAGAGAGATAACCAGCAAAGGGCAGCATGGGGCCAGGTATCTGGCAAGGAGAGCCCTTAGAAGAGCCAGGAGGGGAGGAAACGCTGATGCTGCTAACCCCGCAGCTCGCTGGGGAGCTCTGGCAAGGAGGAGCTGGCGGTGTGGACAGCACAGAAAGCAGCGGAGAAGGCCCCGGGAGCCCTGGGATGGAAGAGCAGCCATCCCGCTGCCTGCACCGAGGTCTCCCCAGGGCAGCCCGCCCTGTGCAGGGCAGCCAGGGCCACATCCTGGCCCCCTGGCACGGGGGCAACCAGCAGTCCCCTGCCCTCAGGGAGGCTCCCAGGGCAGGAGGTGACAGCCTCCCAGGTCTCCTCCCCTGCCCCACCATGCTGCCCTTGGCCAGCACCTATTACTTGCACACCCCGTTCTGCAGTGGATGGGCCTGGGACACTTCAGTCCCACACAGGCTCAAGGAGCACAGGAGAAATACCCCCACAGGGATGGGATGGCCCTCTTGCCTGCAGCAACACAACAGGGGACCCTCGAGCCAGGCAGCAGAGGGCAAAGGACACTGGTCTTGCCAAAGGCTTCTCCTGGCTAGATAACAGAGTCACAGGTCACCCTCGCCATCCCAATGGGGCGGAGGTGGCTTCAAGGCAGGGAGCAGCACGCAGTACCCAGAGGGGAGTTTTGCTCGCTGGCAGTTTAGGGACTGCTGACATCCCTGCCTATGCCCTGGGCCCTTCGTGACACCTCTGATTCCTACTGGGGAGCTAGCCAGGGTATTCCCAGGGCATTTGGCTTCCAAAATAACCTCTAGGCAGTGAGCTCAGCCCCTCGGTGCCACTGGTAGCTGAGCAGGATGCCACAGTAAGCAGTGCTAGTCACTTGTGACACCAGGTTCTCAGCTACACTTGGTGCCTGCCATGGCCACCTAGACCGTCTCCTCGCTGCCTGCAGAGAACAGCCTGCATCCCCCTGACGTGACCTACATTCTGGGTCCCCAAACATACGTCCCTGCACTTAGCTGCATTAAGCCCACAAAGTGCTGTATAGGGCTAATTTCTGATCAGGCTGTCATGAAGAATTATGTCAAATACCTTACAGGAGTCTAAGCATATTATGCCAACGCAGCTACCTTTGTCAACCGAATCCAAAAATCTCATCAAAAAACAATACCAGGTTTATCC
Organism: Crypturellus undulatus; assembly: GCA_013389825.1. Classification (NCBI taxonomy): domain Eukaryota; kingdom Metazoa; phylum Chordata; class Aves; order Tinamiformes; family Tinamidae; genus Crypturellus; species Crypturellus undulatus. The sequence goes on from VWPW01000679.1 coordinate 90,130, forward strand.
TTCTTCAGCACTCTTAGAACAATCCCAGGGCTCTTCCCAGGTCACTGCGCTCTAACCTATGCCAGCCATTCAATCTGAGGCCAAATACGGCAGCAGCACCATCCCACATCCCCAGCCAGCACATTTGAATGAGTTTTCCAGGTAGGACCAGCCCCTGGCCCTCTTACACCTACAGGGACACCTGCCAGTAGCAGCAGTCCCAGGAGCTTTTGGGACCTTGGACTAAAGGACCTACCACACAGCCCTTCTCTTGTACTTCACTAGCAGCAACGAGACACAAAAAGGGGAGTGAGAAAAGCCACACCAGGCACTAGGTGAGAGCCAGACAGGGGCAAAGGCTGCTCTCTGTCCTCACAAGGCCTCTCAGCTTTCCAGGAAAGCCTGCTCCTCACAGGCTACATCCGGCACCCCAAGCGCTCCCTGCACGTTACCAAACTGTTTTCTCCTTCACAACACCGCGTGTCATTGCTATTCACACCCAGCCCCAGAGACCAAGAGCTGTTTTTTCATGGCTATGCTCGGACACCCTCTGCAATGCAGGATCAGTCTTATTTCCTCCCTAAATAATTGTTTTAATTAGCATTTGCTTTGCTGTAGATGATTAGCACCAGGCTGCTGGCAAGGCTTCCTTGGGAACTTTTGCAGTGGGCAGACAGATAAACGCAACCCTTTGTACTGATGTAGCATTTAAATGCTTTAATATCACCCTCCCTAATAGCTGCCAGTCAGCCTTCATTAGACCATTCGAGTGTTTTACAATTCTGTCTGTGGTTGAAGCAGTGTACACAGCATTGCTATCAAGTTTGGAGTGCCTCCTGACAGGAAACACTCCCATCTCCACGCCAGCCATCTGCCCTGCTTCCTTCCCAGACACAAAATGCACAAAGCTGGGCTCTGCAGCGGTGCAGGCGGCCGGGCACAACCCGCTCTTCCTGCCACGAGCTGAACTCGGCACCAGGCTCCTTGGCAGGAGCAGGGCGATGCAGAGGGCAGGGGTGACACAGGTGAGCAGCCTGCAGGGGGGCACTCAGTGACCTGCCTGGCAGGGTCGAGCAAACCCGGGCTGCAGATACTGAAGAAGAGCCCTGATCTTTGCTGCTCCATTTGCGCTCTTGGGGAGGCTTCCCAAGGGCAAGTGGAAGGACAGAAGCTGCATTTTGGGAAACCAGATATGAAAGGGTAGCAGCACCTAGCAAACACATCCGAATTTGAGCAGTGCCTGGTCAGCAGCCAGCAACCACCACACCAATAACAGGAACTGGCTTAACCCCGAGCCTGAAGTCTGCTATGAAAATAAATAATCTGCAAATTAAAGTTTCATCTCAGTGTGGTGGCATTGCCCCACATTCTGTACTCTGGAGAAGAGATTAGAGCCAATCTGTAATCAGAGCCAGTCATGATCCTATCAGGATATTACTGTATTATTGAACTGGGAATTGAGAAGGAGTTTAATAGCTACAATGTTATCATGGATCAAACATTAGACTTTAGGAAAGGCCAGAACTTTGAATGCTTTCCCTGCTTCGAGGCAGTAATCGCATGCCATGAAATTCTTGAGGCTAAAACTATTTTAATCTCTGCATCAAATTAACCCAGATTCATGAATAAAAGCCATCAACAGGGCACATAAACCTATCCTCTAACCCTCACAAGCCTTCCAACAGCCCCAGAGATCACTCCTGCCTTTGGGAACATAGGTTCGCAGGGAGGGATGTGGTTTGACCGGGGGTAGAAACTAGCTACTCACAGTTTGAATGTCTCAGGGTTCTGCTGCTGCAGGAGCTCATGTGCAGCGAACACAGCCCTCTGTCAGCCTTACAGCATGGGCCAGGGAGAGCAGGGCTGGAGCATGTCAAAAGCAGAGGCACCTGAGGGTGCCAGGGCAGGCAGAGTCAGGACGCCCAACCCCATGGATGAGCTATAACTGAGACATTAGGAATGCCCAGTGTGGAGGCTGCATGGGCAGGAACCCCCCATCCCCAGCTGAGCCTCGTGAATGCTACAAGGAAACACACAGCTTTGCTAACGCTGAGCAAGATCCTGTAATGATGTTGTCACACGTGAGGTGACTTTGGTGATTAGAATGGAAAATGGGAACACCTGGGTTCTGCTTCCAAGCATGTGTGTCATTTTCTGAGTGAAAAGCCTGGGCATAACACTTAACCTTTCCTCTGTCTGTCCATCTGTAAAATATGTATTATGTATCCTATGGAATTATAAATTTCAGTTTCTCTTTAAAGACAAGATAGGGGCACCTGTTCCACTGCTTACAACTTCCCTTTCTTGACAACTGCCCCTTGAGCCCTGCCCGCCTGAGGCTCGGGCCCCCCCAGTACTGCCTGCACAGCACTATGGAGGTGGAGGAGCCCGGCCTGACTCAGCACTCGAGACTCTCCCTTCGCACAGGAGTCCTCAGCATCCACCAGGAACCCCCGTGGGGAAGGGGCATGGTTGGAGGCCCAACAAAAAGCATGTAGTTTTCAGAGGGGAGGCACAGAGGAAACCTTGCTGCACCCTGTCCAGGATGCTATGGGGCCGTCTCTGGCTGGAGTGGGAAGGGGCGCCTTGCAGCCCCCCAGCCCTCTGGCAGGGCCACGTGGGGAAGCGCCCTGCCCAGGGGTTTGGATGATGCCCCCAGCGCCAGCTTCCCAGCACAGAGACACAGAGCCCTGCTAGTCCCTGCTTGTGCTGAACGCTAGAAACAATCACTTAAAAGGAAAAATAAACACTTGTAGAGGGAGCTAACCAAGAACAGATGAGAGATGCTTCTGTTCATGACGCTGTGGGGAAACAAATTCCTGCATTCCCTGAACACGCTTTAATGAGCCTCCCGCCGCGGGGCTCGGCGGGAGCACCAGGCAGCAGCGGGGCAGGGAGGAGAGGCCGGTGCTGCGCAGAGCGAGCGAGCGAGCAGGGGCACCCGCCATTAATTGGCTCGCAGGATGCAGAGGGTGTCAGCTGGAAATCAAAAGCCGTCTCCCTGCCGGCCCCTCCATGTGCCGAGTGCCCTCTCTACACGGAGTCAGCAGCCGTGTGACATTTATGTGCTGCGCACCAAGATCCCAATTACAGCCCGGATGGCTCACATACTGCACGCTTTAATTAATTTGCCTTTTCCTGCTGGAGAACGGCTTCTGTGACAGATTGGGGCTGAGCAGGGAGGGCAGCTGCTCCCCAGCAAACTGCCTCCTTCATCAGCCCGAGCAGAGGTTGGAAAGGCCAGCTCTGGGCCTCAGCTTCGGCCCAGGGGCTGACAGGCTGACAACAGCCAAAGCCTCTTCCTGGCTTCTAGCACAACCTGGGGGCTCCCCGCAAGGCCAACAAGGCTGAGAAAAGCCGTGATGAGCAGCAGGATTCCTATTAAGTCACAGGCTACTTACGGTCTTACCTGAAGACATGGGTCACACCTCCAGCAGCATCTCCCCTGCAGGGCAGGGCACCAGGCGGCCCCTCAGCTCACGTGCCCTCCATGAGGCACGGAAGGACACAGGACAACAGAGAGGGAGGAAAGAGGCAGCAAAGGAGGACAGGAATCATGGTATGCCGGGAGGTTAACTGGGCCTCACCTGGCCCTAATCAGGAGTTAATCTGGCCCCAGGGAGCTGGAGTGTCAAGCGGCCCAGCAGACGCCCTGAGTCGCTCAGAGCACAGCTGCTCCTACCTGGGCTGCCCCCGTCGCTTCTGGAACCTTCTCCCTCCCACCTCACCCAAGTGAGCAGGCGGCCTCTGCTCCGGCCTCCCAGGCAGGGCTGGCTCCCACCGCACCAGGGCCACCCACCATTAACCTCCATCCACAGCAAGAACTGGCCTTCACCTCACACTCTGACTCTCCTCTCAAACAGTTTTCATCTCCAGGAAAATTTTACCCCCTTACCCTTTAGGCAAGCAAGTTTCTTTAACAGCCTTTTATAAGGAATTTTATCAAAAGCCTTTTGAAAGATAAATAAAATTCTTTGCACTGCTTTTCTTCTTTCTCCAGGACTTTACTAGCACGTTTAAAGATTCCTCACAGGCTAGAGGTGAGAAAAGCTTTTGGTTTTAAAGCTTATTTCCTGCCCTTAAGCAGCAGAGCTCTCATTTTGCTTTCCAAGTGGGACCAGCAAACGTGCGTGGTTTCCTCAGGCAGCTCCTGTTGAATTCCCACTTCGCTGCTGGCAGGGTGTTTGCTGCAGTGGGGCCTTATCACACTGCAGTGCCTGCGTGAGGTGCGAGGTTTCGGGAAGGAGACCTGTGACACCACTGCATGGGAGCGCTCCCACAGCCTCCTGTCCTGCAGAGGCTTCGTGCCCCCAGTAACCACACACACTCAAAGCGGTGCTAGGCCTGCGCACACAAGCCAGCTCAAGCCCTGTCCAAACCTTCAACCAGGGTCTGAATTTCAAGACTGTTGTGTCAAAACACAGAAGTCCAAGCCACGAAGAGGGCTTTGTCCCACAAGAAGCACACAAGGCACAAGTTAACATATCATACCAGGAAAGCAACAAGAACCCCCAGAGACAAAATGCCTGCTTTTTTGTCTCCCCTTTCCCACACCTTTCTGCCCTTCCGCCAAGTCTCAGGCAAGGGAGAGAAGTGCAGCCTGGCTGATTCTGTGCCTGAAACACAAATATAAAATGCTGCGCTAGGTTCACGACCACCACTTCTGGCACTGAAGAGCACCCAGTAGTCTTGCAGCAGCGGCAGGACATCTACAAGCAGCATTTCTAAAGCAGCATCTAAAGATTAAGTCCATTCTCACCTATTCCTGACTACTTAAGGTACTTCATAAAGCTTGTATGAACATAGGAAACAGTGCAGCTCTTCTCAGCCTTTGTCCCAAAGCTGCAACTTAGTTAAGAAAAACACTGAATCTGCCTGCTCTGATCAGGCCTCCATCCTTACCTCATCTGGAGGAGTTTTCCTACAAGCCTCCAAATGAAAAGGTGCAGAGAAGCGCTGAATCCACATCGAATAGAGTAGCTGTGCTTTGCTTCTGCTCCCACCAGAGTTCACCACCTGCTCTGCCACTCTCCAGTGGGAGCAAGTCTTGACCAAGGGGAGGTCCAAAGCAGAGCAGGCTTCAGACCGCTGCAAAACTGTGACAGCCTGGCCAGAGTGTCCCAGCAATGGTGCATATCAGGGCTTTGAGAATCTGCCAGCACTAGAGCAAGGCATCCCAGAAGAGCCTTCTTTAACTGTGATGGAAAATTTTCTGTAGGCAGTTAGGCTCTGGCTACGGAAATGGATATCCATAAATGTTCTGCGATACATTTATTAAGCACGTGCCCTCAAGACTCTTCCAGGAATCACAAAGGGAGAGGGACCATGCCAGGCTGAGCTGAAGCAAATGCAGTTTTTTTCCAGGCTCTGTTTTGCTTTGTTTTCAAGAGGAGCAGTAAACAGCTCTGCCTAGACTTGTACCCGCCCTGTCTGCACAGTCTGTAGCTAAGACACATCTCCTTGAGCTCACAGTGTCAGCACATCCCCAGGCCACTCTATACTGAGGCAAGAGAGGGATGCAGGAAGCCCTCCTCACCACACATGGGAATCCCGTTTTTCAGGCTGCTCTTCTGTCAGATCAGGGATGTGGTTGGCTCAGGGCAGCTTTTAGAGCCTCATTAACACTCCACAATGAGGCCTGGCAGTGGCTGATTTGATTTAAGGTTCATTTCCAGGCTGTGATTTAAGAGAAGATTTGCTTAATGTTCTCTAACAGACTCTTTTGACTGGGAGCTTGAGTGCTGCTTAATGACAGTCTTATTTATTGTAATGTTTTTGCAGTGCAGAGTCTAAAGGAGCAGGGCAGAAGCACTGCATCTGCTGGCAGGTGCTCACAGGGCAGGGGAAGCATCCCTCACTGCAGGAAGTGGAAACAGGCACTGGGAACTGCATTCCTTTATTCCGGGCAGCCAGATACTGTATTTGCTCCCTCCTATAAGAGGTCTGCAAGACAGACTGTTCTTGGTTTGCCTAAGGCAGACAGCACTGCAAGTCTGTATGCCTTTTTTTATGCCTCCATTTTCTCCCTATTGCAGTTTTTCAGTGGTGGGGAACATCAAAGTGCCTGCTTATCTCCAGAGAGGCTAAAAGACAACTCAAAAACAAGACTTCCTATTTCTCCTCCCTGTTGCCCAGTTTGGGGCTTCCAGCTCCTGGGAGGGAGATGGTCGCAGTTTAATGTTGACAAACTGCTTTGAGCTTCTGAGCTAGAAGTATCCATCCCAAGACCAAATGTGCAGACATCCATCACACAAGTGAAGACAGTAGATCGAGCAAGGGTTTGTCATATTTTAATGACATTGATCTTTGGTGTTTCCCTCGTTAGCACTCGCGCTCTCCCTGTCTTTCCTCCACAAGCCTGCTAGGGATGGAGAGTTACAAACGAAAAGGAAAATCACATTTGAGACTAAAAACAAAATATCAGAGCCTTGATTTCTCCACTAGAAACTACATGTACAAGATCAATATTTCACATGCAACACCTTACATCACAGACCCATACCTCACACCCTGGCCTGGAGCTGAAAGTATTCCCTGCCTCCTGCTAAGGAGGTGCAGCTCAGACCTGGTGTCAGGAGATTGCTGGGGTGGCTCATTCACGTTAAGATTGGCACAACTTAAAATATCCTTTTGTGAACTGCACCCTTTTGTGAAAGCAGTAGCCCCTTTCCCTCTACTCATCTGTAACAGCAGCTCTTCCTAGGCTCCTGCCAAGTACTAAACCAACACTCTAGAAAGGAAAGAACTCCTCTCATAAGCATTTTGTGAGCCTTACAGGTTTTGGCAACACCCAGCTCTTCCCAGAGAAGACCACAACTCAGGCAGGAAGGGTCCCAAAACACACTGTGCTCTGAAAGGGGGCAGAGCTGTGCCACAGAGCAGGACTGCAGCCTGGAAGACTACTCCACTCCAGCGAAGAGCTGGAGCATCACACCCAGGTCTGCCCAGTAGGACTGCCTGTCTCCAGAGGGATGCTGCAAACTCCTTTCCCTTTTTTCATTCTACTATTCAATCCATAGGCATAAAATGGCAAGAAAGAGGAAAGGAAAGAAGCTTTACAAAGGATGTTTATCAAATTGCAGGATTAGGGCTGAGCTCTGGGGATTCCAGGGGGCTGCAAAATCTGTACAAAATGCAACCAGGCTGGTCTATGTTTCTGTTAACTATTCAGCAGCGGGAATGTTGGAATTTAAGATAATATGCCTTCTTCCCCATACATGTTCTTGCAGTTCTTATCCCTTTCCACTCACTCGGGGCACAGATACTTCCTGAACTGACAACATCCTGCCAGAGCCACAAGTCCCTATTCTTCCAGCTCCTGGCCAGTTGTGAGGTACAGGTCTCCGCTAAGCGGTACAAGGGTAGCACCAACACACAACTCATCTCTACCTGTTCCGTGACTCCCCACTGGTGCTCTCATTACTATAGAAGTTGGTACTGTCAGGAAGATGGTTATTATTAGTTAGGTCACTGTATTCAATTGGTCCCTCAGTGTCCATGGAAGACTGAGCCTGCTCTGACAGGTCCACGTCACCAGCTCCTTGTCCTTCGCTCCCGACAGGGGCTGTCCGCGGGCTCAGGCCATGTTCCGACAGCTGCATAGACTCTGAAAGGATCCGTCCCTCCAGCTCAACCGCCAGCTGCTGAGAAGTGGACTGCCGTGTCGAGGTGCCCTCGGCCCCAGCGGACTCTGCACCAGTCTGAGAGCTGCGGTGGATGCGGTGGCTCACGATGATGTTGTTGCCGAAGCCGCCCATGGACGCCATGGTGGTGCTCTGCTCCCGCTGGACCACGGCGGTCATGCCACCTTCTGCCATGAGCCTTTGGATCCGGCTCAGGGCGTCCTCCCCGCTAGCCCCATATTCTGGACCTTCGCCTGAAAGAGAGAACAGAAGCAAATCTGGCACACAAGGAAAACTGCAAGATAAAGCATGCTCAGCAGATGCATCCCTGTGCACATGGGTTGGGACAGAAAACGATCTTTGCTCCAGAAGCCTGATGTTTCATTCCTCTGATTTTCATGGATGTTCAAGAAAAAAGACAGACCCTCAACTCTGTCAAGAAAATTTTGCTGCCACTGTCACAGATATCTCTCGGATTGCATGGCCTAGCCTTGGAGGGGAAGTTTTTACTCAGTCATACAGGTGAGGAAAGATTGAAGTCAAAGAGGCAGAGCAGTTTCTCATGCTTACAAAGACAGTCCAGCCAAACAGGGAGAGGAAGAGAAAAGCTCGATTTGCACTGCAATAAAGCAACCACTTTGCCATGGTGCAAAGCAGCCCTGTAGCCTTTCCCACTTCACCCATTTGAGGACATGCCAGGCAAACTAGTTGGAAGCAATCCCCCCGCTACAGCAGGGAGGCTGGGAGCAGGTAGTCCAGCAGAGATCTCAGCTACAGAACAAAGTCTGTTTCTGAAAAAATATATGCTGGGGGGGAGGGGGGGGGGAATAAATAAAAATAAAGCATGTAGGCTCCCCTCAGTTGGTATCTTTTGAGGCCTGCAACCTTGACTTTTGTATAATTAATCTCCTAGCCTTCCCTTCATAGTCAGTTCATACTGAGCAGTGAGAGAACCATTATCAGGTTCCTTGGTTGTTCTAAAGAACAAAATCCCACAGAAACATGGTTGGCCCATCCAGAAGAATAAATCCCCATGGCAGGAAAGTCCAGACCAGCTCTCTTTCCCAGTATCCTCCTTTTGCTGCAAACCTCACCCAGATTATTTGGGGGAAAAATTTGTAATCATAAACTGCTAGAATGGTTTCACAGTGGCATCCTACTGGTTCTTATTAAAGAGATAAATCTCACTCCCAGCTCCATGAAGCCATCATGGCGCTGATTAGAGGACAAGAGAAAACCATGATATCTCCTGGCACCAGGGAAATGAACACAAATGTCAACAGGCTAAAAAGAGGCAGGAGTTTAAAAACAATAACATAAAAAAACACACTGACTAGGAAGACAAAACAGCTTAGGGCTGTGGGGTAGAGAACGTGTCTCCAATATGGGGCTGTGGTATTCAGCAGAGCCCATATCATACCACTGTAAAGGCAATTTTTTTTGGAAAACAAACAAACAAAACAAAGATAATTAAGGCTGTTAACACACACACCATCAGTGACAGCTTATTCCTTCTCCTCATGGGCTCAGTGGTTCTTGCATCAAACAGCAGTGACTGCCTCCACCACAGGATATGGCTAATTTCACCTTCAGGCAAGCTTGCTGACATACTGCCCTGTCACAGAAACCACTCAGATACTAAAGGCAAATGTAATTCTCACAAATAGAGCTTTTTTTTTTTTTCTTTTCTTTTTTTCCTACTAGGGATGTAGGGGCCTGCTATATATACTATACACATGGCAATTTTATAGTTTCTTGGTTAGAGTATGACTGAGACCAGAGACACTAGTAGCCACACAGCATCTGCAGCAGAGCCTAGAGGAGCATAAGCACCTACTGAACAGAGTCTGGCCAACAACTTTGAAGCACGAGAAATCCTGTGCATGACCTGGTTGATGCATGAACAAGGAACCAGTCTGACCAGCATAGACAGCACTGGGCACAGAGACTGTCAAATGGCTGGAAATTTCAGTGTGAAAAGTGTAAATACCTGCGGACTTTGGAGTCATAATGCTAAGTAGGTAATTGGAGGGTTTCAGAAGCACAGTTTGGGATTTTGTCATCATTTCCTGAGGGCACAGTCATAAGCACTTTGTTACTAAGCATCTGTCTGTGCCTGACAGGAAAGATGAGAAGACCAAGGCTGTGACCCGGCTCAGAGCCCTGCCAGGCAGCCCTATCCACACAAGCCTGGAGCAGCAGGTATTCTGCCCCTCACAGACACGTATTACAAACTGGTCAACAGCAGGAACACTGGAGCTGCCTGCAGCAAGGGCCTCACCTGATGCTCCCAACATCACAAGCACATGCTCAGAGCTGCTGCCCGTGCGGGTAGCACGCTCCCCAGTAGGCTCTGCTCTTCCTGCCCCTTAATTACCACCTGCCATGGCTGAAGTTCCAGGTTTTGAGGCTGTTGCCTGCTCGAGGAATTGACAAGGGTGAGGCCACACCAAAAACTGGCAGGTTATTAGGACATGATCTTCCAGACTATGAGCACAGAGGATGCTGGAAATTCCAGAAGTTCCAGCCACCAAAGGACAGAAGTCAGCCTCACCGCCCAAGCCCTCAAGAAGCACCTCTGCTTTTTTTTTTTTTTTTTTTTTGGCAGGGGGTGAAGAGGGGCAGGAGGGAGACAGGCCACAGGTAAACAGGTTGTACAACCTGCAGGTAGTTCAGGGTCCACTTTACTTGATTCAAGAGCGGCAATGCTGCTGCCTTATGCCCAGCTCCCCTGAAAGGACAGCAGACATTTTGCCTTTGTAGTCTTATGTGTCAAAGTCTTGTCTTGCTGAAGCAGTGTGGCAGACAGCTTCCGTGGGGAGACACGTTGGCTACAGGCCATCCTGGCTGCCATTTTGTTAGTTACTGGAGCCAGTCACACAGCCCCACAGAAATGCCCTGGGCTTCGCAATGGCCAGGCGGACTTAGAGAGCACATATCCAAAAAGCAAAATGCCTGTGGAAGCAACGCTCAGAGTGGGCTCATCAGTGATGTTTCACGCACTAGCCTCACTTTTCAATTTTTCCAGATTTCCACTTTACTCCTTCCCAAAAAAAGCAGTGTTCAGTAGCTAGGCTTGTAAATAAAGCTTCAGAACTAGTGTAAAGCACTGCAGAGATGTCTCTGTCTTCAGTGCACATGGAACAGCAGCTGAGGTGTGAGATGACCCACTACTTCAGATGCTCAAAGACAAAAATATTAGCATTTTTAAATTAATTCACTTAATGCATAAGGAGAGAAAAGGGAGGGCTGCAGCCAGATGTGAATGATTACATATTCCTTCAGTACCGCAAGAAACACTACTTGCTACTCTCCTGACTAGCCAAGCTCAGATGAAGGCTCAAACCTCAAGCAATTATGAAGATTTGGAAAAGATACAATTCCTTTTGTTTGTGACAAATTCCTTGACAGTATTTCACGTATGAATTAAACTTACTTTTGTATTGAGAATTTTAAGAGCATCCTCTAATGTTTAACCCTCAGACAGCTAAGTACTTGAAAGGTCAACAAAGACTTCTCATGGTAAAAGACACTTCTAGAACCCTGTGGTATTTTTAGGTAGTGTTTTTAAGAAGACTTTGAAGAGAAGCTAAAATTCGCAATTCTATAGGATGCATAACATATATTTTACAGATGCACAGACAGAGGAAAGGTTAAGTGTGCTGCCCAGGGTTTTACTTGGAAAACGAGAGGCACTTTTGGAAACAGAAAGGACACAGGACATTTTCATCTCTATGTAATCTCTTTTCGCTACAATTGGAACAGACAGTCCCACAAACTTGTGCCTTCCTTTTAAAAATCTTCTCCCATTCAAAGCGAACTCTCACCATCAAATTACGGATGCCACTTCTGAAAGCACTTGCACAAGATGCAAGTTTGTAGCAGCCAGTGAAAAAATATTTTAACCAAATCGGTTATGAAACTGTATATGGCGTGACAGCAGCCAACAGCTGCTCTCTAAATACAGGTAAAGTAGTCATCTACTTAGAGCAAGTTGTCTGACATCTATAAACACAGTAGTTAAGAATACATGACTATTTACTCAAGGAACATTTAGCTATGTAAATTTTAAGACATGTAGATCATAGGAACTGACAACTGCCATTCACTTACGTCCATCAGGGTTTTTTTTTTTTTTTTTTTTTTTGCATTGTTTTTAAAGCAAGTGCATTAACTTGAAGAGACATTGATATACTGGTGAGGGTCAAGGACAGTGCACAGACACATACTCAACCAGACAGTTTTCTGTAGCTCTATAAATGCCCTTTAATCCCAGTCTTTAGTACCTTTTGCACTGTTTCAGGTTCTGACAGTTACTGCCACTTGCACGATATGCCACAGGTTCAACAGTGTGAATAAGCGTCTGTCACAGCTGACCCAATCTTGACTGGGAATTTTATCTTCTAAAGGTTAAAACTTTAGATCATTAAATCTCATAAGGAATCTTTGCTCATTTAAGATTTAATTTGCAAACAGATCCCACTGCACCCCTCCATTTCCAAGGGAAAAGGCAGTATAAATCCCATCAGATTGTTTCTAATTAAGAGTGCCACAAAGCTACACCTTATCACAATTTCCACTATGTCTGTTAGTTTAAAAGAAAGTAGGAGACAGCTGAAACATTGTTTCAGGCAATTCTTGGTACCTCTCTTGATTTCTCTCCCAACTGCAGTGTTTTTTTTTTTTTTTTTTTTTGGGCAAGGGGGTGGGCTTATGCAGAGTTTGCAGAGTTCACAAGGAAGCGATCAACTACCATAAAAAAGATACAGGAATTAGAAGGATTCACTTCCAATAAAGTCATCATACACTCATTCCCCTAAAGGAGGTAGAAAGATAATCAGAACAGCTACGTCCCTGCAGAACTCTGCATGAGAAAAGGAAACTATTTATACCCGCATGGAGCGCTTAATTAGATTTCTGATGCAATTCTGAATACATTTTTTACAGTAAGCACATATTGGCAAGAACCTGATCCAGAATTCCTCACACCACGGGGGCTGACAGAATGCTGGACAGAAACCCTGTGTTAGGGGTAGCACCAGCACCCTTATTTTTTTGTTCCCTCATGGTGAGGTGATAACTAAGACACTTTCTTTTACACTACTCACTCACATCTGATTTATCCATTCTGCTGCTGCTAATACTGCCAAAGCCTTACATAGTAATTTACATCTTCAAAGCCCCATACAAAACACTAATTAATCTTCACAGCCTGTGGTGCACTGTACAATGGGAAGATATTTTCCCCTTTTGTAAAAGATTAATAATTTGCTCTGCGTCAGGCACCAAGTTAGTAACTGCACACTATTTGTTTTTAGGTGTGCCTGACATCTAGATCCTGTCATTAGGAAACATTGCTTCTCTTTCAAAAGGCAAAGAATTACAGCAGATTTAGTGAGTAAATTAACTATCAGAAAAGCCACACAACACCTAGCCTTTCTGAACACACTGGACCAGGATCACAGGAGCTTACGGTCCAGACATAACCATAACCTTAACGCCAGAGCAAGCTGTGCTAATGCAAAGCACTGATGACCCCTTAGATCAAGCATGCCACTAATGCCAAAAGTCCCTGGATAATTTATTGTGTTGATAACAGTAAATGAGCAAGCTAGTCTATTCAAACCTGTCTTTCCACTTCACAATAGTTCTCTGTACTATTCTTCTGTTGTGGATTACAGCTGCTCTTGGATCCTACACTTCCCCAGTAGTTAACCTCCTGGCAGCTCCCCATCTGAGCTGCTCTTGAGCCTTTGCACAGGAGTCTCAGCTGAGAACACAACTGGCAAAACATCTGATCAGCGACAGGTAAGAATGTTTGGCTCATCTCCAGCGCATGCATCCATACTAAAAATAATTAACCTGCTCTGAGAATTCTTATAGGACACAGGAAAGTGACAGCCCACTTCACAGGTCAAGCCACTTGCAAGGATATGCAGTAAGTCAGAGTCTCAGACAGAGATCACATCCAGATGTGGACCCTGTCAATCTTCTTCCAAGCAAAAAAAGAGGGGACACAAAGTCTCTGCTTTGTTATCCACACTCCATTACTGACAGATGCCATGCTTTGCTCCTTTCCAGAGACAGCCTGCCCAAGGCACTGGTCAAGGGCACCCTTTCCTCCTCTCATTAACAGCCTGGTCACAAGCCTTGCTCTAGATCTGAGAATTGAAAGGCTAATTAAAAAGAATGGGATAATGAAGCTTTCAGATGACTGTAGCAGTGAAGTACTACAGAAACCCACTGGTTTAATAGCACAGAGACAGACAGCTTCCCAAAGCTGCAGCATCGGCCATCATTACCTTGATGGAAGGATATCCCACATCTGCTGCAGACACCATCACATTTTCAGTCAGGATAATATGTCCAGTGGAAGAAATAAGGCTATCTTTCCCATGAAAGCATTTGGTTTGGCATTTGTCCTGATACTCTGCTTCCAAACCTGATTCACACACCTTCAGCTAACCAGAGATTTTAAATGCAGCTCCACTGAGATAAGCTGGTGAGTAACCCCTGAAGTCATGAAGAGCTTTGCCACTTTGCTTTGAACACAGCCAAGAGGAGAGAAATGCAAAGTCATGTCACACATGCTGGATATACCACCTAGTAGAAGTTATGCAAGAGCCACATGCCAAAAAAACAACTTCCGGAACAACAGGGCCCAAACACACAGGCACAAACAAGCACGCCGTGGTTGCTTTCCAAAGTCAAGTAGGATGACCACAAACCTACCCTTTCAAAAATGCCTCCTTGATTCTCTCTCTCTTTCCTATGTACACATTACTCAAATCCTTCCCAGCTAAGCCTTCAGGTTTAGCACCATGCTACGATACAGAGACAGGTAGCCTGGATGTAATCACCATCAGATCAGTGGCTTTCAAGAGATCAGTGATCTGTTATGATACAGGAATTGAACATCAGGTGCTTCCAGTTCTCTACATGTTCATAAGTGGTTTTAGACTGGAAAATGCTAGAGGTAGTTTCTGAACAGCTGATCTGGACACTCACAGTTTTTACTTATCAGATTACCAAAATACTTTTATGTGCTCTCTCAGAAATATTTTGCAGTATTTTATTTTGTCAGAATTGCTGAGCTTGTGAAGCCTACACAGGTTTTATTTCCTGCGGTTGGAGAGCTAGGCTAAGCTTTAAAAGAGGACAAAAGAATAGTACTTAGCCTTTTGCAGCCTTACTGATAGTTAAAGTGCAGGAGATTTGGGAGGAGCAATGCCAGTGCAACTGATTTACAAAGAAGCAGTAATCCAGAAAAAGAGTTAATTTTCCCTCTGAAAGCAAAGACAACTCTTTACCTAATGGACAGAGATTCACTGTCCTGATCATCCTGGCCTGGCTACAGAAAAATCAGGCTAAAGAAATCTTTGCTGAAGAAATGTCAGAGTATACACCAAATGCATCCATAGGATACGAGACCTACATGGAAACTCCTTACCACCAGGCTGAGTTATGTGAAGTTAGTCACTCCTTGAGCTCCTACCTTCCCCAGTCCCTGCAGAGGCGGATTCCTGCTCCTGTACCTCCCTCTCTGTCTGGGTCTCGGCATTCTGCAGCTGAGGTGCCAAGGTCTGGGTACCCTGCGAAGTCACAGAGGTGGGGGGGTTTCGGGGTTGCAGGCCTATGGCATTCATCAGGCCCATGTCCCTGTCTGTCCTCCATGTGGCTCTGCTGGTTCTGAAAAGAGAGAAAAACAAATAAGACTAAGAGCTTTAGAGATCATATGTCCCAGCATGACAGAAGCATCCACCCGAGTCTCTTCTTGCTTCCCTCCCAAACAAGAACCTGCTAGCATATATAGAGCACTACAGAATTGTGTCCTGGCACTTACTACACACACACACACACACACACACACACGTATCTCTCCATCCTCAGCTCAAGCCGAGAAAGTCTTTTACACCACTCACCCTTCCACAGAGGCTGCGTGCTTGACCGGCATTGATGTCCCTGCAGTACCACTAAAGCCTGTAGAACAAACTCTGAGTCTCAGGACACTGAGTTGTGAAGGTAATGCAACCTACAGCACAGAGCTGTCAGCACATACAGCCTCTCTGCGAGCGTTGGCAGGGCAGTTTCAGCTTCCAGGGATACAGTCTCTATCTCTGCCCTCCTTTGGACCTCCTAGTTCACCAGCATCACACATGAATGCACTCCAGCAGGCATTTCTGCCCATACCAGTCAGACAAGAGAAATTCTCTGTTCTCCAATGCAAATAACAAGAACAGCCTCAAGGCTCATTAGCTGCTTTTCAGAAACAGACAACTGAAGTGTGTGGCATTACAAGAGCTAAATGCTGGCAATGTTTGGATGTTCTTCCCAAAACTGACCTCCAGTAGTAAGTGCTGGGAATCATCAAGTGGCTCTAGGAAAGATTGTCTCATTGCACAATCTACATTCTTTCATAAATATTTGAAATATGCTGCACTTTTTTGCCCTCTGTTAGGAGCTAGCTTGTTCTCAAGCAAGATTTCAGCCTTTGATGCCTGATCCCCCTAAAGAAAGTAGGGAGAGATCTCAGTTCTTATCCTTCAGCTACTTATAAGACCACAATGCCCAAAAATATGAGTGGACATGACCAGTGGTAGCACAAAAAAAGAATCTTTACTGTTTATTATTCATCCCTAGTCACACTAAGGGTGGGGGGAAAGTGCAGAACATTGCCTTGCACATCAGCTCCTAACTTGCTTAGGGTTCTAGAGCTCACAAGCCAGAAACAAGACTGCTCCCTTACTGAGAAGCACTGGCTTTGCAAGGTGGAAGGGACTGCAACATCATCCTCCTGTTCATCCCCTGTCTTTGGTGATGTACATGCTGTTCTGAAGTTGCCAACAGTGTACTGAAGGAATTTAGATTTGATATTTTACTGTAGAGAAACAACTGCCCTATGACAAGAAATCAAAGAGATGGGGGAAAAAAACAAAACCAAAAAACAGACTCCCAGTCACCATGGCCACCCAATGAATTTTCACTCATCTTTATGATCCTCACACCATTCTTCAGTCATCCTCCAAAAGCATCGTTTACTTTGTGTGGTGTTTTTCGTGCAACAAGCCGCACATATTCCTCCAGCAACTTGCTGAAGGATATTACTGAGGCCAGAGATGGCAGATCATACTTGACTATCACGAAGGGCACTTTGAGGTACTGAACTTTATTTATTTGAAGCATGGCAGGAAGCACCTACCATGCCCCCCATGAAAAGGGGAGAGGGAAATTTGCAAGTTTAAAGCAGATGTAAGGACCGCAGCAGAAACAGTCAGCTCTATTGTACCCAGAACCAGGAGACTCACCCAGGCCGCTCAGTGCTCCTGTTGCTGGAATGCACAGTGAAGACATTCTCGTTCTGCTGGTCCCAGTGGTACTCGACTCCAGAGTTCAAGGCCCTTGAAACACCAAAGGAGAAAAAATATTAAGACGGAGACTACTATCCACACAAGTTCACTGCAGCACATGTTGCACAGCAGGACATCATTCCCACATTCCCCCCTGTTGATTCCAGTCCCGAAGAAGATGCAGATCTAGCACAGTTCACATTTGCCTTACAACGGTTTGCCATCATAAACAGCCTTACAAACGCAGAGTACTCTATTATCTAAATTGCTCCGAAATATCCCATTCATTTTAACTGAATATTTAAGTATTAACAGAGAGATGTTCAGAAAAAAAAAAGATGAACACCTGTGTATTTAAAATCAGGTTACTGTACTTCCAAAAGACTAAAAGAATAGAAAGACCAGTCTTCTTTGTAGTACCTGCCAGCATTTCCTACACTAGACAATACTAAATAAAATATTGGTCTTATTGAACAGTGTTTTATTTTTCTTCTCACAAAGAGCTAACGTTCTACCAATAAATAAATCTTCAGACAGTTTTCTCACTGACAGTCACGGGAGAGCAAAGGCAAATGTAGAGAATATTCTAATAAAAATGTCTACAAAAGAGATTGTACTGGACTGTGTGAATGTCAGAAAAGCCCAAAGTAGAAAACTTCAATTTTACAATTAATGCTACTGAGTTTAACAAAACAGCCAAAACTCTGACAACCTTTCACAGTGTATTTCCCCAAAAGATGTGCAAATCCAAGGCTGGTTAATTAGTTCACCAGAGCAGGCAAGGTTAACAACATGCTGTTAATCAACATGTCCTCACCAAAGACTATGGACATGCACAGAAACTAAGGTTTCATAAGCTTAGTTTCATAAGCTTTATAGCTTATAGCTTAGAAATTCATAGCCCTCATTTCTGAGACCCAATCATTCTTAAAGTAGGACAGGCTATAAGGGAAGCCAAAATATTCTATGATGTGTAGAAATGTTCAAAACCTCCTAGCTGCATAAGACTACGCCTTCTCCAACAGAAATGTAGTGCTGAATTATAGGATTTGAGCTAGACAGCCTTCTGGCCTGGACAGCCACGTTCTACTCCCCAAAAGTCCCATAGTCTGGACTAGACCTCACCTACCTGAAACATGGAGTAGGGGTAGGGACATAAATATAATGTGAAGAACCATGCCCAAAACTTTGCAAGGCCATTCCCCCCACAGGATCCGGAGTGCAGCATAAGGCCTTATTCGGGAGGGATAGTTCAGGCATGCAAGACAGAGATGCATGAGCAGCAACTAGGGACTCCAGCAGATACCTTGCAGGCGTACAGGCAACCAGTTATGTCAGAGAACTTCATAAAACTCTATTACCGCTTGCTTGGTTAGCAGGCTCAGGGAACGAGTCACAGGTGCTGCTTTTCTTTACAAGCATGGGTCACCAAGTGAGAAAAATGTTTCCAATGATAGAAACACACGAGCGGCCTGTTCTGCTCGACACACAGGCTGTAGAAGCAGGGAGCAGCTGAAGCTCATTCTGTCATCAGACAGAAGGGAATTACATATGAAGAGCCAGACACATATCACACCACAGGCCTTCCCAGAGCACAGACTAAGGGTAGGCCCACAACCCTAGCACGTAGCTGGTAGTTGGCGATGACTTGGGTACAAATGCAGTGCTTTACACATGCGTGGTGTCTGAGCAAGGAGTTGCCTCAGCAGAACTGCAGCAAGAACCCCATTGTGGAAGAGGCTGCAGGTCACACGGACCCCAAAAGGAGAACTGTGGGTGCTGCAGGCCTAGGGCTACAGTGATAAGATAGCAGCCCTCCCACAGCTCCACCTCTGCTAAAAGATTTCAAATGGCAAAATCCTCAGCAGGATCTCAGTCTTTGTTCTCTTTTTCATGCACCTGCAATGCCCTGACCCAGGACCCACTTCTGCCTGTCTACAGCACCAAAAAGGACATCCTGCTTGCTATGGGTGAAGTCCTTCAGTCTTTAGATAATTGACTCTAGAGAAGACTCGCTTCAGACTGCATTGAGGCACAGCAGAGAAGGCACATGTCTGTGAAGGGAGCTGTTTAGGCACAGTAATTGATACAAGGAGACACCTTCCTTCTTGAAGAGCAAAGATCTTACCAGAGAAATGCTGCTATAGTTAAATCCCAATTTTAAGACCATGACTGCATTAAAATCTTGACTAGTTGCATCCTAAGCCAAGCTAAGTAAACAGAAAGAGATGTGTGACAACTACAATTACCTCAATTTAAATCAGATTTTCCATTAGGCTTAAATTTTGCACTGGTTCAGTCACAACCATTTAAAAAACTGGAATCACCCTCCTCAGAAAACTTATTAAAAAAAAAAAAAAAAACTTCCCTTACAAAATATTTCTAGAATTTTGTAAATTAGCAAACCTTTCACAGTGTTTTACCCAGGAGATGTGCATATCAAGGTTTGACTACTCATTTCACAGAAACACAGCTTAGTGCTGGAAAAATGACTGTTTTTCAAGTAATGGAAGCACTTAACTTTTGCTCCAGTAAGCTCTAGGCATTAAAATGTTGGAAGTACTTTACATTTTCCAAAGCATGAGACAGAACCCTTGTACAGTACGGAGCATGTTGCCACTTGGTTGTGGACGCAATAAGGAGGACATTTGTTGCCCAGGGCTTCTGGGTAAAAAATTGCAATTCTCCACACTGTGTCAGTCATGGGGAGTGAAGTCCACGTAGTCAAGTTCTTTCTTTCTTCCTTTTTATGTCCATCAAATAAGCTCTCCAAGCTCCCCCTAGAAGTTTCCATTAGATTTGTTGAGCCCAGAGCTGGTCCTAGAGAGGCCTTCCCAGCAGTTCTGTTCTGAGAGAGACTTTCCTTCGTGCCTCTGTCCAGCTCATATCATAAATGAGCTTTGGGAGAGTGAAGGGCACAGACTTGCATGCTCTGCTGATAGCTGAATAACGATTCAAAGAAGCGCCTGAAAGGACCAAATGGCTACAACCAAAGTAACACAGCCTCTTCCTCCATGTGGAAGAAATACTTACTACATTTAGGTGTAGCCCTGAAGAAACTAAGACCAGTATCTAGGAAATAGCAACAAAATTATTTACATGTGACAAAAACACAAAATACTATTTACCATATCTGCTTAGAGAGTATTGAAAGAACTAACTGACAAAAGCACAAACTAGCACGAAGTGACTTCAAAGTTTTGATAACAGCCTCTAGCTCATATATCCAAGTTCAAAGTTGAAGAGGAAGAATTAGTTAAACAGTTCATCAACTCTGCTAGAATAGCAACGCTCAGCAGCAAGATGGCAGGATAAAGAAAACATGTTGCGGGTAGCACATGCAGGGCCAGGCAGGCACACACTGTGTGTGCTTTCTGCATCCCAAACATTGAAGGCTGCACCAGCAGTGAGCAAATGCACCGCACACATTCTCCAAATCCTGCCACACAGGAAGACCCAACAGCAGCATACTTGTCTGCTACAGCACTGAACTTGTCTTTTTTCCTGCACAGCCCCATGTGTGATGCTGAGAGGCTGGATATAGGGAAAAACAGCTACAAAGTCAATTCACACAGCCTATAACAAGATGAAAATCTGTTTTTTTTTTTTTTTTTCTTGCACTTTCTCTGGAGAGAAAAAAAAAAAGAGACAAACAAACAAAAAAGCTCTCTTTCAAGCCAGTTTCAAACATACTGTCTATTCAAGATCACTGAACCAGAATGAGAAACTGGGTTAAATATACCAATTATTTGTAATTTCATAGCATGCATTTTCCTCCCTCTATGAAAAGTTGTCATTCCTGATTCCTAATCCATTCAAAACGGATCTGGGACATACACAGAGCGAGCTGCATCACATAAGGTAACACTACGCTGAAGAAATAGTCATCCACTGTCCTGGTTTAGGCAGGATGAAGCAGCAGCTCATGGTATCCACATAAAGCTCAGTTGGATCTCAGATGCACTGCTGTAAGTAGCTCCTCACCTCTGCTGCCAGCACATGATGAGCACCAGCACAGTCAGCCCAGCTCCCATGATTAACTGAAAAACAGTATAGTCAGTCCTAGACAAAGTTTGTCATTTCCAGAAGCTTCCTGGATAGGAAAGCAATAATTTCTAATGCCTCACGCTATAAATATGTAGCTTTCTGTGCAGGAGATTAAGCTTGTGCAAATCCAAGTGGAAATTGGCTGCAATGCAAACTATATAGAACCAGCAAGCAAGATTCCTGGGGCAGGTCTGATGGGCAGTAATTCCCTCTGACCGAGGAATAGCTGGCAGCATCACTGACACCAGCTTATTTCACAGGGCATCCTTGGAGCCCAGCCTACATGCAAGCAGCCAAGGGTAGCGCAAGAGGCTGCGTACAAGAACTGACAAGGTACATCCTATAGAACATAAGGGCTCCAGTTTAAGGTTTGAGAACCACAAACATTTAAGTGACATATGAAATTAGCCTGATCATCCCACTGAGTGGAACAAAGGCAATGTTACTCCTTCTCTAGGCTACTCCTCATCGGCAGGTGCCCTCTTCCTGATTTCTCTATACTGATACAAGCTACATATTTTCCAAAATTCTGCAATCTTTGTCTGCCTGGAAACCAGCAACCATGCCGAAATACATTCTAAAACCTACCTGAATTTCTAATGTGCGGCAGAAACAGGAGAGCAGGGCAGGTTGGTGCAGCTGGTGGCCACATGGCTGCTTCAGGGAAGATGCCAACTCAACTCAAATTATGCAAAATGAGTGACCCAGTTTATCTGACTTTGTAATCCTGCCAGCTACGTTAAACACCGTGATTTTTAAGAGGCTCTACCAAACTCGCACCATTTAAGTGAGGATAGCCTTAAAAATCTGGAAGCACCACTAACAAACAACACTTCTCTCTCTTAACAGGATGAATTTTCATGAGCTTGCTCTATCCACCAGTGGGCAACTACAGCTAAATACAATCCAGACTCTTGCAGTCAGTGGATAAGATTTAGATAGAAGACACCTCTATCAGTCTTCTTCCCTGGACACAATATGATAGCTCAGGAATGTAACTACTACTATAAGGAGCAGTCATCTGCCAGATAACTGCTAGAGATGACAAGGCGAGAGCACAAGTGAACATGAGTATGAGCGAAATAATGAGCAAGAGCACAAGCAAAAGAATGAATACAGCAGGAAGAGCACCTGCAGAATGCTTTTTTTTCCCCTCTGATCCACAGAGTCATTACTGCTAAAATAAAAATGACTTCCTGGCCCCCAAATTTGTTATCTGCCTCTTTAGCACACTGCATATAGTGTATGCACAGACTCACAAAACGAGTAGCATGGAGGACATCCCAGGAGAAAAGGTAAGTGTAAGGGGAAATTGTCTCACATTCAGTAGGAGAAAATCCTAAATTAGGATCAGTCCTCCAGCATATTCGACAAGAGCTCTATATATAAATGGAAATTAGGCTTTGCAACTATGACAGAGCAGAAGGCAGAAGCAGTTCCGTGTATAAGAGTGGACAGTGGATTATCTTGGGACCCAAGTATGAATATGGTGGTCGGGGAGCAGTGGCCTCAAAGGACCAATACAGGAGAACTGCTGAGTTGAGGAAAAGAACAAAAAAGCCTCATTCACAGTCTTCATACCCACACCAATTCTTCTACCAAAATACGGTAATGTCATTTTCCAAATTAGCTTTTCCCCAAGCTCTTTCATGCTACTCTCAGCATGATACAGGAAGTTGTAATCCAGGCCACAGAAACCAAGGGAAATCTCTTGGTCCCAAATTTGACTCTTGCAACGTGAATATTGTGACTATATGTGAGCTACTCTGACATTTAAAGGAGAAATACCCCAATCTGGAGTGACACACTAAGGCCATCACTAAATGCATTTGTTGGAACTAGTGTAACATTGTAAGCAGATAAAGGAAGCACTCGAGAAAAAAACCCAGAGCCACGATCTGTTCCTGTAACACTGCCACAATCTTTGTTTACCGTGTAGCCAAATACACAACATTTTCAGCAATTAACAAATGCATGTCACTTTTATGAGATTAAAAATATATCACTCAGACCAAATAGTCTGGAATAAACAAGATAGAAATAGACCAACTCAGGAATTTCCTGAATTTTTATTGACTTTTTTCCCCACCCATAACAACTTGCCAGCATTCAAGAGTATCCTTCATTTATGTGGCTCCAATCTACTTCAAGTAGCATGTTGAGATACTCTGGAAAGGAAGTCTGCAGAATGCAGCCTTTTATTTCCTTTAATAAGACAAATTTAGCTGGATATCAACTTAAACCAAGCTCTAATGATGAATAACTTGCTTAAAGTCCTTGTAAATCTTAAAGAAAGCCTTGTTAATTGCTTACTGTGTTTAGAAGCAGACTATATGCCCAATGAACTTTGAACCCTTAGACTATCTTAAGCTATTTATGTCCCATCAACTCATTCAGCAGCTTAGACAACTTAGTATATCAGGAGTCTTTTGGGGATTGAAAATTGCTTAAGCCTTGTCAGTATTTAAACATCTTAAACAGCTACAAGTCTTAAGAGCCAAACTCACTCCTTAGTTTACTTGAAGCTTTCACTTCCATTTACCAGAGACTAGCATTTAAATCAATTCAAAGACAGAAGCTGCAGAGTAGGCTTTTCTAGATCTTATGCAAACACACTAAAATGGGAAAATATGTTTCAAATGGCAGAAACCAGCTTTAATAGAACAAGGCAATGAGCACATTGGAAATTGCCAATCTCCAGATCCAAGATGTTGGCTTGATCCAATCTCAATGAAAGCCACAAGACCAGACAAGTTTGCCACTTTTTTTTTTTGAAAAAATCCTCAAAAGCCTTTAAATTAGCCAACTAAGAAACTAAGTAGTTTTCTATATAGTAGATAGAGGGAAACCTGCTCAAAAAAACAAAGAAAGAAAAGGAGGGGGGTGTACAATTATTACTCTAGTTAATCACATTTCCACATCACAGCCATTCACCAGAGACCATCTGCAGAACCAGACAGATTAAGGATTTACAAAAAGGAAAGGAAGAAATGAAGAAAGTGTTGACAGTTGTACTTGCTGCCTTAAATCACTACAGTCCCACTGGAGAAAAACAACACACACACACACACACACTCACGCAAACACGACAACCAATAACACTCCACAAATGAAGTGGGAGAAAACCAAACAATAAAGGTCTGGTACAGACTTGTACAGAAAAGAAAGCAGGATAGGCTAGGACTGCCAAAGAGCAAAAAGGGTCTAAAAATAAACATGAGGGAAAAGGTACTAAGAAGAAAAAAGGTCTATTCATCAGTGAAGCAAAGGACAAAAGCAATGATGACTCAAAGTGGTGGAGACATTGAATTGTCTCTCTGAAGCCTTCACATTAAAAAAAAAAAAAAGAAACAACCTACTTAGACAATTAGGAGTATGAAAGTCTTCAACAAAAGTCTTCAACAAAAGACAAAACCACATAGGGCAGCTAGCTGTACTGATTAAGAAAGTTAGTAAGTTAACTTTTTTGTGCCACTCCACCTGGTTTTTAACAAGTTACAAAAAACTGGGGAAGTAACAAAAGGCCAAAAAGCCACCTTAGCAGATTTCTTCAAAAAGGAAGCCATCCTTAAATTGGCAATTACTCTCTTCTAAGCCTATTTTTTTTCCTTAAGAAAGTAATAAAACAAAGAAGAAGAAAAGAAGAAGAAAAAAAAGCTATGTGAAAACAAAGAAAGAGCAAACTACAAGCAGTAGGCAGGAGGTTTTAGTAAGTCACCTAATTGCTTGCATAAAATTTAATTGCTCTTGTAGATGGATTTAGAAAAAAAAGTAAAGGAAGAGAAGGCGGCAGATGTGATCTGAATAGACAGAAATGAAGCAATTGCTAAGTGTTCTTAAAATACATGGCCAGTCTTAAATAGCAAGATTGCTGCGCTCAACTAAGAGCCTCCACTAGGAGCCAGCAAGGATCAGAAGCCCTGTGACTTTAAAAACAAGCTGGTAGCAGCCAGTTTGGTTTCTTTAACACTGAGCTCTGAAGCAAGCTCCTTTGCTCTTGAGGGAAAAGTAAATTCACTACTTAGCTCTTCAGCAAATGTTGAAAAAAAAAAGGATGAAGGAAATGAACTTGCTAATAACCACAGACTCAAAATTTATCTCCAGGAATCACAGACATGCAGAATTGTACAAGGGCATCTTCAACCTAATAACGTTCATCTTAGACATCAAATTCACATACAGAAATAGAAATGGAATAGAACACAATTGCATAATGGAGACAAACATTTCAAGCTTCCAGATTATTACTGTACTTCTCTTGCATCTGCAATGACTGAGTCTCTCAGCACTCAGGTTACGAGTTCCTTGAACAATCTGAAAATAATCCACTTCAGTTTTAAAACATGTGAATGATAAAATCCAAGTGAAACTGCATCTTCAGTGCAAACCTGGCCATCTCAATCTGTTAATTTTTAGTCCTTTTATCAATTAAAACCATCTCTTATCCTCTTTTAGAAAATTCAACGTGTCCTGTAGTCAGCAGACTCTAGGACAACACTTGCTGGCTTTGCCGAAGACAAAGGCCACTGCTCAGATCTCTCCTTTCGCAAGGCCGCTTGCAGAGGACACTCGCACATAACCAAGCTCTGCAGCTGCACCAGGTAACAGTTATGAAAATACTCCCTATTCAGAGGGTTGGCCAACATCTCTCAGTTACACACAAAGGAAGACAGCTCCTCCTTCTATCTCCTTGTTTACTCCATCCTATTGAAGCTCTTCTTAAAAAGCAAACAATACACCAGGGCTTATGCTGCTGGGAGGCGTCATTGCTAAAGGCTGACAAGTGGAGTTAGCCAGCCAGGGGACATGACATGCCAGGCAGCAGGATGGATTACCATCTCCTTACCAGCACTGATAACCAGATGCAGACACATTGTCCCCATCACTAGATGAGACGATATGCAGTTCTCACAGGGAACAAAAACCTGGATTGGCATAGGTAGACAGTTGCAATGATCCTCTGTAAAGCATAGCAATCTATTGTGAAAAGAATTTTCACTGAGTAATTTCACTTTAGAGGGAGATTTCACCACAAAAAAATCAAAATATGCATACTGCATAGCACTGAATCAATTTTAGAGTCTCCACACCTACCTCCCCATGAGTGAATTCCATTGGATGCTGTCTCTGAACCAGACGCATCTTCAGGGGATAGTTTAATTCCATTACCAGATGCTCTGTCTGCAGAAGAAATCTTTCTTCTCTTGCAGAAGCCTGAATTAGATAGCTAGCCTTAAATGAGGTGCTTTTAGTGTGCAATTTTGAAACAGTATTTACAGAGCACTGAGATTTGGGGCTTAGTTTAAAAGTGCCTGAGCCCTTCCAGAACCCACTCCTGAACATGTGTCCCCCTCAAGATGAAAAGAGAAGGAATGAATATTCAGAGCCCCGTCTTTCTCCCAAGGCAGCCCTCCCCAAAAGAAGGCAGCACAAGCAGTAAGCAGCATGCAGTCTGCATCAACTCACTTTCAGCCTAACCTACTCGTGATCTACAAGACTACTAATATCTCAGAAGTTACACCATGGCTTTTTTCTGAATGGGAAAACTCTTGCTAGGATATGACAGAATAAGAAATGCTGTGACCATTAAAAGATAAATTCCTTTTTAATTCAGTAGAGGAGTCTGTACTCTACAAGACACTATGTTTCATTCTGTGCTGCAAAAAAATAAAACCTTGAACTACAAAGAAACAAGTACAAAACCTTAATAAGCACTAGCCCCAGATATAAGAACCATCAGGCAGAGTATGGTGAAGGAGAAACAGCTTGGGGGAGGCTGTAAAGCACTGGTGGCTACGCAGAATTCAGTGTGCAGCAGGACACCAGTGGTAAGGGCTGAATTCATACTGATTGGTACTAAAGACAGTGACAAGTATATGGTAACCAACTTCATAAGTGGAGTATGCTACCTCATGCAGTATGCCCTCTGGGCATACTGGAGTGGAGGTATTCTAATTGGAAGGGTATTCCAATGGGGGAATGTCCCTCTCAAAGAACATCTGGTCACATCTGGACTAGTGTGTCCAGTTCTGGGCCCCCCAGTCCAGGAGGGATGTGGAGCTGCTGGAGAGAGGCCAGCGCAGGGCGACTAGGATGATCAGGGGCCTGGAACATCTGCCCTGTGAGGAGAGGCTGAGGGAGCTGGGCCTGTTCAGCCTGGAGAAGAGAAGGCTGAAAGGGGCCCTGATCAGTGTCTGTAAATCATAGAATCACAGACTCATGCTTAAGGTTGGAAGAGACCTCTAGAGGTCATCTAGTCCGACCCCTGCACACACAGGGTCACCTACAGCATGTGGCACAGGACTGCATCCAAGCGGGTCTTGAAGATCTCCAGAGAAGGAGACTCCACAAGCTCTCTGGGCAGCCTGTTCCAGTGCTCTGTCACCCTCGCTGTCAAGAAATTTGTCCTCAAGTTCCTGCGGAAGTTTTGATGCTTCATTTTGTGGCCGTTTCCTCTAGTTCTGTCAGTGGTCACCACTGAGAAAAGTCTAGCACAATCTTCCTCACTGCCTCCAGGTGACCCTGTGTGTACAGTGGGGTTGGACTAGGTGACCTCCAGAGGTCCCTTACAACCTTAACTATTCTATGATTCTATGATTACTGCCATGAATTGGTGTCTTTATTTAGCTCAGCTGAGCGCAGCCTTTAAAAGGGCACAACCACAAAGCTTTACAAAATCCTACACTTCTGGACCAAACACAAACCCATACACACTCAAAAAGCACAGGCTAATGTGAAGCCAAATGCAAGCATGCAACAATCTCATGATCTAGTACGCATGCTTAGGTCTACTAATTGACAGACACTGATACTCTGTACCATGTCAAAATCTCAGACTAAAAGCTGTTTCCTTCCAGTTCACATCTGAGATCTTCAGACATGGGGCCAAAGGCCAAAACCGCTCTTTATGGGCAAGACTCATCAGCGAACCACAGACTTTGCACCCTTATTCCAGCCTATCATCACTGCAACTGGTTAAAACGCAACAAGACAAGCATTAAGCATCTCCTGAGGACACCACCCTGGCCTATGCTGCATAGAAAAATGAATGGAACAGAGTGCATCTTCAGGTCTTCCTTATGCCTTTCTTCACAACACAACTAACTGCTCTTTCCACTCTCGCTCTTACTAAGCTCACTTCCACAAAGCTTCTCCCAGTGACTCCTTCTCTAAAAAGGAGATTGATGATTTTTCAAAGAAAAACAAAAGATCAAATAGACTTTTAAACTTGCAACATGAAAAGTAAATTGCTTGTCCTGTTAGTCACTTTTTCAAAGGAAGTTATTTCCAAATGCAAGCTTCCTATCCTACTGCTTTCAAGCAGACCAAACTTCAAAAAGTCAGTAATTCAGCAGGAAAAGTGGAAAAAGTTCTAAGCAGGTCTTAGAGATCTGATCCAAGATAGGCTCTCAATTGATTTATTTGCAAATAAGTCAAACCAGCAGCTAAACAAGCAAAAGACAAGACAAGAACAATAGACAGACATGGCAGAACACCAGCCTCCCCACCTTTACTACTCATTTTCCCCATTCAGGATATTATTTACTTACTGGAAATTGGGATCTTTGGGTTTTCAATACAAGTTTGCAATTGACACTGTAAGTTCAAACTAAGGTATCAGCAAGCAGGCTAGGTCAGTTTGCCTTTGATTGTCTGGGATAGCAGGAAGCTTCCTGAAGTCATATCCAAAGTTTCTTCCAATATAGTCACATAAAAGGAAGAATAAGTAAATTGATGTTTCTCAAAAGGACAAAACAGTATACTGAAAGTCACCCTGAAATCTAAGGAAATGGGTACAAAATGTTCCTTCTTTCTCTCGCTCACTACAACACAACAACACAGTAAGATACATTTTCTGGTTACAAACCTTTTAAGGTAAAAATCCAAAAATCTTTGGTTAATAAAATGTTTAATCCATCCTCACAGGTATTGCACTGAATGCAGTACCTTGCTGTGACACAAGTGGCAGATCCCCATGGCTTTGGGGGCACTGCTATCTTCCCATCATTTGCCAGACATTAACCTATTCTACACACACTTCAAACAGAAAAAGCATGTTTTTGTTTAGTGCTCGATCACAGAATTGCTTTCGGAGGGCAAACAGTAGCCACACAGGGTTTAGTGGTATGAACTCTTGAGAAAGGGAGTGGGATGAAAGGCCTTTTCTGTGTAAAGAGAGCAGGCACCAATCCAGGTGTTCTGTACTGTGCCTGTTATTCATTAATTTGCCCACAGGGTCACAGTCAGGGACTGCAGAGCAAGCCTATAAAATCTTACAGACAGAACAATCTATAGACCGATAGTAGTAGTACCTCACCATAGCTCATGAATTCTTGTCTCTTAAAGACTTCTTTCAGGTCCATTTAGGCACGTTTCTGCCTGCAGATAAGTGTTATCAATCGCCTCATCTATCTACGGTACAACAGCTCCAAGAGCCAATTGGTCAACAACTATTTAGAGAGGGATCTTTATCCAAAATACTAAAATGTGCCTCCTTGGTCAGCAATGCAGTCCCATCCCCGTTACAAGCATTAAATTCAAATACTTGCCTTTGAAAGTCAGACATGGTACATCTCCAAATAGTTAAGCCTTTTGCATCCATCTTACCTACTTACAGACTACTGCAGAAGTCAAATGGTTTGAAACTTTATTCTAGTTTGCAGCCATAGTTTACTGATAGTGAATTTATGCCCATTCTCTAGTGAAAAAGTATCAGCCTAATAAATTCTCCTTGCCTGTGCTTTACATGCATTTCTCTTGTGAAGTATTTATGGAAGGCTATATAAACTCCTCCTTTGGCTAGGCTGGAGACCTCACACTGCAGGCCTTCTTAGGCAAATAATGAGTTCCACTGACTCTACTAGCAGCTCTTCTCAGCTGCATCAGATCAAAGGTGCATCTTCTAAATATATATACACAAGTTTTAAATTGTTTAACCTAATGTCTCTAGTTACTTCTGAAGTGATATTAACATTCTTCTATCTCTACTGCTAAGTACCTTGTGTCTCATCCTAGAACTGCATTTGTTGTTTTCACTGCCACGAAATCCTGATGCCTCATAATCACCTATGAGCAACTAAAACCTCAGGTCTTTCTCTTCCTCTGTCATTTTAACTACCAAGCTTGGAGTTATTAGTCACTGAGTGCATTTTGTAACATCAAATTCTATCTCATTTCTATATCTCCAGTCACTTTCAAGGCAATCCAATTTTTGTGCAATACTCTGATCCTTCTCTGATGACAACGGTAATGTCACACACAACCTCTTCAAATTTATTCAGCACACCCTCACAGGGCATTAATGCTAATAGTAATAACAACCATCCCCAGAACAAGTTCCTAACAAAGCCCATCAATAACCCCCCTTGTGACAGAGTTCACCTTCAATCCGCATTCCTTCCTTTAGCCAGGCCTTCCTTTAGCCGAACCTTTAGTCGGTCTTACTCTTTAAAAAATGAAATAGATTTACGATAGTCCCACATGTTAAGTGTCTTCTAAAGTGTAGAGATATTAGACCTGTAGTAATTCCTTTGCTGGAAAGGGGGTGGGTGAGGGAAAGAACATCTGAAGGGCAGGTATGAGATAAACTTTCTATACTCTGCCTAATAAATTACAATGCATTTTATCGCAGTCTTTATGTTTTTAGGTTTTCCTTTCCCTTTTCCTTCAAGAAATCTGTGCACTGAGCTCCCATTGTGGATTTCCAAAATAACCTGAGTTCCCCACTTTCATCTGCAAAACACCCTGCCATTGGTGCTATCCCAATTTAGCAAAATAACTCCAAACTTGATTTCAATTTCCACTTCTTTAGAATTTTCAAACAGCTATTCAGATATTCTCTCATTTATGAGCCAGTGAACTTTGCATTATGCTTTTGCTTTTGTCAGTTTACTCATCTCATTTTTCCCATATACGTGCTTTCCAAATCCTGTGCCTGTATGTGAGGCACAGCTGCTGGTCCAACCTATTTATACTATCCCTATAGCACTTGGTTTCAAATGCCTCTATTATACATGGGAATAAAGAAACAGGGAATTAAAACCATCTCTGTTGTTCCTTACTGACCACTGTCCTCTTTGCCAAATGAGAACAGTGGGGGTGGTTTTAGCGGTACACTGTCTTCTTGATCCCTGCTGTTTCTTACACTACCTCCATATATTGTTCTCTGCCAACTGCTGAATCCACTACTCAGTTTTCCTCTTCCTCTGTAGAACTGCATATGGAAACTAAACAGATATTTTTATCTATCTTCCGCCTTTCTCAAGTTAAGTTTTCCAATATGCCAATCCCAAAACAAGTCCACTAAGCCAGGAACTACTGAGATGACATCTATATGTTGCGGTTTCTCCTTTCTCTGAGCACTTCACAGGAGGTCTGCAGCAGTCTGGAGCAAACACTGCAGTTGGAAGCCACTTCTGCTCCTCCACAGCCTTATTGCTTAGCATGCCACAATGTTAGAATCTCAATGCAAATTGCTCTGTTTGGTGACTATCTCTTTCTGCATAGAGGCTTTTTGTCACTTTGCTTGTTCCTGGTCTATAAAATAACGCAGTCCAAAACAGCACATGCATCAAGCATCCTTCTCCAAAAAGGATCCTTCAGTCCACGTAAGGTCTAAACCACCACCAGAATCATGTTACTCAAAGTCACCAATAGAGAACCTGCTGAAGCATCTCCATCAAACCAATATTAAATCTCTGACATCTATACCTACCCTTTTTCATGTCCATATAAAAAAGTTTATTTTTGATGGACTTGTGTGTGGCTGTTGATAAAATAGTTTATTTTTGCTGGACTTGTGCGTGACTGATGTGGGGACAGAAGTAGACAAGAGTGCCCTAGCAAGACTTCATGCTGCAAAGATTGCAGAGATGTTGTGGAAGGCCTGACAGCGCTTCCACAGCACATAGAAAAGGTTCCTATAGAAGCTTTAGTTAGTGAGGCACCAATAAGAGATATGCCACTTAACCTGGGCTACTGCAAGCAGCAAAAAGAATATTTCCTGCAAGGTGCAGCAAGCAGGGATAGCCAGACCAAGCTCAGCTCAGCAAAGACTTTCATGAAAGCAACCCCGCTCAGGCAGACCTCCTTCCATTTCCCTGGGGTCTGGTCCAAGTTCACCTCCTAAGCCACAATCAGGAGGCCAGATCTTATCAGCCCTCTGTGCTGAGAATAGCTGGATATGACTCCCTAGTGTTCAAGAATAAGAGAGCCATTATCCCTGAATAATTCTTCTGCTTAGTAAGTACAGCAACTACTCTTGAAGAAAGCCACTTATCCTGGAAGAGAGTGATTACAGCTTTTTTCATAATAATATCTTGTAAAACTTCATGTATAAGTAAGGCCTTAATGAAAGATTATGTTCAAGAGAACAGGAGGGCTGTTTGAAGAGGGCTGGCATTCCGTACTACTGAAATTGGTCCAATCTGAATTCCAACTCCAGATTTCACCAGAAAGCTGCAATGAATAAGTCACTATTACAATTGTATATATTTATTCTGATTTAGATTGTTTCTACACTGACCATATGACTCTTCACAGCCACCACATGCTGATCTCATGCACACCAAATGGAGTCCACATGCACGTGGTAAGATTACCAGTGGTGCTGCAAGTGCCTGGCTGTCAACCTTAGAGCTACCAGGGACTTCAACATGTGAAGCATAACCCAAGTGTACCAAAGTATTTCAGCAACCGGAAATAAATGAAGCAGAGAATTCCCACAAGTGAGCCCACAGCACAAAAGTAACTGCTCCAACACTATGCAGAGACTATGCAGAACACTATGGAGAGAAGGGAATCAACAAATGCATGGTGCAGAGATCTCACACAAATACTGAAAGCAACATGTGCCTCACTGTTCAGACTGTTGGCCATCATCTGGCACAGAATATCCAAATTACCTAGTATTGTCTTGCAAGCTTTTAAAGGGACAGCTGCACCTTACATGCCACTCTATATAGATAACTAAATACTATACATCATGTCAATGGGCTTTCAAATGAGTATCAAAACAATTCATTAATTTGCTCATAAAAATGATAAAAATCTTTGCAGTCCATATAATCTTATGCTTAAATACCGTAACAAGTATTAGATAAATCTGTATCAGCAGATTTCAACCTTTGTCTGGTGGATGCCAGTGCTTCTAACTCATGAAAGCTAAGAAAAGCAAGCATATTTTAAAGTCTTAAATTTGCTGTCTCCACTGGAAAGTACAAATCCAAAGGCATTGAAAGATACTGCACCAGACACATACAAAACAAAGCAGAAATCTAGAAGGACGTGGGAAGGATAA
Source organism: Crypturellus undulatus (assembly GCA_013389825.1). Lineage (NCBI taxonomy): Eukaryota > Metazoa > Chordata > Aves > Tinamiformes > Tinamidae > Crypturellus > Crypturellus undulatus. The sequence continues at coordinate 123,423 of VWPW01000679.1, forward strand.
TGAACTATATGAGATAAACCTCTAATGGCCTCTAAAGTTTATAATCAGTAAAAGAAACACTGATTTAAAGAGATTAATGTAAACAACATGGTGTTTCAAATGAAGTATTAAGACTTTTATTTTTGCCCCCAAGCAAAAGCCCCGTTAGCAGAAAAAAAATCTTAATTCTCCACTGTCCTAAGAACAGAAAGTTAAGAGTTCACAGCAGTATAAAATGTGGAGCAATCACTTACTCTGGTCGACAAATCACCAGGTCCCCCTTGTTGGTACCATATGCCAATCCCAGACCTGGTTCAGGCAGCCAGCGAGCAGAGTTTATACTGACATGTCTTCTCTGGTCAGCAGGCATCGGGTACAGAACGTTGAAAACTCTCTGGAAGAGCAACAGAAACTTACTTGACAGGACAATGCAAGGCAGGAGAGCCAAGGCGGCTCAAACCACAAATGTTCAGTTTCCCTGCAGCAGCACCGCGAGCCCAGGAGATGTGCCACTTTACAGAATGCTGCAAAAAACCCACTAACCCAGAAACAAAAACATCTGCCAGGAAAGCACATATGTGTGCCCATAATATTTAATAGACTGATGAGCACATAGCTGTAGAACAGAAGACACCACCGGGAGAATCCAGCCATCACTCTCAGTGAATTGCACAGTCCCTTTACCCAAGGCAGCTACACAAAATGCTAGGGACACATGGATAAAGCTGCCAGACAGCTGCACAACTGGCAATCTTCAAGCCTTTTAACTTCACCTCTCAGCTTAATCCACTCGGACGTAGCAGGAAACTGGCAAACATATAGGCTTACAATGTCAGTTGGTTTTTATTAAACAAAGCTTTACACAAAAATGACACGACTTAAAACACAAACAACTTTCTAAAAATCTTTCAGGGTCGGACCAACTCCCTTCCCCTCAAGGGGCTGCAGCAGCCTTCTATATGAAGGGAAAAAAAACAATTAAGTCCAAAGCTCATGAGAATGGCTCAAGCACAAAAATAACAAACACTTAGTCCAACTCTTTTCCCAAAACTAGCCAAAGTAATGCGCTCAGTGAAGTAAGAAGCTGAAGAAATGTTTAGACTGCAAGCAGTTAGCAGTGCGGCAACCCAGTGCTTCCAAGACACTGCATCGAGAAAGGAGAACAGGAACACTGTGCTAAAGACATGTTTATAACCCAAGAGTAAGCTCTACTTTCAAGTCTTGCTTTCTACACTAGTCTGGTTTCTGAAGTGCAGCAGATTATACCCACATAGGCACTCTCCTTCTGCTCTAAGAAGCTGACACCTTTCATATAGTGCAACACTTCTGTGCATTCTGCTGTCCAGTAACCAGAATTCAGCAGGTTGACAACATATCACACAGCAAGAGAATGCAACAAATCTAGGAAATAAAACTAGAGTTGTGGAAAGTGGAAAGCGCAGTAATGAGCTGCTTTGACTACTAAGAATACATGGGGACAAACTCTATCAGTGGACTGCGTCGTGACGACTCAGAAAGGAGTCGGTTATGTTTATGTTGGTTATGTTGGAAATGGTTATGTTTATTAGTCCTAATATTTAGGATTTAAGATTTATTAAAGAAAGCTTTAAGATTTCTGCAAAAAATTAACTATTGTTTTTATCTGGAATCACTGCAGTAATATAGACTCCGGAAATAAATTTTCAAGGGGTATGTTTTCCAGCATAGATTCAGAAACTAATAATCTCAAATGTCAAAAAGTGTGTATTCCATCAAATACTTCTTTGGTAAATCAGAAACCATTTCCCTTTCCTCGTGAGGATGACTTTGTAAGGCACCATAGCTAGTGAAGCTGCTTCTCTGGGCAATCTCTAAATTGTCTTGCAGTGGTAGGTCAGCACTGCATGGCTGTTGCCACCATGTAGGCTCAACAACTCATCACATAGAAGTGGGAGACTTGTAACTCAACACTTACTTCACAGTAAATGGTACCCAATGGAAAGTGCTGCCAAGGAGATGGGCCTGGTCCTACAAACCTGAAAAAATACCAGGTGAGGGGTGAATGTCCAAGGTGCGATGACTTAAAAATTCTTCATTAAAAAAATAGTTGCTTCATCATTTCACTCCTCTACTTATTTCTCAACAGCCTGGCCCTCTGAAGAGCTCCCCTGCCCTGCTGCTTCTCCACTCTCACACTAATGGGACAACTCCATGCAGTGTTAAGGGTGATGACATCTGTGCGTGTAGTAATTAGTACACAAAAAGAGAGTGCAACTACTGGCATAATCATCACTCGCAGCAGTAACCAGGAGCCAGCTAATCAATCTGATGCATTCACACAGGTTGACTGCTGCAACTGCATCCATTAGTCGGACCCCCTACTCTATCCATGGTGGGTGGGGATGGAAATCAAGTTCTTTCGACACCAGCAGGTCTCATTTCAAAGAAGGTCAGAAACCTGCCAGAATTATTATTCTCCATAGATCACAGCCAATTCATTTTGGATTTTTTTTCCTTCTTGCTTTTATCACTAAATATTATAGCAAGTTAATGAAATTAAGTCTCCTTTTAGGACCATTACACAAACTAGTTGCATGCCACATGTAACAGCCCTGTTGAGCAGCAAGGGTCCAGGAACCACTTTAGAATGGCTCTATTAAAGTGTCCACCATCTTTTGAAGCATCTACCATACAACAGTAAAGCTTCTAGAGAGCTGATATCTAGTAGTATGAAATTTTAACTTAGGACAGGCATCATATTGCATCATTTCCTCAAGTCATAATCACTGTCAGCAGTCATGGCAAGCTTCCAGATCATTCACCATAGTCAACATCAAATTTGCCCTTGGCATCACTATACTACTGAATATTCCACAACACCACCATTACACATAGCCACTCAAAAGGTTAAGTTGCCATTTGCATTTCATTTGTTCCCAGATGCCATGCTGTAACAGGGTTTTGAATTTCATGGTTCTCCAGTTATAAATATTGTGAAGTTTGAGGTGTGGGAGCTTCAGGAGATGCCCCACAGGACACTTCAGAGAATTGATATTGAAGCTGTAGCCCTGACAGGCAACACAATCATAGCAAGCTATTTTCTTCTTGGCAAAAACATAACACTGAAATGTCATTTAAGTAAGTAGGAAAGGTAGCTTTAGGCTACCCTTTAGGGACCACACAGCCTGGCCTGGATTTCATGGAGTAGTCGCTTAACCTTTGTTTACTGGGTTGAAAATCCTTTATCAAATGATCATCCTCTATTTCATGAGAAATTCCACAAGTTTTCTGTAATTTAAGAAATTCCATCTCTCAGAATAAGAATGTTGTCACGATAAGAAATTTTGCTCTATAAATACTAAAACTGTTTAGGTAGCTAAGCAGCTATAGAAAATGTAACTCTGTAATACTAAAGAAACAGCTGGTTACTTCCATTTTACACCCATGTATACATGAAGTCTGGGGAGAGATTTGGTTAAGTCATTAAGTCATATCACTCTACTTTCAAAGACCACACTAGAAGCAACTACTTACTACTTTGGTGTGCCTGTTTCATTAGCTCTCCATTAACAGAGGTGGGCATAGACAGCCTCTACAAAGTTCCCTAAAGCTCTTTTATGTAGCTTTGCATAAAATGCAAAACTTTGCTTTTGCAAAATGCATGAAACTTTGCAGCTATTTCTGTGGCTAATCTAGAAGCAACGTTAGATTGACAGGCTCTGAGAAAGAAGAGCTGTAAGGGAGGAGGAAAAGGAAACAAAAAAAAAAAAAAAGCCCCTAAAAGCAGCCAAAGAGTTCAGCAAACATGTGGCTTGGGGACTGCAAAGGCCATCCAAGTCCCCTGCTGCTGCTCCCCCTATTACTCAGCAATGCTGGCACATCAGCACTGTAGCACCTGTCAGAGCCACTGCTTAGGTATTAAACTAAATATTTACTTATGGCAGAGAGCCAGAAGAGGCTGCATGGCAATCAACAGCCTCAAGGAAACTTTCCTGATGATCTCTCCTTTCCCATCAAACTGCTGTACTTGTGTGGGAAGGAGGGGGCCCTGGGCAAAACTCAGGCACAGAGCTAGACAGCTAATTTGTTCCTGCCCTGGAGGAGTAAGAAAACTTTGTGCAAGAAGCATCTGCTCTGTAAAATTCTAGTTATGAACCTGTTGCTTCCTCCTTCGCCTCCCACACTGTCCCAAGGAAGGTGCCGCTACCTAATTACATCATTCAAATTCCATCTTCCCCCTCCCCTTACGGGATCTGCCAACATTAAAAAGCTGGACAGGGCACTCTCTAGGATACTATCAGCCATGAAAGGAGCAGCGAGCTGTCCCAAGCCTGTGCTACTGCTGCCTGTTGGAAATGGGGCTGTACCCCTGCCCTGGTCCCAGCATCATGCCTGGCCAGCGCAGAGGCACCAACCCATCAGCGCAGTCATTTGCCTGATCAAGGTCCTCCTACCTATAAGGAGAGCAAAGGAGAGCAGAAGGCAAGTGCCAAATGCTTGCTTAGCAGAGCAGGAGCATTTTTTTTCCCTCCTTCTCTCTGGCACGCAGGGAAGAAAAACATGTTTTGAAGCTGGAGAAGAGAAAGTTGGCACAAGTGGGCAAGGAAACCCAGCAGGAACTCTTGCTTTTTCTCTTTTCAAATTCAATAGAGACACTTCTGCTCTCAATGAGATGCCTCTCCTGTGCAAGATGCCAATAAATTTCAAGCCATTACCTTCGCTTAGCCCAAGCAGCAAATTGGCCTGAGAAATCAGCCTCAATAAAGAGCCAACATGACTGGGGGTGCAGCTGTTCTCCTGTTTACAGGGGGGAATCTTGTCATCCATGAAGCTCCATCCTGACAAGTAAAAGGAGAGGAAAGACTGGAGGAGACCAGGTGGGTTTATCAGGCACTAGCCTAAAATTTAATTATTAGTTTTCAACTGAACTGATATTCTCGCCAGAGGCTGACTGACTGAAAATGCACAAGAAGAGAAATACCTAACATGCTAAACTCTATAGAGACAGGGCGAAGAGTGTCAGAAATATATAAAGGGAACTGGGAGGTGAAGTGGGCGTAAGAGGCAGTTGCTATGAATGTACAGTTCAGAATGTACGAAGTTACAGAAGGGAATCTGAATGCAAAGATGGCAAGTACCTCAGGTATATCAACCATCAAAAGAAACAGCATCCTATATACGGCTGACTCTTCTCCAGGAAGAAGGTACTGACTAACACCACAGCTGACCCGAGGGCTTAAAGGACAAGTTGATTTCATCTGCATTACCCCAGGAAAGCTTTTCTTCCTACTCCTTGGCTCTTTCTTCTTGGATGGACAGCCCTGATGCTGGGACCCAAACCACCTCATTCGAATCTAACCATGGAGGAGAGGATCTTGCATCCTTCTGCTTTTATACAACCATCATACTCTGCATCCAAGACAGCAGTGTCTCAAGCGGCAATATCCAAATCTTCACAGACACTCTGACATGGGTTGTCGGGAATAGAGCTTCAGATCTGTGCAAGCGCAAGATCTGCATTGCCAGTATAAGTATATTCATACAGCAAACAAAATGTTGTTAGTATGGATACAGGTTACAGAGCAACTGTAGAGGCAGCACAGCTTTGCTGATATATCAGCAGCTATTTCGGGGCTTTTAACCCAGAGAGACACCTCATATAATAATATGCTTTAATGAGCTATGCTACATGAACTATATAGCAACTTCGGGAGTGCGGTCAATCCACAAGACTATAATGTTCACCAAAGGGACACCCAAAAGCAAAGCCCACATTTGGTTTGGGACTATTTTAGGACATTTAAACACAGAGAGAAAACTTGACAGAACTGCACTTGTATTTTATAGAGCAACAGATGAGGCACAGTAACAACTGAAAGACAGAGCAAAAAAAACAGCAGCATAACTTGAGCTGCATATATTTTGCATTTCTTCATCTACCTGTAATATTCTGCTCCACAGTTCTGACCTTGAATAAGAACTTGAAGTTTTAGATGCTTTAACTCATCTCTTTCAATTGCGAGCATCTTAGTGAGACTGAACAGTATCTAAATCAATTCCATATCTTTCTTTGTCCTATTCATCTATAGGGTGTTGGAACTTAAAGACTTCACCTGGTTTAATTTTTAATGTCAACATATTAAGTAGTCCACCTATCATAGTAGGAGATAGGAAGTTAGAAGACAGAAGTTGCTATAAATCATCTGCTACTCTGTACTGAATGTACTATATGCCCTTCGCTTAGCTCTTAGGAAGTCATCTGCATCACTGACTTCTATGTGCTGTCAATTAGTTTAAACAAGTCTCTGGCTTTTTAAGGTCCAGGAGTATGAAAGAAACAGACATCCTTAACTGACCTTCTTAATAAATAACACTATTGTTTTTATGCTTAGATTGTAATTCTTTGCTTGCCTTGTTTGTTTGTTTTCTTAAATGATCTTCAGGAAAGTTGCTGAAATTCAAGTTTTTACATTGCACTACCACAGAGCCTTCAGCAGTAAAATTTAGGTCTAGCTCATCTAAAGCAGAGGACCTTGAACGTGAAACAAAGCACATACTCTTACAAACAGGCTATCAATGGCTCAATATATTAATTCACAAGACACTAATTCGGCTGGCATTTCGAAACAAGGAAACTGGGAGATCTTCCTCTGCTTGTATGTAATCTCCTTTCTGTATCTGTTTGCAGATAAAGGGGAAGGGGTGCAGCCAAATAATAAAGTATGCATTTCACATTATCATCCAGAAAAAAAAAAATCTCACTTTTCTGCTCACAAAGTCTATTCTTGTTAAACAGGTTGGTTTATACTGCTCTCATCCTCTCCCCCACAGTTAATTCCTGCCAACACAATACATGTCTTCCCATTAGATCTTCTCTATTAAAATGGATGAAGCAAAAATAATGCATGCATCTTTTTGGATTTGTCAGTCTTATCCTCAAATGGATCTTATCATCCAATGTTCAGCACAAATAAAGTTTCTTTCAACTCCATCTATCTTTCCCAGATGCAATAGAATCTTACATAAAATCCATTCTTCACTGATGCAACAAAATTCCTTCTGCCCTTCACCCTCACCTCCCATTTGCTGTCAGTGCTGAAAACCCTAGCTTTGCTTTCTGGACCACAGTGAATTAACTGAGAATTAATCCTTAATTCTCAGCAACAACTGAAACCTCAAACGAGGATATAGGACCCATTTCCTAAAACCAATAAGCACCAGGAGTGGTTGTGGATGGAATGAGATATTCTACATACCAATTAAACCTTGTTGGTTCTTCCTGACCATGCTTGATCACATAGTTTATTGCTGATCTTTCAAACCAGCATAGGTCTCATCACAGCACACTAAACTTCCCTTTTCTTTAGAGTATCACTTGGCCTTATAATCTGGTACTCCTATCTCCCAAGTCTGCCATACAACTAATACCTAGGAAACAATTTCAAATTAAACAGTGGGAAACTTCAAAAAGTTTACAAGAACTACGTCTAACAAGCTGATCATTTCAGGTAACAAAGCTCTCACTTAGAACAATACACTCTTGGAGTAAAAGTGGCTCATTAATTTGCTAACAGACTCCCAAGGGCTGCCAAGACAGGGTAGTATCTTCAGAAACCCTTTAAAGGACTAGCCCAGGCATTGATCTGAACCCTAGGGTTGAATAAGCAAGAAATTGCTAAACAAAACAACTGCCTTATCAATTGCCTGTGCACGTGGTTGGAACAGATGAAAGGACAGAAGCAGGAATGCCAAAGGGTCCTTTAGTATGACAGAAGATAGATAAGCAAACTCCTAGTGCAGATGCAAGAGCAAACGAAACTGTGCAAATAGAACTGTGCCTCTAGCTACTGCTATCTCTCATAAAAATCACTGACAGCTGTCAATGTTGAAACAGACTAATAAAAATATGGTCACTTCTGTGGCAAGAAGAATGACAAGTCTCTATTTTTGTCTTTAACCCAGACTGCAGACCAAAAGCAGTACCTCTGAATTCCTTACTAAATGAAAGACATGCTGCAGCTGTAACAGCAGAATCTACAATATGTTAAAGATCTAATGACAAGAGCAAAGGATTTGCATACAGCTGCCATTCCACCCTGCTCTCCGTCTACCTAGCCTCAACAGAACAGCATACAAGATCAAATGTCAACAATATGTTGATGACAGAGCTATATGCACCCTCATTTGGATGAAAAGAGGCTGTCATCCAGCTGCCTACATGTCTGGAAGGAATAAATGCTAGAAAAACAGTTGATTTAAAATTATTCAAGGAAGATGGCAGGAAGAAGTACCTGAGAAAATCACGATGAAAATCATGATAAAAATGCATACCTCTTCTCAGCCCATAGGCAGATCTAGAAGTAATTCATCTAGACTACCCTCCACCAATCTGAATTTGGCAAGATGACTATACCTAAATCATCTCAAATGCATAACTACCTTTGGCACAGTCATTTTTATATAGCTAAAATAGTGTTTCTATGATATAGTAGATACTGTGGGGACATCCTCTGTCCATGAAGACACAGCACATGCAGATAAGCTGCACCATCTCCATCCATTATTATGTTATGATTTAGTCCAGAAGTTCTCAAACATTATAGAGCTGCCTAGAGTCCACAGCCAAAGTGATCTAACATATGTGTAGGTCTACGCAAACCCCAGAAGGATTTGAAGCAAAGAATTGCATTTTTTGATGAGGCATCTTGGACACTGCACATAGCTCTTACAGAGCAGCCTATACAAGTATGTTTCCCAAAATGATTTCTGAAAGTCCTCTCTTTTCCCATGATTTTTAAATTGGCTGAAAAAAAAAATATGTTCTTTCTTCAAACTTCCCACCTCTGAAACTCAGCTGTTTCCACACAAATCCCAGTAAAACTGCTACCTGTATCAAGCTAGAGACCAGCTAAAAGCAATTCCCTCACTACACTATTCAGCTACAGATGTATTTTCAGAGATATTTTCTCAGTCTGCCTGAATAGAATCTGTCTCAGCCTTACACATGCCACACACTTCATAAAAGCCAACACCACTAGTATGCTTTTTAAGCTCCAATTTGAAAAACAAACTTGTTCATTGGCGAAGACAAGTTTCTATCTTAAATGCTAAGCAGTTCAATCATAATGGAATGAATGGAAAGAACCTAAACCTCTGTCTCATGACTCTGCCATACTTGATGATAATTTGCTATTTTTACTTCATTTGAGTGCAGTTTCCTAACTGCCAAAACACATCAGCCTTGACCTGTAGAACTCTACCCAATATCTCCCAAATATTAAATTCCTTTCCACTGTAGCAGGCAGTATAGATAGCGCACAGCCCATAACCAACATATTTCTCAGCACAGTCCAAAGTGATGTAGCTCTCAGAAAGGGCATTTCTCACCAGTTCTGAAAGTTACACCAGTTGCTAGTTGATTTCTAGGTTCAATTAAATGCATTAGGATTTCATGTAATAACGCTAATTAAACTATATCTTCAAAACCTCACTTTCAACAGCATGGTGAAGGAAATTGTCTGAGGAATAGGATCTTGTACTTCCATGACTGCCAGTCAGGGATAGTAGAGGAATGTTCTTGCCATTTTAGTTGGACGCAGAAGCAATCACCATATTTCACCCCTCAACAGTTGGTCAAGCTTTTGCAGTGACTTAGTGGCCACATTGCCAACCCCAACTCACCCACTCCGTCATCAGCTGAAAATCAAAAGCTGCTTGAGGATGAATGATCTACTATGGGACAGCTTTTAAGAATTTACATGGAATCTGATGTAGAGTTTGTCTTCAATTTATCTCTTGGGAGTTTTGCAAATAATGTGAAATTAAAATATCCATAAGGCATTAGCTCAGAGCATGGTTATGACTTATTTTTAATTTAAAAATATTGCAAAAATTGCTTTGTGCCACAAACTGTTTTGGCAGAGAGGCAACAAAGATGTTTCCTGCTTCTCTCTAATGTATATTTTGAATTATAGATTCATAATAGGGCTTCATAATATTGAAGAATTCAACTCTACTAGTACCTCTTCCTAGAGTATTTTCTACTGCATGCTGGCCAAGCTGCAAACAAATTTTTACTCACTGAATATGAATACAGCAGCCACTGTTAAGACTGTGTGTGCTAGGAATATTATGAAGTCTCTTATTTTAAAATCTATTTATTTTACATGTCCTGAAATGTATTACAAAGTGGAAATGTCTTATTGCAAAACTCAAGACAGAAAAAAACAAAAGTTGATTTACTCATGTTTTACTAGTAACTGAAGGGATAATGTTTACAAAATTAAACAGCTCTGTTTTCCAAGTCTGCTCCTACAGACAACACAAGGATGACCAACAACATATCAGAATCGTGAAATAATGTTCAACATCATCCCAGAGGAAGGCTCTTTAACCAAATTAATTCAAATTAATCTAATGGTGACTCTGTCACATAGGCAGAAAACTGGAAGTCTTAAGTAGCTGGAAATTAGACTTATTTAACATCTACAATCATGATGTAAAAGAGGGGAAAAACATCATTAGGTAGTAAATGCTGCTAGGCTGGATAGATTTGAAAACACAAGGGAAAGTTTTTTGGAGGCTAAAAATACATGTGCAAGAAAGATGAAAACAGCAACCTTCAAAATACATTCAATCCATCTGGAGAAAAATCCAGAAGCACAACAGATGAGAAAGACAGGGGTGCAGTGACGTGAGCAAGTCTGAAAAACAGTGGAGAAAAACTGGATAAAATTTTCAATGCACCAGAACAACAAAAACAGATGTCAGTTTTTGACTGCATAATCAAAACCCTGTTAATCCAAAAACAAAACAAAACAAAAAACAAAAACCTTTGTGGTGTTCTGGTAAGACGTAATATACATTGACGTGTATCCTACAATGAGGTAAAAAATGGTTATTTTGGAGAGAACTCAGAAAAGAAAGAAAACTAAAAGCTGGAAGATTGGATTACTAGAAAAGATTAAGGGAACATTAAACATTATTTCACTGAGTGGTGACTAAGAACAAGGGTAAAAGTTTTTGAAGAATATAAAACATCATGGGAAAAGAAAATACATCTGAAATGGAGATGAAGAAATATGGATGGGAGAATTCGGAATGGAAGATGTAGGCAGAAGCTGAGGGGTAGAAGCCTCAGCAAATGTAAATGCAAAGAATGGATGAGAAAAAAGAATTCTATCATAACCCTTTACAAGTGCTACAATGTGGGATAACTGGATTTCTACATAGTGATTTGTTATGATGTGGTAAAAAAGACTGTGAGAAAAGACATTACTGTATCTGGCAGAGCAACCAACAAATTTCAGTGGGATCTTAAAATAAATGAAAAAGTAGGAGAATCAAGATAAACGAGACTGTTAAAAGGATCCTACAGGAAAATGAAGCCATGTAACTAGTGACTGGCTCCTATCTACACAGGTTTCAGCAACTGCATCTACTGATCAAATAATCCTGTTTCCATAAATCCTGTCTATCAGTCTTCTAGGTCCTCTACCTTCAGAGACAGAAGAAAAATAGCCCAGAACCAGGGCTCAAAAAGTGACTTTGGTTTCCTTAAAAAAAAAAAAAAAAAAATCCTCATCCTTGACCTTACCTTGCCTCCATATGCAGCAGGTGATAAAAATAAATGTGTTTTACAGCAACTGATAAAGCAGCTACATTCTGAAGTCGAATCAAGTAATTTGTCCCGGAGACAAGTCTCTCCCCAACACGAGGTCAATGGACTGATGGCTCAGAGCAATCTTTGTTCACGGGGAAAGCTCCATTAGTTGCTGGGGAAACCCAGCAACTAGGCTAGTGCCAAAGCAAGTCAAAATCACTTGTAAAAACACAGAAAGAAAATACAGATACACTCACCCTCATAGAGGTTTCTCCACCATGAGGCTGTTGCAGCCTGAAGACTTGGGCAACCATGTGCTCCGTGGAGGGGTGCAACAGGATACGTCGGGAAGCCAGTCCCACCATTACGTATCTGCCCATTGGAGACAGGCTCACAGAAATAGCGTTAGGGCCTATAAACAAAACGATGGTTATTTTTCTTTAAAGCTGTTAAACCTCCTGCACCCCTCCTCCACATAGTTTCTGCTTTCTCTCCCAACATTCCTGTAATGTACGACATACTAAACTTCTCACAGGGCATAGAAAGGAATAAGCAGACTTGCACAAAAACATTTTTTTTCAGTAAATTTCCTTGTGGTAAGTAGCCTCCCATAAAAATACTGCCTTGTGAAGTGAAAGGTTCTCCCCTGACAGCTCCCTACCTATCAGATAGTATCGCAAGCTTCTCTCTAGCAGTGCTATATTTGTGGCTGTTACAAGGCCAATAAACTATCTCCTTTCACTACAGTAGACAGTCACCAACGTCTGGGCTACTACATTTCTCATTGAAGGCTGAGCTCCGAGGTACCTCCTTGCACTTCCCCCATGCTGCCTCCTTGCTGCAAGCTTACCAAAGCGCTTTGTGTAAAGCATTTCGCCCAAGTTGTGGGGTGCCAGAGAATACACGGCCAGTATTCCTTCATCAGGGAAGCCTCTCTGACTGCTGGGAATGAAGGCTGCCAGTAGCTGCCCATCTGCAGAGATATCGCAGCTAGCATCATTGTAAATCTTGCAGTTTTGAACGAGTACATTCACAGAGGCTGCAAAGAAAAGGAAGAATAGCGATTAAAACAATGAGGTTCAATCCAGAATAAAACAAGGTTAAAGCCTGATGCTGGAAGAAAAAAAAGTCCACGCAAAAAGTGTTTGAGACATTTAGCTTCCTCCAGAAGTTTATGAAATGTTAACATACTGATAAATACAAAACTTACTCCAAAGCAGAGATATGACACTGTCATGGGATTAGGAAACGAAATATACTTACCTCCTGGAGCCTTCATCAGACAAGAACTAGTGGTGGTTGCATTTTATCAAACCCCTCCTTTCTTTAGCACAACACAATCCTTTGCAAAGGACAGCACAGTTTAAACAAGTCCCAAATCGTGATTTTCTGACAAACTCCAGCAGTGGTATGATTAGAAACAGGATATCTTGATTCATTTCCCCATCTCACGTGGAGCCCACAATCCCACCTTCCCTTATCTCCAATAAACAGGAGGTAAGAAAAAACATTCCTCTCTGTAGGTACAGATATTCATTTCTGACATCTAGCTCATTTTTATACCAGCCTTGGATAAGGTTAGTGAGAAAGGGCAGAGACTTCTCTAGCCAGCTCACCATTCAATTATTCCACTACATGAAAGAAAATGCAACTGTATTCGACTCACTCATGCAACCAGTGAAGCAACTATTTAGCAGAAAGGGCAGTGAGCACAATTCAGAAGACCTGAGTTCTACTTCCATCTCTGCCAGTGTCTAGGCAACTTCCTACAAATATTTTCCCCCCTGTGCCTTGTGTACTCAGTCTACAGGCTCTTTGGGCTATTAACTCTTACTATACCTCCGGGTCCCTGTAGAACAGTCAGGCTACAAGGCCCATTAGCAAACTCATAATCATGAACAGGTCAAAGGAAGGTTGATAAGTTACAGATGGAATTGTGTTTGCTCCCTCAGCCTGAGTTAAAGCATTCCAATTTATTTTTTTTTTATTTTTTTTTTTACTAACACTGCACTGCTGCAACTGTTCCAAAAGGTTTGGAGCTGAAATTGCATAGACCATATTTAGGATGCAGAGGGAATTTCACATTCTAGCTTTTAAAACTCAAGGAAATACAGAAATTAAATTGCACGCCACAGAATTGTGTGCACTGTCCCACAGACTTGGAGCTATGGCATAACACAGAGAATTGGGTCAGCATCTATAGCCCAGGAACTCTCCAACACTTTCACAACCTGTCTGGCATATAAACGGCTTTGGTTTGTTCAGCTAAAATGGTAGAAGTTTACAAAGTACTGTACTTTTTGGGCTATACTACTTTTAAGTTTAACAACAGAGCAGTGCCAGGAAAGCACTTTTGAATATCCTTGAACTTCCAAATCAAATCAAGGCTGCCAAAAGAAATGACCCCAGCCCATGCGCTCAACAATTTTGTGAAAAGCTACATCGGGTAACTGATACAGCTGAAAAATCTCTCGGTCATTTCTCAGTCAGAACAGTTTCCTAACCTGAAACGCCATGTGGCCACATTGACACTTGCAGCAGCAGGAAAAAAGTAGCCATGATAAGGAGTCAAACAGGACTGTTCCTTCCTCCAGCATGGCTAATTCAGAGTGCTCACTGAACATCATCTTTATTTTTCTCTCATCCTGAGGACATTTTTCATGTGAACTGTTTTCCTATGCAGTTAGTAGGAACCACCACCTTCCACTATTTCATTTAAGAAATTTGAATAAAAACCATAAAAATGCACTGTTTAATTACATTCTGTATCAAATCACCTACATCTGTACTCTAAAATTATTCTGTTATTTTTTTCAGTCTCAGAGATGCCCAAACCAGTCATTTTCAGCCTTGTATAAACAAAAAGGTGTTGAACATTAAAAGGTAAATAATAGTAGTCACTGCCAGTCACTGCCACTGCTATAACAACAAAACTCAAAATACTCACAATACTTCAACAGACAAGATGACAAGATTCCTGAGTACTTAGCCCAAAGCTGGATGAACAGAAAGACCACAGAACAAAGGTTAAAGACTGCCCCACATAAATTTTAAAAAGGAACAACTAAAATTTACCACTGCATTTTACCTAGGCTTTAGTAGAGTACTCCTGCCATTACAAGAGAAGATAGACACTAACATAAGAACTGCGGTGTAAGCAGGGAACTAAAGGACAACACGCTGCACTCCTGCTATCCCCATCAAAATGGGAGGATTCCTACAGAGTTCTCATTTCAAAACCAGACCTACTTAGTGTCTTTATCAATGGGCTGACAGAAAGAGCCGAGCTGGCTGATAAATTCTGTTGGTAAAGACGGGTGATTTCATTAACAGAGCATGATCAGAACACAGATGGAAAATTGAACTACATAGAAACATTAAAAAAATACTGAAAAAAATAGTGTGTTAACATTTATATATTTCTGCTTTATCTAGGAGCTTGTCAGTTGGAAACAGAGTATCAACTCCGGTGATGATAGCAGTGACTGAGCCACCCACATGGCATAACAGTGAAGGAGATGGCAATCCTAAACTGCATCAGTCTGCACACTTTCCACAGAAATATCTGTGTTAATATAACGCTTATGCAGAGACCACCTGCAGAATACTGGGTACAGTTTAGTCATTCACCTTCAGGAAAGATTAAACCCTAAAGGGGTAGCAAGTCTATCAAAGAGCTCTGAAAATGACAGAGGAAATGCAAAACCTATTTTTGAGAGAATAAGAGTGTGGTTAAAAAAGACTGATTGGAAAGAAGATGGCATTTACAAAAAATATCAGAAATGTAAACAGCAAAGAATATTACCATACTTCCCTTAAAGATAATGTTGGTAGGTGAGTAAATGGATAAAAAAAAATCCATTAATCTTAGAAACTATGATTTATATCTGAGGAGTAAGATTATAGAAAAGCTTTTCAACTGTAATGAGGAATGAATCTGACTAATTTTAAAACAGCAAAAGAGAAATTACAGGATGTGGTTGCCTGAAACAGCAGGGAACCAGGCTTAGAGGTTCAGAGGGTCCTTTTTTCAGCTATTTCTTTGAAGCACTACTCTAATCTGCAGTGACCTAGAGAACAGAACAAGAAAGGAAAGCTGCCAGATGGTTCAATATTTTGACCCTCCAAGTCAAATAGACCTTTTTCCTAAATGATGCAGTTCTGTTATTTTTTTCCTCCACAAATCTCTAACCCTCTCCCCCTCATCTATCTTCTACTATATTCTAAAGCAATGTTGATTTGGGGTCACCATTCACCAAAAGTCTATTGAATAGAAACAAATAAGAATATGCTCTAACTACATGGGTTTTTCCCCCTCTTTTTCTCCCTCCTTCGACACCTACAGAGGTTTTAAGTGAGCTGTCTGCAATGATGTCCAACATGACTATGTCTTATTCTCCTAAAGTTTGCTGTATATGGTGAATGCCTCTTAGTAAGACAGATTGTGAGCTCCCCTGCCAGAAGAGAACTCTCTTTCCCCTTTGATGTGTGCCTGGAGCATAAAACATCACAGGTGAAAGTTGCACTGAACAAGAACACCACCCTTCATTTCAGTCTTTCAAGATCCAACTCACACTGACATTGTTAAGATCCTTTGCTCTTTCCTCATTTACAGAATATGAGGCGCACAGGTAGCAGTGACACCTAGAGCCAAGGGAGCCTCATATGCCAAAGGGAAAAGCACAGGACAGATTGAGCAGTGGAGATCTCAGCGTGGTTTCATTTTAAGGAATGGCATCTAAGAGATTCCCAAGCCATGGGGAGGATGAAGAATCTCATGCATTTAACAAAGCCACAGGCCATTTGATTTCTTTGAGTCTGAAGCCAGTTCTATGAAAATGAAGGAAATACAGAAGATTTTAGGGTAAAAAGTGCTATTTTTGGAAAACCATTTGCAACCCTTTCATCTTGCTTTCTTTTGTGTTGTTAATGCAGCCACCAAGCTGACAGAACAGATCAAAAGAAACATAAGAGAACAAATTAATCAAAGTGCTCTGCGAACTTGGAGTGCTTACACCTACAGCATCATTATGCTAGAAGAGGCCCAGAACACCAGCAGGATCTATTTGCTAGAGGAAACTCAGGAAAGAATGGTGGGTACAGGAGACCATCCACTCCTGGCCACACTTAAGGATGCACCCTTAACAGTTGTTCCTATTTATACAGCATTTATATGGATTTTTTTTTTTCCTTCTTTTAAGTTCTGCATTATACTGTGGATTAGTGAGTACCAATTACATCTCCCTTCTTAACTTCTGGACTGTGTTATAATGGAGGACAAATTTCTGACTCATCATTAAATGTGGAAGAACATGACTATACTTACACACAGCAGTTAAAAATTGAAATAACAAGCAGCAAGCAGTAGGAGAGTAACTGTATTCATGAGATGCAAAAGACAAAAGCTTCAAATATTTGCATTTTTACTGTGTTCATGGATTGAATTTCCACCTGTTAGCTCTGGATATCACTACCTCCGATCCTTAAAATATCAGTAACACCTACTACAGAAAATAAATGGCAAAGGAGAATTTGTCTCTGCTGCCAAATAAACTCCTTAGCCAGTGCTGCTGTGACTGATGATTACAGTCTAAGATGGGGTGATGTTCATTTCAGAGTTACTCAAAGCAAAACTGGTGAAAGGAGAGAAGGAATCCAAGCCCATCTTTTTTCGATTTATAATTAACAGGGAAAGATGAAGCAACATCTTTCTCCTCCACACGCACGTTGGCTTCAGCACCAGCGAGGTCCTTCCTGCAAGGTCAGTGAGGTCCAGTAGCCTCAGGTCACCCAGTGCCGCTGCGGCCACCACTCACACACCTCTGCTGCGTTGAAAAACATCCTACTTCCAGGGGAGCTTTTCTCTGTTTAATCGTAGCAGGAAGAGGAGTTCTCCTGAGGTGCACACTGGCCCAGAGCCTTTTCTCTGATGGGAAGTGGAGCTGGCAGGCAAGCTCACATTTCAGCTGCATCATTTCATTTGCTTCAAGTCCCAAACCTTTTGTGCTCAAGTCAGCCCCAGGAAGTGCAGGAGCACCCTCTTTGTAAGCAGACTCTCTCATGTGACCGCCACTAGTTTACACATCGGAAACGATAGGGGGGAAAAGGGAAGGACCAGTACAGACACATGCTTTTCTTGGAAAACATTTTAAGATCAAGGACAAAAATAAAATTTGCCACTCTGCCATTCCATGGTCACATATTTAGCTTCACAAGTACCTCCTTACAAATTTGTGTACCTATATCAACACTCAAGTAAGTGTGGATTGGGATAATGAGTTTCTATAAAGAAACAAAATGATTTTGCAAAAGGATACTTTTTATATAAAGCTGGACCCAGGGTTTACAGAAGAAAAACAAACAAACAAAACAACCCTGCAAACAAAAAACCAAGCCCCAGGAGGCTAGTAGCAAGAGGAGGATGAGTAGCCCTGGTCACCGAGAACATGCTGTGTTTGGCAACCTTGCTGCTTGCCTGTGTCCGGTGCCTACACACGCTTGGCAGACGCCTGCTCTGGAAGGAGCACAGCTGCTCCATTTCATGCTGCTAAACCCTGCCAGAGGTAGATACAGCTGACAATGTAGAAATGCCAGATCAGAGCTCAGCAAGGGGAAGAGAAGAGAGAGAGTAAAAACAGTCCCTTCTAAATGGTAATATGCCAAGATGGGTAAGATAAGTACTAGGCAGCACAAAGTGAGAATTCAAAAAGGCTGGGGATGGGCTTGCAGCACAAACCCTGCCTGAAGGAAGGGCACAAGGACAGCAGAGATCTTAGGAATATCCAGGTCTAATTCCCCGGTAATTGGAAGTTATCTCAGAATTGAAGTGTCCCAATAGGGAAGAAGGAAAAGATTTAGATACCGATGCCTTGAGAAACAGATGGTCCTTACTATCTATGAGACTCCATAAATTATAAACAAACATCTTGTAGAAAAAAATTTAATCAGAAGCCTACTGCTTGGCAGGCAGATGAGGCCAGAAAAGCTATTAGCAGCTGTACCACTCTCCAAATGCTATGCAAGCCTGCAGAGAAGCCCCAAAGATCTTAAACCAGTAGCAAGACCCTTCCTGCTCTAACCTCATCTTTACTCTGGTCTGGAGTCTGGCCGGGCTATCGAAAGCGCTCCTGCCACTGGGCAGAAAGCTCACCTCGTACACAGTTCTGATCCTCAGTTCACAACCTTACACTAAAAGTACAGTGCTCGGTACCTAACAAGATGTGTCAAAGTGGTGGCATGCTGCAGTCCAGCACAATACTCTGCTTTCTGGATGATACTGCATGCTCCTTCCCAAAAGGCGAGATACTTCTCAAAGACAAAATACAAAGCATCTTTCTCCTGAACAACAGAGAGTGTTAACCTCCGGAAAACAGGGCTTTTATTTCCCAGCAGACTGTAAACATCATACTGCAATACTCTGGACAGCGTGAGGAGAGAGAGAAAAAAAGAAAAAAAAAAAAAGAAAAAAAAAAGGAGACAAATACCAGATATTTTATCTGCAGCAATGACACAACAGGAAACAGCTTTCTGTAACACAAGTGGCTATTGTCAGGTTTCTCACAACCACTCTGACTTCCAGAGTACTAGCAGGTATAACGGCTCCTTTTCAGCCAGGCTCGATTGCCAACATCTCTGACACTACAGTATCAATATATATACTCTTTTAAAGGATTCTTTAAGCAACAGGATACCCTGGATATTAATTTTTTGATGTTATGGAAGAGACAGGCATTATATGGGCAAAAACTTTTCACCCAGTTCACTTCAACGTCTACCTGTGAAAGCAGATGACTAGAGGCCCCCTGAAAGCAGCACTTGGCCTGGGTTTTGCAGTGCAGCCAAGCACTGAGTTTCACATGTGCGTGAAGATGGCCTAAGCTACAGCCACACTTCAAATAAACAGTCCTATCCACCTCCTACCTTCACCCCAGGCTGCCACAAACACTTCTTCAGCTGCGCACCAAACTACATCAGGAAACTATTCTGAGAAAAAAATAGCCTTTCTACTCAAGTTAGTTTTAGCCCTTAAATAATTCCTTAGTTAACTCTGACCGCAAGCCTGAGAAATTCTTGTGCCAGCTTAAATAAACCTCATCCAATGTAAGAGCTAGCTTACTGTCAGCATAAAAGAGATGTTAAAACTATGACTAAATTTACACAAAGAGAAGGAAAAATTCAGCAATACTGCTCATATTCCTGATCTGCAAGCAGCTTCCACCTGAGATCTGAGATAATCATTGCTTTTCCAAATGGCAAGAAGCCACATCTATGCCCAGCTTACAAGAGACCAAGGCCCAGACCTCTCAAACTCCAGTGCTTTAACCCACAGCATTGCCAGCATCTTGAAGAATCCAGACCCAAGTAACCAGCAGTTTTTAATGCAAAGGGATAGAGCCAATACACCAGTCAGCCCTCTAGCAAATTATTGATAATGAGATTTGATACAGGATATTTAGAAGAGGACTGTGTATTTTCATGAGAATGCTCAATGAAATAACAACAAAAGACAAGTCCCAGTTATGTATTAATTTGTTGATAGCAAGAACAAACAAACTAAACAGAGTAGCAACAGCTCTGTGTATATTTACTCAACTTTCCCAAAAGGCTACACATTTTATGGTTGCCTATGCAATAAGATAATCAAGTAACCCTAGGGTTTCACCATCTACCCATATAGCTTTGCAACAACATAAGAATTAGAGCAGCTCTGGTTGGCAGGGAGTTAAAGCAAAGCACTAGCCAGCTTACCATTGCTGATTTCGGGCAGATCAAACTTGGTGAAGTCCCACCACTGGAGCCGGTAGGTTGTGTTGGCAATGTTGCTGGCCACTGCTGACTGTCCATCCCCAATCACAGCCCCTGCAGAAGAGGGGGAAATAATTAGTAAATTAACTTCCAAAAGATTGTGCAGAAAACAGTTCAGGAGACAAAAACCCACAGAAGAGTCTTCAAAATCCAATACACAGAACTTTTTGGGTTCTTGAAGAAATCATATTTATAGAAATGGCAACATCTTCTAAATAAACCACAGAGCACAGGAAATTAATAGGAAAGCACATCTCAGCAACACGTTTCTGAAAGAAAATTGATAAGAGAAGAATATTTAGCTGGACACAGGCAGAAATCCTGATTAGATTCATTCAGTCCAAGCACATCCTATTTTATTGGCACTGGTGAAGGTACATTTGTCAGACCCTAAATTTTCCAGTGAAGCTATGAATGCAGACCAGAGTATACAGTAAGCAAGTGTTGCCCTTTCAGATCACAAACATCTGAGGACATGCTCTTTACTTCTAATGTAAACTTCACTCTTAAGAGGGTGCAGATTGCCTACAATATTGCCTACACAGTGAAAATTGTAACAAAATATTGACAGCCCTAAGGTGAAACCAGAAGTCACTATTAAGCTCTTGACACAGTTCCTTTTGGACCCTCTGAAATAGCTGGAGGGTAACCACTTCACGCAAATGACAATATTCTTGTTAACATTCCTAAGATCCAGGCAACAGCCCAAAGCACAAGGCTAAGCAGAATACTTCAGAAATTTATGCAAAGAACATCATCTTCCAGCCAGAAAAGAACTGCCACTGGTAACTCGAGTTGGTATCTATACAGAAAAGCTCACAGGTGTTAAATGCAATCCTGTGGAGAAAAGTGGAAGAAAGAAATACTCCTCCAATAGCAGTACTGAAGTCAAAAAAAGCCCCAAACAAAAACAAAACAAAAAACCCCACCAACCCTCTTGCTGTTCCTAGTTTCTCAGACACTGACCTTTGTATGCAAACCACCCTTGTACCACAGTCACACACTGACACTCAGAGAAATTCAAGGCAATAGAATTTGATAAGGGAGAGCAAAACAAGACCATTCCCAAGCAAAATTAGGGGAAACACAGCCCCTAGACTCTAGGCATTCTGGATTTAAACATCTCAGCACTGTCGCTGATGGGAAGCACAGAGAAGAGTCAGTAGCATCGCTCTCCTGGCAGGACTGGTCCAGGACTCTACTGCCACAGTAACAGTCATGGAAGAGACAACATCTCTTGGACAAATCTGTTTCTGATAAAAGGCAGCCAGCTGCCCTGGCAGAGAGCTAGAAAGCTTGCTAATCGCAGGTAAATGACGGCAGTACGAGGGAGGTGAGTAGCCTAAGGCTGGATTCTTTTCATTTCCTCACAGAGTTCAAGCAGAACACTCAGGGCTGTAAAATTAAGCTCGCCTGAAAGCAAGCGTGTGCACACACACGTTTTACGCTTTTTCTGCAAAGTAAAAAGCAAGGAGAGGGGAGGGAGGGGAGAAGGGCAAAGCAGAGCAGGCAAAGCAAATTTTAGACCGATGCTGATAAACAAAGAGAAAGACACCAAGAAGGCGAAGGCTAGCCCCATTTTCATAGATAAGCTGTCTGGGGTCCTGTTTTTTTGGTTCTGGAGGAATTATGCTCAGAAAAACATGCCAAGAGCAAGATTTCCAAGTAGCCAGCGCTACGCTGTGTATTCAGCTGTGCCGGGCCTCCAGCGGCTGAGACCTCCTTTGTGCTCCTGCTCACTCCCTATATCTGCCTATGTCAGATGCTCACACATCACTTGGAGAGCAGAATTAACAGTATTTCCATTGCCCTTACATATGCCTAAGGCCTTGTTCTCTATGTCCTCCAAAACAAAGACCTCCTCTGAACAAAAAGATGCACTTGAGAAGGCAGATTCAATACACTAATGAAATTACATTTTGCAACCAAAGTGGAGGAAGGACCATTACATTTCATGGCGCTTCATCTTTCAAAGTCTCCCCCTCGCAAACCAGTGTCTGGTGCAGAATGGCAGCCCTTTTGCTGTGCTGCCTCCAACCACCAGACGGAGAACAGAAAATCAGTTTCTATATGAATTTGAAGGCCTGGGACTGGCTGCACAGAAACAGTAACTAACACTACTAACAAGGTAATAACTGACTTAGTTGACTGAGACAAGGAAGGAAATACTCTGCAAAGACAGGCAATGGAAGTACTACGCATGGCATATAATTCCAAAATATTTATCTTATAGATGAATATTACAAGGCCTTCTCCTGCTATAAAATGAGAACATGGTAGACATAACAAGTAACACACTAACTGAAGAATAACATACTAACTGGAGTAACTAACTGGAGAATAATCTATCCTAAACTGGAGTAACTAACTAACTGGAGAATAATCTATCCTAATAGAGTAATCTTGCTCTCTCTCCAGCTAATAGTAGAAGCCAAGCAACATCACTAACTACTGTACAAACAGCCCAATGTGCCTGGTTGAGGCAAACATTGTACTTATTTTTAAAAATACCATCAAGAAGGTGTTAATAGCAAGTGTTTTTGACATTTTTCCAAAGAGATTCTGGTCCTCCCATCCTCTTCCATGGAACTTTGAGGTTAGTTATGATATTCATCTAAACTCCTTGTATCCTCTACCTTGAAAGTATGTCACATCTTGCAGCAAAAAAGACAATGAAGAAAAGAACCAGTTGTTCAGTCACTGGGATAGTCCTGCACAAAATTCAGAGCCATCAATCACTATGTTAGTGCTTCAGATAACTTAAATCCGTTTACCAAAAAGATGAGGACACAAACTCAATTCATAACTGAGTGAAAGCGCATGTTCAGAAGGATTTAGTCCACTCCTCAAATTCCATAATCTGTATGTCTTTATTTAATAATTATCTCCGCTTATACTAATTATGTAATTGAGAATTATAATTATTAAATTAGATCTAGTTGCATATAACAAAAGAAAATATTACTTTTGTATCACAAATTCTGCCACAAGCCTCCCACATGCACTGTCCTACCATAAAGGCAATTAAAAATGAGGTACATTTCAGACACTGAACGTAGGCAGAAAAATAATCCCCAGTACACAACCCTGCTTCCCAACCCGATCCTTTTCCTTTTTTTTTTTTTTTTTATCTCTCTCTCTCTCTCCCCCCGCTTCCAGTGTTTAACAAATGTTAAAATCCTTACTACAGAGTTTCAACTGACTGACTGCACAATTTGAGTGCTGCATTTGCCTAGGCAGGCTCTCAACCTGGGTAAGAGCATAAGAAGGTGCTGTTGCCTGTTAAGTTCTAGTGAAACCTGCAGGGGAAAAAAAAAAAAAACCCACAAAGGAAAACTAAGAAAAAACCTCGCCACTTCATCTTAAATCTGGGCAGCAGATCAGCTCTTACAAGGCACAGTTCTCACCAAACACTTGACAGTCCCTCCTGATTCCTGCATCTTCCATTGTTTGATGGAATCACAAGTGACTGCAACAGCTACCCGAGGGTCTCGGGCTTGTCATCACCATGCACAAAACGACCTTTTTCTGCAGAGAAGATGTAGATTTCAGAACACTGAAATCCAAAGTGAAGGCCAATTGAAATGCAGTGAATGTAGGTTTGATTGGCAGCTTTCCTGCGTCTGTCTATCACTGGGTAACAAACACCGGGTGATGGCAGAATTGGAGATAAACGTTTTCAGCAGCCCCCCCAGCTGCTCCCCCCATCACTCCAATCTCCATCCGCCCCCACTCCGCACATGACAAGAGAGTTTAAAGAGTGGGGGAAAAAAAGCTCTTAACAAAGACTTAAAAATCCAAAATGACTCTTCTTACAGGCCACCTACATATGGCAATTATTTAACCATAGTCTCAATCCCCTCAGAGGTCCAACTCATCCTGACACGTGGAGAAATCAACCTCTGTCAGTCAGTTATTGCTCACTTACGAGCCTGGTCATGCAAACCAGTGCTTGAGATTAGACTGAAAGGTGGTGCAAAACTCCTCTCCAAGGCACTCCAGCATCACGACAGAATACTCCCAAGCTACTACTGCAGGCTCTCAGAGGAGGAGCGAGCACTTTACAGCGACACCGGCGCAGGGGTACAAGTTTCAAGGATGAAGAACACGCACTTCCATACTACAGGATTATTTTTTGTTATACTGAACAGAAAACAGAGTGGTTTCTTTTTTTGTAAGATCAGATTCTTTGTTTCTAAGTTCTTACTGTCCAACAGACCCCTTGATACTTGGAGAAAAAAAATTGTTAAGATGTTTAAAGATAAGGTAGATAAGTTGAAGAAATCCCTGAGCTAATTAATTTAAACTGCGACTCAATCTGAGACTGTGATTAGGCCTGTTAGAGAATTCCCTCCACACTGGTAGCTGCATCTTTAAGCAAGAGTACCTTTGAGCAGTAACTACCTCTTTGGGAGTCAGTTTGTAAGACTTGCTAGTGATACTGTGGTTATCCAACATTTGCAGAGTGAATCTATTGCAGCTGGGGAGTTCCACAATTTCTAGAATCAGATTTACTTTAATCCAACCTCCAAGAAACCCAAAATACAGGACTGAACTATTTAACAAAACAAGCTCTTTGCTAGAATAATACATAAAATTCTCTCAACCAATTCTGAAGTAGCTTAAATTCAGTCAAAACGTGACTACTGGTCACTGAATCCTAATGAAGCAGTTGGATTTATAACAGATTCTTGTACGTCTCTGACCCTGAAGTATTCTGTGAGGCAGCCTTGTTTGGGAATACCTTTGATTTCAGGAAACCATTTTCTCCTGCACATGACTAAGGAGTTCCAGCAAATCTCTGTTCCTGGCTACCGCAAAGACACCACCTTTGAAAGGAGCAAAACCAACCATCTAAAACTGGACAAATGCTGTAGGGACAGTATCCACTGGAAATTGGTGTTTTCAAGGATTCATTCTGGTAAGTAGTCATTTCAAGAGTCTGTTTTATCAGCAAGCTTTAAATATGAAATGGACAAAATTATTATTAAACAAACACACAAAATGTTATGTAGTTCAACATATATGACATTGAAGGAATCTTAGATTCTGTGATACTAAGTGAGAAAGCCCTAAAGAGATCTATGTTCTCCAAAGACTGACCTGTTCAAAAAGGTCATTATTTTTCCTTTACCCCAACTGCACAACAAACAGAAAAAATGCAATTCACCATTCATGCTCACTGCTATTACCGAATTTCCTTTCAACAGGGCAATGCTTAGCATGCCCATTTCCACAGCCCTGCAATCAACAGGAACTTGAGCAAGCCCCAGCTGCAGGTAGTGAAGATAACTGCCCTAACAGGAACTTACTCAAGTGCCCAAGGGCTTCTCTCACATTGCAAACAATGCAAGCCTCACATCAAAAAGGGAATTTCACTGTCACAGGCTCCAGACTTCAAAAGAAAATCAGTTGATTTGCAAGAAATATGAAAAGATGTTTGCCCTGTGACCCTCAGGACACTCATGATGGTTCTTTGACATCCTATCTTAGTGACATTAGAGACCTTCCTTTGTCTGGCCAGCTAATATTTAATAAATAAATGCTAAGTGAAAGAGTCTGATGGTAGAGTCTATTTTCCCTGAAAGGAAATTGGAAGAGGTTAAGATGCTTTTCAAATGCATTCCCCTCACCAGAATCGTTTACACTCCAGCAATCAAGGAATTTCTCCCTAATAGAGAGGATCTCCTGCCTCCCTGCTGTTCTTCACCCATAGGGTGCCACTGTTCACGCCACCCTGCTACACTGGGAAGTAGGAAAATCAGCTATGAAAGAGCACTTTGACTTCCCATAACTAGCAACAGGCAAGACAAAAGAAAATACTGAAAAGATTTCTTGGAGAACCACCCCTCGAACTAGAAAAAAACATCATACTCTCTGGGGTGATAAATAAGGCATCTTATTTGCTAACATAGACTTTGTATACACATATGGATTAATCAGCATTTTTAGAAAGCACTTTCATCCTACTCAGCACAACACCAATAAGGAACAGTTTTATTTCCTTCCTTAAGCTACCTCAATCCACTTCACCATTGTTAAGTGATAGACCATGGTCTCAGTTTCCAACTTGCCTAGAATTTCTGCAACCATCCATATCAAATATTCATTGCTGAGCAAGAAACTAAGAAAAGAATTCCTTTTTGCTGGCTAAATTACTACCAATTATCAACTCGAACAGCTTTGCCGCAATAGAAGACTGACAGGATTTAAAACAAAGACGTTTTATCTGTAAGATCTCTCATGCCTTCTAGAAAAATGTAAGTTATGAGCAATGCTATCTGAACTCTGGGAACATCAGTGTCTTACTCAAGTTTCACCTTTGTAATAAATGGGGAGCAAAATGGCTGCTTAACAGCTGCAAAGGAGAAGCTTAGTTAGGCTTAGTTTAGCTGGAAAGGGAGGAATAAGGCAAGCAAGAGCCTGATTTTTTTGGGGGGGGGGAGGGGGGGGAAGGGGGAACCAAACACATAGTAGCAGCTGTATCTCGATATTGGTATGTAATTATTCATCTTGTGCACATTTACTACCCTAGAGAATCCTTTGTCTGCATTGCTTCGATGCTCCTTCTTGCAGGGTAGTACGTACTCCTCAGCCGCACTGGTTGCTTTATATCATGGAACAGCACATACACACACAGACCCACACATGGATTTAAATAACAAATTCATATTTTCTCAGGAAATACCACAAGGCTCCTATAATTCTCATACTACACATCACTCCAGTACAATAACTAAAAAGATGGAGATGCTCGACAAAGTACAACACAGACGAAAAAAAGTATTAATGGGCTAGAGAACCAACTTGGCAGAAAAAAAAAAAGTAGAAATAGAAGAAATCATCTGTTGTTACCATTGGCTGAAACAACTCACAAGTTGCTTGAAAAGTTGGTGGATAGATTTCTCTTTGTGATCCTTGAGTCAAGGCTTGAGTCTTCCCACAGCAGCCATTGGAAGCTTTAAAGAAGTTTCTACAGACATTGTTCCTTGTTTTGAGAACGCTTATTTATTTCCATGTGACTATACTGCGTGTCAAAAGCATGCCTCATACTACCATGTGATTCATGCAGTAAAGCATGTTTTCTACAGTACAGGCTTTTAGGAAAAATATTCAAGCACTAAAAGTACATTCCCATTTGCATTTTATTTCACCTAATATTTTGTTTTAATCTTTTTTGGAGATTTTTAGATGATTTTGTCATCTGTACACTCAAAGAAACTCTAGCAAAAAAAAAAAAAAAAAGAATAAAGGATTTGGGAAAGGAATCGACACTTTCTTCCTAATTTCTATTATTCTACACACCATAAAATCCTCTGGTACTCAGGGATTCACAGTTTTGATAGCCATCAGCTGCTGCCTTGTCACGGGAGTCAGGAAACTATTGGCCAATGACTAGGCAGATAAAGACAGTTTTACAACCAGGACAGACTGGACAACTGGGCAATCAAAAACCTCATGAAATTCAACAAGGCCAAGTGCACGGTCCTGCACCTGGGGAGAAATAACCCCAGACACAAGGACAGGCTGGGGACCGACCTGCTGGAGAGCAGCTCTGCTGAGAAGGACCTGGGTGTCACGGTGGACGACAGGTTGACCATGAGGCAGCAGTGTGCCCTCGTGGCCAAGAAGGCCAATGGCATCCTGGGGTGCATTAAGAGGAGCATCTCCAGCAGGTCGAGGGAGGGGATCCTGCCCCTGTGCTCAGCCCTGGTGAGGCCACATCTGGACTACTGTGTCCAGTTCTGGGCCCCACAGTACAAGAGCGATGTGGAGCTGCTGGAGAGAGTCCAGCGCAAGGTGACTAGGATGATCAGGGGCCTGGAACATCCGCCCTATAAGGAGAGGCTGACGGAGCTGGGCTTGTTCAGCCTGGAGAAGAGAAGGCTGAGAGGGGACCTGATCTGTGTCTATAAGTGCCTCAAGGGAGGCAGTGAGGAGGATGGGGCTGGCCTCTTTTCACTGGTGGCACCGCCAGAAGTAGAGGAAATGGCCACAAACTGAAGCATAAAAAGTTCCACGGGAACTTAAGGAAGAACTTTTTGACAGTGAGAGTGACAGAGCACTGGAACAGAGAGGTTGTGGAGTCTCCTTCTCTGGAGATCTTCAAGACCCGCTTGGATGCAGCCCTGTGCCGTGAGCTCTAAGTGGCCCTGCGTGTGCAGGGGGGTTGGACTAGATGACCTCTAGAGGTCCCTTCCAACCTTAGGCATTCTATGACTCTACTTTGTCAACATGAGCAGAAGCAAAGATGTGGCTTGCAGTCTTTTGTCCATGTGGAGGTACGTATCAACCTATTAAAAATCAGCAAGATACTACATTTGCAATCACTTCCCTTCCAAACAACTAGCACTCAAAGAGAAAAGTGTTTTTCCAGATGAGACTGACAGTGGCTGAAAGGACGAGGGCAGCAAATGAGGCCAGGACACACAGCTATGTGAAAAAGCAGGGAGCTGAACTTTGCGATCTGAAAAGAAAAAGAAAAAAAAAAAAAAAAAAAAAAAACTCTTCCTTCACCTTTGTCTGAACCCACACACGAGGGCATGTTCATAGCCTTCCTCCTATCTAAATTTTCCAGAAGCTGTAGGTGACTCTTGATAGCAAAATGTCAAGCCTCTCCTGCCAGAGTTTAAGTTTCGCAAAATGCTTGCAAAGGCCAACGGAGCTAGCAAGGTCTCCATGGCTAATATGTGCCGTGGCTCGCTCAGGTTCCTCCCTTCACCAGCGCCGCCCCCTTGCAATGTCTCCACACTCTTGCACTGCTAAATCCCTTGCATCGCTTCCAAACCCATCATTAAATTCTGTTGGAAGTCTGCTTTTTAACCTTCACATCTGTGTTTATCCTCTGCACAAAAACAGAGTGAAATCTGTGCCTGGCAGGCATTTCCTTTTGTAAAACTCCCCTTTCTTTCCCTTTCTGACTTTTCAGAGCATGAAATGTGCCTGCTAATCCTAATTGCCTCAGATGGCGAGTCTTGTGGAGACCAGACAAAGCAGGGAGCTTCCCCCAACCAGCGCATCCCCGTGCAGGCCATGAGCAGGCACTGCGCTCAAGCCCTCAAGTCTCCGGAGCTCCCATTTTGCTTCGGCCCATTTCTGGAGTACACAAGGGCAACCCCCCATGCAGCTGTACCAGGAAAGGAGGACTGACTTTCCCTGATTTCCCCTCCTCTGCTTAAGTAGTCCTCTGAGCACAAGCACCCACAACCTCATTGCACCACACAACTCAGGTACTGCTGGAGCTGAGTCCTCAAACATGGTAGCGATGTGCTGAAGCAAAGCAGACAACTTTAAGAATCATTTGCTCATCTGGGGCCCTGCTTCAGTTCTCTTATCTGAATAAAAAGCTAGCAAAGCCCCACTGGCGTGTTCACAGCCAGCCTTTCCAGCAGCAGTACCTTGGCCAGGAAAATGGGCCAAGAAATGGCACTGTTACAGTATTAATACCCTTTTGCCTCCAGCAATCATTAATGAAGTTAACTGTCTGGTCTAGCAAAGGTTGCTTGGACTCAGAGGGAAACTTCAACACCAGTTGAAACAAAAACTCTTGAACAAAAACAAATGAACAACAGAACTCTTTCCTAGGCTGTTCTCATTCCCTAACCAGAGGGTCCTTACCACCCAAGGCTGATGCTAACTTGGGTTCTCCAGAGCTGTCACACTACCCATGCTATTAGCTCTATTATCATTTACTCATATAACATAGAGGATATTGAAGTATTGGACTCCAATGCGGCCCTACCAAAATGAATGCATGGAATTCTAAATAATTTGGAGCTCCTGCAATTTCCTATGAGATTTTATTTTAGAGACTGACACACTTATCAACATGATATTCAACGTAACTTATAGATTGGCGTGGCCACAATTTTAGCTCATCCTGATTTCTTTCCTGAGCAGACATTCAGTGTCAGAGGCACTTCCAGTAACCAACATCACTGTACTAACTGCACCAGCACACAGATGCAGAATAAATGCACATATAACTAGTGAAACTGCTTGCAGAATGACCTTTTTTCACTGTGAACATGCATTTTAACCACACAAACCCTATTTATTTAAACAAATTAGCTACTGCTTCTGCAGCTCTTACTGCAAAAAGATGTGCTTAGAACAACTTCAAATGTAAAACACTCATTTTCAGAGGAAGAAACTCAACAGTATCTTTATAGAACATAAACACTTCATCAGTTGTTATCTTTAGTGTAAACTTTCACTAATCCAAAAAGCAATATGTTCCCTAGAAACACCTGAATTACAGCATTTTCACTGTATATCAGTATAATACACTGCAGACACTTTTCATTGTAGAAACAGCAGTATGCAATACCAATAAAAGCTCCAAGCACAGAAGCACGTTCAGAAACTTCTACTGGCCAGTGAATGGAAGACTTAGACAAATTCTTTCTATCCCTAAACACATTTCAGGACTAGTTATATTACAGCATAAGCTCTCAGCATCAAAACCTACAAGGAAAATGCTGTGTCAGCTTAGCAACATGAACCAAGCTGCTATCACAATACAGAGCACTAGGCTAAACATGCTCAGTGGTTGATTACATTTCACAGTCATAATATCCTGTGAACAGGATACCTCCGCTGAGGAAATACTCGCCTGTTCTGAAACTGCTCGTGTAGGGAAGGGGAAGATAAAGCCACATGTCCTTGGAGGAAATGCAACTCCTGACAACTTAAATAAACAAACTCCATATAATAAAACTAACAGAATGTCTTAGGGGAAGCGAACAGCTAACAGGTGGCATTTATGTTTTTTTTTTTTTTTTTTAAACGGTGTGCTGTGCTCATTAGAGTGTCTACCCAGTCCAATGGCTCACTGTGTCTGAGAAGTCAGACACTAACCTTTCCCAGGAAACACAAACCTTGAAGACCATCACAGAGGGAGTAATTCATGAGACCTCTCCAATTTGATGAGCAAAAGGAGAGAAGGCAGAACTGCATCTGGAGAGCAGGCAGGCAGACTAGCTCTTTTCTGCATAAAACAGGAGTAAGCAGGCAAATGAGAGGGGACAAATAAAAGAAAAGTGGGAAAAAACACCCAGAAACTTTCAAGAGTGAAACTAATAGGAAGGCAGCTTAAAATTAACGGACAACGAGAGGGAAAGCAAGAAGTCAAAGATAAAAGAACACAATGAAGAGACCACACTGTTCCAACTGGAAAAGAACAGAGTAAAAGAAACCTACCATAAATTAAATACTTGGCTCATGCAATGTTTTGAATACTTTCTGATGGAGGAAGTTTTGAGGGCAGTTTGGGATGACCTAGATGACAGCAATGCAAGTGAGACTCCTTCCTTACTGCTGTTACCTTCAAAACACAGAGCAGGTTGCAATATCTCAGTGAGCAATAATCTCCACAGAGACCCAGTGCAGTGATTCAGGCTCACAAAGGTGATTGAGATCTCAGAGTAAGCAGAATCAGACTGACAAAGCACTCAGGTCCAGATCACATGGGAGCACTCTGCAACAATGTGAAAATAATGGTGCAACACGCAACAGTGTGACCTTCTACGCAGAATCCGAGTTCATGACTTGTGTAAATCACAGGCACGGTTGAGTTCAGCCCAGAAAGGTCCAGTTCACTGTAACTGCAAAAGCAACTGCAAGATCAACAGAGATTGCCACATTTTCCTTTTATTTTAAGGAGCATTAAGAGTCAAACTCAGCCTCACACACAGAAAACCTCAAGTCAAAGCTGAGCTCAGGGCAGCAGTAGAGCAGCTCAGCTACTCAGCATGCAGGCCCTGGGCTGTACAAGAGATGGTTCCTTCAAATAGGTCTTATTTCCTTTTAGGGTAGACTTGACCTTAATCCAACTTGAATTAATTCATAATACTTCCAAAGGATGCCAAGCAGACCTGACCAAGAAGCTGCTATCCAATGTAACCAGTTCAGCTGCACCAATGTAAGCAAGTGCGAAGGGAAATTCAGACACTGTAAATGCGGCAATCTCTATTTGCTGGTTGACACTAAGATTTTAGATTACACAGAATGAAGATGTGGAACAGGTCAGGCTTTGTGGGAGATAGGGGTCACAAATTAATAGGAAACCTTGGTAAGAGACTCCAAGATCTCATCCTCTCAGCTGCAGAACCTTGAGGTTTAGCTCCCACCAACGTAAAGCATCAGTACCAGTAAAGACTAGATGAGTACTCCAAGTTACCATCTGAGTTCCAGGGCTCAGGGTAAAATTACATCCTCACAGGACAATTTGCTTGGGTCTTACTGTTCAGAGGGGTAGCAGAAGGTAGGCAGTAAGTCACTAAAACTGTAAGAGCGGGAGACAGGCATGTATCTTTTCACTGTCAGACAGCTGCAAAAAAGACACCGTTACCAGATTCCCCACTTTTAATTAAGACACTTGAAGCACAGACATTATATATGGGCACCCAACATCAAGAATTTTGAAACAAAAGAAACTTAGGGCAGAGGAAAGATCATTATCAAGCTCTCAGAAGCAATTTTTCAAATGAGAACTAGAGTATGAGTAAAGCCTACTTTGCAGATAACAATTTATTGCTGGGGTATTAGCTCCTGCACCCTGTTCCAGAAGACATTCTGCTGGTCTGTAGTAGCTGCTAGCTGACACAGCCAAAAAAAAAAAAAAAAAAAAAAAAGTTAAAATATCACATTTGCACTACTCTGACCTTCCCCCACAGTAACATATTAACATTTCCAGCTAACACTATTCCATTGCAAGAAGCAAATTCACAACCAGGTGTGGCCTTCAGCTTCCACTGTTTCTTGTGTCAACAGAAACAAATATAAACCTAAGAAACAGGGGGTCTTCAGCGCAACCTCAACAGCCAAGCCAAAACCTGACAAAGGCAGAAACACCCTCCCTTCACACTCCTTCCATGACTCTGCCTTCTGCACAGAGGATCCCACTCTGGTCCTCAGCTTAGTATTTTCTCACCTCATCACTCAAAGAACAGCTATGCAGATCTGTTGACCCCATCAGGACTGCAAGATCTTTAACCTGTTACTGTCTCTCTCCCTGCCATTCCCTAATGTCTTTTGGTACTCACTATCAATCCTTCCTCACAGGTGGCCAATCTGTCTTGTACAACTTTCAGTCTATAAACACTATTAGTCATCTGCCCTCAACCCTGTTCCTCCTCTATGTCTTCTTTCCCTTTTGTTCTGTCAAAGTAGTTCTGGATTTTCTCCAATTCCCTCATAAGGAGTTGGAGGTTTCTTTGCCTCTTTCCCCCCAGTCATGTCCCTCGACAGCTTTTGGGCCTGTCTCCCTCTGGACGCCAGTTCTCATTTCACCACCTATTTGCAGGACGCCTCTAATGAAAACACCCTCAAAAGGTTAATCCCCCAGCTCCGCAGACTACTCCTGCCATTCCCTCAGGGAGACCACGAAGGTCTAACGCAGCTGGGTGTGAATCGAGAGCTCCTCCAAGGCTCTCTGCGTGCAGCCCACCAGGGACGCGCGCCTCGTGCCCACATCGGGCCTGCTAACAGGAACAATTGCTTGAGAAAAGAAAGAAACTTCTCCCGCTTAACCGAAACCCACGCCTGTAATCCCAGCTCCCTTGTCACCACCTTTGACTCATTCCTCAAACCCTCCCCTTCTCCAACCTCCTTTTCTCTTGCAGAATCTCAATTACTTATAAGTTACAAAAGTACATTGCTTCCTCCATCTTTCCAACTCACTTTACCTTCCTCCTCCTACAGTTTCTTGTCACACACAGAAGCATCTTCCCAGCACTTCTGAGCCATTATACCCACCCCAGTGATTTTATCCTTCTCTCCCCATTTCTTTTGTGCCAATTTCCATCCTTTATCATTTGTCAGTGTATCTTTTTATTGCTCTCCTCTTTCCTCTCATAATACAACATATCCATTAAGTTTTTACATCTCAGAATTCCTCAGATTCAGCAGACCACACTTTGGATGTGTAGGGTGACCACAGTCACCTCTTTCGATTCACTGTCCTCTCATCTCTAGCTCTCAAACTACACCATGTTCACACCTAGCACCCTCTATTTTTTTTCCCTTTTTTTTTTTTTTTTTTTGGACAAAATTGCTGTGCTTACTATCAGCTCTGAATTTATTTAACAGATCATTAAGCCATACCTATATACTCTCTCCCGCCCATTGCTGCAAACAGGACATGTGGGTTGAAGATGCTGGATGAAGCTGATGTTCTAGTTTCAAGCAGTTGTACTCATTTCAGGCAGTGCTTGAGGCAAGAGATACAGATCTTGTCCCAAGGCAAGAAAGAGCCAAACTCTTGAGGCCAGACTAGCAAATAATTTAGTAGGATTCAATAGTCCAGAGCAACTGCTTCACAGATGAAATGGTGGCTCACTCCTCCTGCTGATTTTGAACTCTCAAACATAGTAACTCCTGAATGCCAGGAAAAGTCAGATTACAGGCAGCATTGAGTTCAACAGGAGGGAGTGGCAACCTAGTGTCCAAGGAAGCAAACTAGAAGGACTTTTAGTAGTTCCTGCTCAGCTCAGAACCCACTCTCTGAAGACCCCATCTCTCCTGTGCTCCACCCCAGAAGTGGCATTAGGCTTTTCCAGAAAAAAAAAAAGAAAAAGAAAGGCAGTGGAGGGAAACAGACTATCAGAAGTATAAGCAAGAATCAATTATCTTTCTATCTACCATTTACTTTTGACTGAGCTTTGCAATAGTGAGTTGAAGGGTTAATCTGAGTTTACACAGCGCCCTTATCCTGATCATAGGTTTTGCTTGCTATTGCAGAAATACTGCTGGGATCCTCTACTT
Organism: Crypturellus undulatus; assembly: GCA_013389825.1. NCBI lineage: Eukaryota > Metazoa > Chordata > Aves > Tinamiformes > Tinamidae > Crypturellus > Crypturellus undulatus. The sequence goes on from VWPW01000679.1 coordinate 158,554, forward strand.
GACTGTCCTTAAGAGACTCTGCCCCACACAAAATATTTGCTAGCTTTTATGTATTCAACATCCATAACACCTGCAGCTTTTATGCTTTGGAAAAAGCCCACAGACTATATTTATTTCCATGGGTTCTGTCCTTATCAAGTCCACTTTCAGGACTCCTTCAGCCTCCATACAGAGAAGGACTTTTCAGCACAGCTTACATTAAGATAAAACACAGCATCTAGGACTAACTCACAAGTTAAAAGTAACTTGAAAGAGGCAGGCAAGTTGTGACCAACTTACACTATCATCCTTGTGCATCCTTCCCCCATAATCAGGGAAACTCATCAGCGCAGAACCACAAAAACAAGACAATAATATTCAATAAAGAAGACAATATGCTGAGGGAATATTAGCAAGTGACAATGTTTAACTTGAACACACTGAATGACAACAGATTAATGCATTACTCAAATATCAAGGTAGCAGGTATAAAGATTCAATAGTACAGACATAGGAAAGGGAGCCAGAAATCAATATGTAGCATTTTTACCACCTCCCTTATACAACTATGTTGCCATAGCAAGAGTTTCTCCTGTTTTTATGCTCATGTGCCTACAAAAAAAATCTATAGGAAGGTACTACATAGGGTAAGGAAATTTGCCCCTTTTTTAACGTTCAACACCTAAACAAACAAAAAAATATATCATGTCTCTTCTCCATAAATTGCAGTCAAACACTGCAGGTCGCTGAGCATTTCTATCCTGTTTGCACAAACTGCACAAATTCCCTGTACTCCCTCTGTGCTCCAGAGTGTGGGTAACCTTTTTCTTTTTTTTTTTTCCTTTTTTTTTTCTTTTTTCTTTCTCTCTTTTTTTTTTTAAAGAGACAATTAGTGGGAAATTACCTTTATGACTAAGTGAGCTTTACCACCCACAAAGAGACATGTCCCCAAGGGGTCCTGCCAGCCCACAAAAATATGAACACTTCTGCAAAATGTTACCCCTTCTGATATAATGGTATCCCGGAATTCATGACTTTAACCATGCACACAAAACACAAAAGGAATCAGCCCAAATCCTTCAATTGTAGACACATTATCATCTCCCCAAGCTACATTTCTTGCCATTCTCAGTCTCAAAGCAACCTTTAGTTTTACAACCACCAAACAGGAAAGGCTTACTGGGACAGCCCACATCAGCAGATACGATACAAGTTTCCTCAGCTACCACCTTGGGGCACTTGGGGAACAAACTATAGCTCGCGACATGATGAAGATGGTTGTCTGGACCTCTCCTGCATTGCAATCACTGAGGACACCCAATCCAAACTCCCGCGCACCAGGAACTGTGGACCAGCACCATGCTCAAATGTTCTTTGAGTTCAGAAAGTATCTTCACTAGCTTGAATGCTCCAGTTATTGAAAAGAAAAATCTGTTTCAGAAGTTAACTACCATAAGGGAAGCGGTGAACTTTATGCAGCAGAACCTGAAGGAAAAAGGAAAAAAATAACAAAAAACAAACACCCTAGTATTATCAGTCAAACATTTTCCATTTGTTTCCAGTCTAAATTGGTCTGGCATCAGCTTCTGCATCCTTTTATGCCTTTTGTCTATTAAATTAAATTGTGCTCTATCTCAAATCTTTCTCCCTTACAGATATATCTAGACCAATCCAGTAGTTACTACTTCTTCAATTAGCTAATTACATTAAACTTTTTAATGTACAGATACAAGAGCTGCAAGTGCATTTGCACATCATCTGCAACAGCAATACGAAGATCATATACAAATACAACAACAATTTCCTCTTCCCTGATATTTTCTGCCTTATATAGACTCTTAGAACCATATCCTCACAATAAGAATTCACATTCCCTTGATTTACTCATCAAAAACTCCCAGAGGTATTTTCAGAATCCCTACTTTACCCAAAACAGCAAACAAGACCTGCAAATAGGATTTACGTTACTTGTGGAAAATACATCATCTCACACTGGACTACAACAACACAGTGTTCCTTTGTATAGATGAGCACAAGGGATTAAGGAATTGCAAGAAATATCTGCCCTCCAAATAAACAAATTGAGATTGCCATTGCCATACTCCATATTCTACTATCCTGCATATTGAGATTGCTCTAGCCACAGTCCATAATTTACTATCTACAGATGAAAGACTGGAGTGGAGTGGATTAGACCTAGACCCCAAACTCCTGGTTCTTCTAAAAGCCAACAGCAACACACCAGCAATACTGCACCTCCAGGTTTCTAACAGCACCTCACCGCTGCTTTGCTTGGAGCATACCACGTCTCTGGCCCTGAGTCATGCTATAGAAACTGCTTCCTTTAACTGCTCAAATAATTCAAGCTGTTCAAACTGTTCAAAATCTTCCATAGCAGTTCAGTCTAATTTAGGGCCTTCAGTACCACTCCATGAAATGTCTTTCCAAAAATACAATGGAGACCTAACTGTACACTTACATCTTCACTCTCTTTTGGAAACTGCAACCATCACTTTTACCTTCTTCCCAACAGGATGGGAAGCACTTCAGGTCTCTATGTCTAGAAATTCTTAATCTTTTATTAGGACATCATGTGGAACACGGGGAAGGGTGGTCATATATATTTCTCCTAAAAGAAACTCTCTCACGGGACAGCTTAACCAAGGACAATGCATTGCAAACATCTCCACAGCTCTTGAAATGCAGCCAGTCACAGACAATGTCTGGAGCACTTGAGTTAAGGCAGATCTTCCCAACTAATGCCAATCTCAGTGCAGTCACATTTCCAGACACTAGCCAAAAATCCTCTGATACTTCAGATCTCTAACATGTCCAGTAAAACAAAGTGGTCTGCATTTGCTCTGACTGGAAAAGCTATGCTCATTTGAATCAGTGATGGCAAAAAAAAAAAAAAAATGTATATAAAGTGATGCTTCTAATACACAGCAGCTTATTTCCAAAACTTTCTACAGGCATTTACTCTATGTAAGCAGGTGATCAAGGATTTAGGTTCACCTTACTAGAAGAGACAAAAAAACAAGAGAATCTTAGCACAAGATAAGTATTCTCATGGAAGGCTAGTAACAAAGCATTCTCCAGCGAAGTCTGCTTGCTCACAGACAACCCTTGAAAGAGCCAGAAGCTCTCTGCAGTCAAAGTCACCAGAGGGTTTTATAACAGATTCAGCACATATCCCATTACATACAGCTAGCTATACCTTTATCAGCCAGTGAAACACGGGTTTAACCCAAAACACAATTTCTCTCGCCTATAGCAAGTTGAAAAAAATCACTTCACTGTTCCTGTGTACTTAGATGCTTCAGAGAATCACTGAGCAGTTGAGTTTGGAAAGGACTCTAAGATTATTTAGTCCAACCCCTCTTTCACAAACCAGGTAGAATTATAGCAGGTTGCTCAAGACCACATCAAGACAGTTTCTGAATATCTCCACAACCTCCCTGGGCAACCTGTGCCAATACTCAGTCACGCTCACAGTAAAGAAGCTTTTCCTCATGTTCTGACCAAGCTTCCTGAGTTTCAGTTTGTTCCTGCTGCCTCTCATCCTATTGCTGGGTACTGCCAAGAAGAATCTGACCCCATCCTTTTTATACCCTCCCTTCTGATGCTTAAACACACTGAAAAGATCCCCCACTCAGTCTTCTCCAGGCTGAAGAGTCGCAGCTCTCCCAGCTTTTCCTCATACAAGAGGAATTACTTCCAGTTCTTGGGTGTGAAGGAACAGCTCTTTCCATACTAAAGACACACGCCATCATATCCCAAGTTTATAGAAGTTAAACTGGTTTTGGAGCCTCAACACAGACCTTGAGAGTAGCCTAGTTATTGGAATCAGATGGGGGTAGCATGTCACAACAGTTCTGTCCTAAAATAATTATGCTTCTTGCTTTCATTCAAGTCTGTTTACTCTCTTTCCTTCAGTCTCTACTGCTTTGTATTCTCAATGCCCCAGCTGAATAATTCAAATGGAATCTGCCACAGACAGCAACACGGAAACCTCTACACCCTAGCAAAGAGCAAGCAAGCAGAGGCAAGAAAGGTATTGAAGCAGACAGCACAAAGTACTCAACACTTTCACGCTGCCTATGCTTTCTGTATCCAAAAGCAAATGTCAGGAGTGGATATCAAAAAGAGGATAAGTAACTGCATAGATTCTTGCTGCAGAATTTGACATTCTGGATGGGAGGGAAATGATAACTGGAAACAACACAAACAACCTTCTCCATTTTACGGCTTCCTCTCGACATTATATGCTCTCCTCTTTCACGAGATGTCCAACTGGATAGAACTAAATCGTCTTCTCTCAGAGAAGTATTTAAACCCACACCACCAGTTCCAGAACATACTGGGGTCTTTGCTGAGAACTAGTATTTCAAAATAGATGGGCTGTGGCTCATTCAAAACCTAATCATATTAGCTACCTTTCAGCCTTCACTGAGCCAAACTACAATGCTACAGGATGACACAAATTACAGTAAGAGAAAAGGGGCAGCTGGGCTGCCAATTAAAGAGCAGAGCCAGAAAGAACACAAGTTCACTGGTATCTTGCAATACATGAGAAACAAGTGAGTAAAGTACTTTAGAGATGGAACTGTTAGAGAAACTGTAGTACCTGTGGAGGAGTTTTGTGACTGCCGTACAGCCACAAGAAGTTAAATATTACCAGTTGATTTCCATTTTGTTAGCACAAACAAACTAATTCCTACCTCAAGGGAAGTTCAGTTGGCATTTCACTTTAAGAATGCTTGCTGAGAAGTTCAGTTTCAGATCACTGTTATGATGTGATATAATCTTGTAGCCACTACTACAGTATCTACAAGGCAGAACTCCACAATCAAAGTAATACTAAATAAAGTTAACTCACAGTATAGGATTTTATTTCACCCTCATCTGACCCATCTACAATACCAGTCTATCAAGGTATTTTATTTAAGGGATACTCCCCTGTGACTGGTAATATTTTCCATAGTGAAATATTGTTCTAGGAGAGCACCAGTAGAAGAGGGGCTAAGGCAGGTGAGAGCTGAGCTCTGCCAGCTAAGCTTCATGAAAGCTCACTCAGTGTAATTATGCTATTAGAATAGATGAAGCCACTTTACAAATGAACTCTTAAATAGGAGTATGTCACATAACTAAAGTCTTATCCACATTTACAAAATCCTGTTGACTTCAGAGGTTTTGGTACTGCACTGGGGAAATCAACACCTCTGCAAATTCCTAAACAATTCCACAAAGGCACATTCTCCATTCCCTTCCGCAACGAGCTTGCCACTCATGCATTTTCTGTGCAGCACTTTCCTTCTTTACCTTTACTGCATGGGAGGTTGTACTTTCACATGCATTATAAACAATTCCCGAGTCTGTCATGAAGAGGATGGGTGTCTATAGCTCTCCAGTCACAAAAAAACAGTTATGCATTTCAAACCTTCTGTGACATTTAGCGAGCACTCAGACCATGGAGAGAGCACAGAGAGAATGAGGTTACTCAGAAGATCATATCTTTCCACATTAAGTAGTATCTAACAGACTTGCAACAGAAACGCACTATAGAAGATGACACACAGTTATGTTCACCATATAGCCTTATCCTACTAAAGATCTGTTTACTGTAAACAGGATTAGGACACTACCCCAAATTCACGTTGCTGACCTACTTCAAAAGGCAAAAGTAAGTTAACAGCAAAAAGTCAATGATACACTTTTGAAGTTAATGGTCCCAAAGCAACAGCCATTCCCAGGAAACTGCTGAGAAAGCCTTCCCAGAAAGAGTGATGCACACGCTTGCTGAGAATGAGATAAACAAGCATACATCAGAGATGAGAAAAATGTATTTTCCCACCAGCTCTTGCTCATCATCTGGAGCTCGGAGGTCACCTGTCTCAGTCTCCACAGTTGTGCATCACTGTAAGCACATTTGAAGGGTGAATTCATAGCTCACCAAGAGAACCACAAGCAGCAAAACAAGATTAGGTCAAGGGAACTTGAGCAATGGGAATCAATCACACCTCCAGTGCCAGAGGAACTGGAGCATCTGCCTGCAATACTGTTTCCAGGGCAACCAAGTCAGCCTCTTACCATGAGCACTCTTCTCATCGGGGCAGAAGTGAAGGGTTACTGAGCTAATTCTAGTGCAGCAGTAACTGATTCTTCATCCACTGCCTATGTATCCGGGGCTCATCAACACCCATTTTAATTCGTCCTGGGCTGGAGCCACTAGTATGTACTTGAAAAGCGAGTTCTTCACATGGCTGGAGTGATCAGAGGGAACATGCGCTAGGAGGCATCTCAGTTCTGGTTCACAAATTTGGACTCACAAGAGGTCACTGCCCAAACTCTTCTTAAGAGAAACAGCATGCCCAACAATATGCCTTCTCATCACAGAGAAAGGACAATACTTATCTACCTTCTTAATACATTTTTTTCCACAATGAAACTTTAGATGACAACTGTGTTCTAGTAGTTTCTGGCACAAGTATAGAAACAAGAGACTGAAGTTCTGACTCAGAGACACGTGACCTGAAATTCTGCCAAGGACCCAAACATTCAAGAATGGGACTGCATACACAATTTTGAGGGAAATGGCATCTGAGCAGATGCTGAACATTACACTTTGGAGTCACAGATCCCAATCAAGGGCAGGCTGTCAACACTCCAACATCATTACCTTTCAGAGAGTTGAGCAAGGCTTCAGTACTGTTCCTGTAAAAAGGCATAAACAGCCATCACAATCTGCATTACATAGCTCTGTTGGCAAACAACGCAGAAAAAACCATGGCTATACCATTTTCACTTTTATAGTAGGCCACTGTCTGACTAGGAGCAGGCTATGGAAAATCTCAAAGAATGATGAAGCTCGTTCTTTGAATAAATGTAAGTGTTCAGCCTCTGGTCTGAAACTATTACCTTGAAATAGCAAAGGAATCACTCAAAAACTGAAAATGAAGAGTGTCACATGGCTCAGTCCTTATGTCAAACATAGTTTAGATCTCCCCATCAGGTGCAAAACTCACAGCAACTATGCTGAATTGCATTTACACGGATAAGTCTTGTTGGCAATGGCCAAAGAAACACTATCTGTGTTCACGCAAAGAAAAAATATTTTATGTATCTTATGAGCTGCGCAAAACTGAATAATGCCTATTAAAACAAAGTGAGGTGAGACAGAAGCATTTCATAAAGCTAGGTAACCATATCCTAAACCAGCAGACTTCATATGTAGGTCTCCTGTTGAGCATCAGGAATGAAACTAGCACCTATGATCAATTTTTAAAGCCTCCTGCAAGTTCCCTGACAAATACTGATTTTCTTCCTCTGAGTTTCCACTGAAGTGAAAATAAAGCATTTTTTATTTCACTGTAGCTCTCTACCACAAAGTAGCCAGGTAATTGCTATAAAGCCCAAAGGAGAAGCTCGGAGAGAAACACAAGGGGTCCCAAGCACTTAGTCAGCAGTGAACTACAACAAATATAAATCTGAGAGAGAAAGCAGTCGGCAGACCTATGCAGTGCCAAGAAAAACAAACAAACAAACAAACAAAAACAGTAGGTCACGCACACATACAAAACTGACCTATACGTTCCTTGATCCAAAACCTGGCACATCATACTGCTGAGCTCTGCAGCAGTACTGGCTCCCATTAGCAAAGGTGCAACTTCATGCCACAGAATGGCTCTTCCATGCTCCTGGGAAGCACAAGAGCCCACCAGAAGGGGAAAACGAGACAAAACTAAACACACCTCTGTTAGCTGGCAGAGGAGAGAGGACCCAAGAGACTAAAAGACTGAAACAGCCCCAAGACACTGTGTTCTACTTGTTAAATTGCACACAGCAGGCCATATGCTATGGAATTAGAAGTCAAAATGTAATTTATCCCTTTCACCAGTTTCAAAAAACACTTCAACTAGGTTTTACTTCATGGACTTTTCCTCAGAAACCATAACCTCATCATTTCTGTCAGTTCAACAAGGAAAAGAGAGTCCAAAGGGTAGCTTACAACCCACACTACCAAGAGCTTTAGAAAAGCTGCCAAATGAACTCTCAGATTTTTTGATGAGTCTTGAAATAATAGAGGAGTGTGGAAGACTGAAAAATATGCTAGTGTTATACCAGTATTTTAAAAGGTTGAAACAGGATGAGACATGTCAGTCTTGTCAGCCTGACTTTGATTCCAGACAAAATAATGAAAAAGCTAATATGAGACTCAGTTAATAAAGGATTAAAGGAGGACAGTGTAATTACTGCCAATCAATATAGACTTTACAGGAAAATATAACTTGTCAAACTAACAACACTTTTTTGGTGAAATTATAAGTTTGAATGTTAAAGGTAACAATGTTGATGTAATAAATTTTGACACGGCATTTTACTTCGTGCCACAAAGCACAGTGATACAGCAGATCATACCAGCTAACTGAGAGGCTTAAACTGTACCAGTAAGTGAGGAGTCAGTCAGAAAGGTCCTGTCAGGACTCGTTTTTGTTCTAAAACTAAAATCAAATTAGGTTTATGACATGTAGATATGTCTGTCATGTTGACTAGTACTGCTTCATTTTCCCCTTGAACTCCCACCTGCTTCATCCATCTGTTGTAGCCTTTTTATACTTTGCCTGGGAGTGCTCTAGAGCTCTAACCTTGACCCAAGTTCCAACCTACCATCTCAGAGCCCCACTGTACTAAAAGAGCTGTTACATTATATTGATGTACAATGTAATGCACAGATTTACAGTGATGCTGTATTAGCCTGTTTAGGCAACTTGTAAGTTTTAGTGATTCATTAAACCAGGCTGCTATAAGAATTTATTCATATGACGCTCTTACCTGGCCTGGAGCTACTGCCTACTACACTTTCATGAGAGCAATAGTTAAACAATAGGAAGTTGTTTATGCAAAGCAGACAGCTGCAAGTAAATGCAGACAGAACTCAACAAAAAGAACTTGACATTTAGAAATTTAACATACCACAAAGCAATTCCCACACCCATAAGATCTGTCTGCTTCTCTTATTTTCTCTCTTCATACAGCAATAACTGGGGAAGAGGGCAGAAGAGAAAGCATAATTGGGTATTTCCCCCAAACAGTTCTCACTGATATTTGACCACAGTTAACTGCACTACAGAAGCCTACTGTCAGTGTTTAGCAAACTGTCAGATTAGGAGTACAGTTTCTTGGCACCTTTTTTCAAATGCTGGAGATGTTGCATAAGAAATATATTTGGCATTTACAAATTTAAACATAATTCAGAAATGACAGTCTGGATACAGGGTAGGATCAGGCATACTAAAGCACTCAGGCTTAGATTAGCCTGTGTTAATGGGAACATGATCGATTTTCTTCCACCAAGACTGGTAATCTTAGCCATAACTGCCAGCCCAGGGTTAATGTCCACCTTGAGCAGAGAATTTTACCATGCGTAGTGAAGAAAGAACTACAACATCATCTTGCTCTGGTCCAGGCTAACTAAAAAGTAAAGTATGCTATCAGTACTGTAACTTTCAGTAGCTCTGATGTACAATATTTAAAATGGCAACGCTGCTGACCAACTTGGCTTAACACATGCAACTCTCATTATTCCACAATTCTAACTCCATTTTCTAGTTCTCATCTTCCATGTCTCCACCTAATATTTACGTCTTCAGTTCTCCTAGTTTCTGTAACAACGTCAATGTGTTTAAAAACACAAACGTACTGCATTCTGAAAGCTAAAATTGTGGTTATAAAGTAAAATAAACCGAATACCACAAGGAGCTATTACGCTAGTAGAATTAATCATTTTTGTATTTAAGTCAATAAAAGCTGTTACTGTGGAGTCCCAGACATTTCCAGTGTAAGGCATCATGATGCAGGAAGAACCAATGAATGTTGCCTTGAGTAAGTCCAGCATGGTATCGTACAGAAAAGACGGGCCTTGTTTAAGAACTCTGTTATTACCACTTTCGTCTTCTTTGTCCAGTCTTAGCTTACATGCAGCACTCACACACATTTTGGGAGCCAAGTTGCCTAAAACATGCAAGTAGAGAAAGTCAGGCTGTTTCCCTGCCACAATGGAATAAGGCAAACTGTGAGGAGCTGTGGAGGAGGGTTAAAGGCAGGTTTCTCCAAAAGTGCTGGGCTGCAGAGAAGTTCTGCAGTGTTGCCTGGCAGCAAGTAATTATCTGCAGCGTGTGGTTTCCACGTGCCAAAGGCAAAGCCCACACAGTCAGTGAGCATAGGGAGGCATGTGCGTCAGCTAAGCCACAGGAGCGCTCCGACAGTTCCTAAGAGAAGGGGAGGAGGTGCCTTGAAGTCCAGCCTTTGGTTGCTCTCATTATTATGGCAAAAGCAAGGAGTACAAACCATACATGCATTCAAACGAGATGTCCAGAGAGACAAAAAACAGGAGATGCTTCTGGCTCTTAAGAGACAGGAATCAGTTATTGAAGATTGTATTAAAAATAAATAAATAACCATCACAACAAATACTGTTATGTTAAATTAGCCATGCAAAAAAATCACAACAATTCCAAGTTGAAATATTTCGGAAAGTTCCACCAATGGAAGCTCTTAAAACAGTTTTGACAATTTCTATTAAAAATGGTTTAGCTATAGCTGATGCTGCCTTAACATAAGGAAATGGGCTGCATAGCCTCTTCAGAGGCCTTCCAGCAATCCTTCTAATGATGTTTTTGTGATTACCTACAGAAGGGACAAGAAGCACATCCCAACCTAACTGTCCCATGTCTTCTCTCTTTCTCCCTTAATCTCCAAGATGACTTCCCTGAACTGAGGGATTAATTCCAGAGAAATTCATATTCAGTCAAAAAAGCATCCTCAAGAAAGATGTCATCCAAAACCGTTTCATTCATGAGCTGCTAATGAGCCATATTACTCCTTCTCTCCAATGTTCCCCCTCATGCCCCACCTCCGCGTGCCTTTTCAGGCTCTCAAATGCCTGTGCACTGTATGTGGTGGCAGCAGAGTTCTTAATGCACACTTACTAAGATCCTAATTGAATCCCGCACTGCCTTGTCTGCATCTTGCCAGCCGGAACACGAACAAGGCACCCTATAATTCAATTAGAAGGACTTGCAGCAAGCTGATCATTAGTCTGTCAGGTTGTTAAGAAAAAGACATCTAGGAACAGGGGAGGAAGTTAAACAAAGGGAGATTTGTTAACAGCAGCCCTCCCCGATTCATGCAGATAGATATACGTTTTGGTGTATGGAATCTGCAGTGCCCAAGCACTTGGATGAAAGCTCACCACTGTCTAGCAGTCCTCTCTAAAGAGGACTTCCCCTCAAGAGACTTGGATAATACCTCAGTGCTTGGAATTAGAGGTCTCCTGATCAATCCTTCTACACATAGATTCATTAAAAAAAACACTACTAATGCACACCAATACTCCGAATAAGAAAATCTCATTACCTGCCAAAACTCTGTTGACAGAGGAATGGGTGGCCAAGCCAGGTTGTCCACGTTCATGGAAAATCCCAGCATAAGGCAAGTATTCTGGCAGCAAGAAGCGCCTGCAAAATAAAGAGAGAAATTTATATGGTGGAAAAAATCCCACCGCACTAGAGTCCTGGAGAGCAGAGTAACTTTTTTTTTTTTTTTGTGTGTGCGTGTGAGAACAGGACTGAATTGCAGCAGGCTATAGCACAGAGAAGTGTGAACTCCTCTGCTGAGCCATCCACTTCAGTGCTTCAAACAAGAGGAAAGTTACTGATCAGATCCTCTCCAATGAATGTGGTTGTGTAGATTACCACTAAGCTTTCTAATTGCAAAACAGCAGGTCTGGCTGAGAATCCCATGAGATTTCTCTTTCTCTTTTATTCTGCTTTCACACTGTAACCCTGGCTTGCAAGTAACAATGGCTAAGACAAAATTCTGTTTAGATTGTCAAAGGACGAAACCACCACACTAACCTGCCTTCAAAGAGGTCGCAACAACTGCAAACCAAACAGAAACCCAGTGCAAGAAAAAAAAAAAAAACATCTGACAGTGCCATTGAGCTGTAGTGTAACTGGCATCTTCTGGATATTCAAACTCTTTCAATGTCACACATATAAGCCTTACCTGGGGACAAAGCGCCCCAGTGATGGTGCGGACATGCGGGCGTTCCGGGGAGCTCGGTGTCTGGATCGGTCTCCATTGTCCCTTCAGCAAAGGAAAAGAAATTATATATACACACACACACATATATATATATATGTATATTAAAAAAAAAAAAAGCTATGTAACAAAGGAAACTTGAAGGAAAGAAAAATCCAACAACACCAACCAGTCATCTTGAGAATACCAGTGAGTTTTAATGGTTCTCTTGCACGAATCATATGATTCAAAAGTTCTGAATTCATACAACTTCCTATACGCAAGACTCCTAAAATTTTAAATACGGGTCACCTGGGAAATAACACATCTTCCGCACATTTTGACTGTGTCTCAAAAATATCAAACTGCATAGGATCAGTAAGTCAACAACAATTCCAAAGAAACACAAATATTTGAATTTGGACTTTGAAAGCAAAAGCAACCACATCACAGTCCTGACGTGAACTTTCTCATAGATGGAGAGATCTGTTAAGTTTTACTTCTTCATTTCCAACAGTGCCAGTAATGGAGCATAACCTGGAGACTATTTTCTTGATTCCCTGTAAGACCTAGTTTAAGTGCCATCATAGCTTAAGATAATTTTATCCTTCATAGGCTTTTCCAGGCAAGTCAGAAATATTAGGTGATATCAGATAAAGAAAAAAAAAATACAGCTCCTTGAAATCTCTTTCTGTTCCACAATAAATGGTTGTGTCTTGTGGGAATGAAGTGGAAGGCTCTAGTATATATGGTCCTACAGTAGAAGGAAAACCTTCAACCTTCTTTCTCAGGAAGACAGCGCAATCCTGGAACCGGTTACCCAGAAAGACTGTGGAATCGCCATCCTTGGAGGTCTCAAAACTCAGCTAGACCAGACCTAATGTCTGCAACAGCCCCAGACTGAGCAGGAACATCCAGAGGCCTCAGTCAAAACAAATTCTTTAATACTTCATCCATATGTCACATACTACTTATACACATTCAGGGCTAAAATTGCAAGGAAAATAGCATGACTCCATCATCTGTTCCTGAGCTCTGCAACTGACCTCCCCGATTTTATTCTCGGTTTAGAAATATCCTTTCTGTGTGACCTTGCACAAGTGGCAAATCTGCTCTCCAGAGATGCCAGATCCCCATCTGTAATTGGGTGGTACTTCTTCCCAGGCAGTGGTGGTGAGAATATTCTTCGCAGAGCCTTAGGATCACTAGAAAACAAAGCATTCCTTCTGCAAGAGACTAGCAGCACATTCCTAACCCACTCCAGCAAGCTCTGTGTGTGGGGACGTTTTTTTAAAGTCAGTGAGCAAGAAACGTGGGCTGAGAAGAAAGTCCATTATGTGACTGTTTCCCACACATTTGAGGAACCAAGAACACAAGAGCAGAGGTTGTTCTGCAACCTCTCATTTCATTAGCATTTCAAACTATTCCACCAAAACCAAACCTAAAATCAAAGCTCAAGCTTCCACCTCTCCTCCCATTTCACTGTAGATGCAGCATTTTCAGTTTGCAACCAGAGACACAAAGCACCTTGCCCCGAGGTTTCTGTGAAACCAGTAGGATTCCTCCAATCAGCAAAGCAAAAGCTGCTATTGCTCTTTCCTCAGAGGCCGCCAGCCTGTTAAGAAGCGGATCAATAACAGAGGGAATACTGTGAAGTCGAGTGCTGACATATCAACTTTTCCTGCCAAAGAGAAACAACTAAAGGGGACGGGAAGTGTCATGTTCCAGATCTTGCCACACACAGTAAAAGGCAGTTGAAGTCAGACAGGCAATACACTTTTAAAAAGTGCTTGTTACTGTTCTTGAAACGATGCTGATATGCAGCCCTGTGAGTAAAGGAGCAAAACAGTCTTGAGAATTTGCATTCACTTTGGACATTTACCAGCATTAGAAGATGCTCTTGACAGCCAAGTAGCAGCAAGATGAACAAGAATAGGACTGCACAAAGCAGAACCTTCCAGTTAAAGAGATTTTTCATAGGAGATTTTAAAAGAATAAAGAATTAGCTTTTGCAAACAGAGAAAAGTCTCCCCTACACAGTACTTGTCAAGAGAGCTAATGAAACTAAGTATTCATTAAAATTTTTTTTTTAATGTCACTAGCCAAAGTTCCTACTATCTGTGAAATAATTTTGGACACAATCAGCTAGACTTTCTTATGGGAGAGCACTGATTCTGCACTGTCCCATTCACTGCATATACATCCTTCACCACAAAAAGCCTATATGAGAAAGAATATAGACTAAACTTTTCTTCATTTTCACCATAACATACATAACCTATTTTCTCCCCATCCAACTCCCAAATTATCCCCAAAAGAGCCAAATTATTACTATCCTATACTCAACTCACAGGATTTGGAGTAAGAAACAATGACTATCCTCTGAGCGTGCCAGAATTTTCATTTACCATAGTCCATAAGGAAAGCACAAGACACAATCCTGTAGCTGCCTATGTGAAAGAACAATATTACCAAACAAGTACTCTGAAACATTAATTTACAGTGTCATTTACATTTCAACTCTCATGCTCAACTCTGTGTAAGAGTGCTTTAAGCATCTACTGCTGAGAAGCTGGAACAGCCGAGGTGCCAGCTGAAGATTATTTCTGCACCTTCTAAAAAGGAAAATAAAAAAAACCCTACAGATCAGTGAAGATGGGTGGCACTTTGTGTTATTTCTGTACCACATGCAGCCTGCTAACAGGGACAAGAGCAGATGTTAACAGGATTGGCATGCCAGCATGAAGCACTCCTGCAAGAAATGAAAAATTTCCAAAGTTCTCTGAAGCACCAGTGAAGGTCTCACACTCTGCTTTCTGTCTAGTATCAGCTTCCTACAGATGCATCAGCTAATGATTTGCAGCATACAATCTAATTCCATAACACAACCAGAACAGTAAAGCCTCTTCTGAAAACTCAGTCAATAACCTTCTTGCAAACATAAGTGAGACAAAAAGATAAATTATAAATAGAGATAAATGGGGCCGAGTCTAGTTGGAGGCCTGTGGCTGGTACCGGGTCTGGCGTTCTTCAACTCGTTCATCAATGACTTGGACATGGGCACAGAGTGCACCCTCAGCAAGTCTGCAGATGACACCAAACTGGGAGGATGGCCGACACTCCCGAGGAGCCATTCAGAGACACCTAGACAGGATGAAGAGTTGGGCAGACAGGTTCAACGAGGACAAGTGCAGGGTCCTGCACCTGGGGAGGAATAACCCCACGTACCAGGACAGATTAGGGGTTGACCTACTGGAAAGCAGCTCTGCAGAGAGGGATTTGGGAGTCCTGGTTGACAACAAGTTAACCATGAGTCAGCAATGTGCCCTTGTGACCAAGAAGGCCAATGGGATCCTGGCTGCATCTGGAGGAGCGTTGCCAGCAGGTCGAGGGAGGGGATCCTGCCCCTCTGCTCAGCTCTGGTGAGGCCGCACCTGGAGTATTGGGAGCAGTTCTGGACTCCCCCGTACAAGGACGTTGAGCTTCTAGAGAGGGTCCAGTGGAGAGTCACAAAGACGATTAAGGGACTGGAGCATTTGTCATATGAGGAAAGGCTAAGCGAGCCTGGTCTGTTTAGTCTGGAGAAGAGCTGACTGGGAGGAGATTTGATCAACATGTATAAGTACCTGAGGGGAGAATGTAGGGAGGATGGGGACAAACTCTTCTTGGCTGGGGGGCCAGCAACAGGACAAGTGGTAATGGGTACAAATTAAAACACAGGAAGTTTCAACTCCATATGAGGAAGAACTTTTTTACTGCTAGAGTGACAGAGCACTGGAACAGGCTGCCCAGAGAGGTTGTAGAGTCTCCTCTGGAGATCTTAAAAACCTGCCTGTATGTGACTGTGCCATGTGCTCTAGGTGTCCCTGCTGGAACAGAGAGGTTGGATTAGATGATCTCTAGAGGTCCCTTCCAACCTCAACCATTCTGTGATTCCGTGAAAAAGGTGCCGCTTTCAGTGCTACAACAAGTCTAGAAAGATTCCTGGAATATCCTTGGTCACATGTATGCCATCAAATGTCAATAGCATAAGGAAGGTTCTGCAATGAAATAAAATGAAGGAATTAAGCATCTCACTAAGCAAGAGAGAAAAAAAAAATCAGGAGTAATCAGCATGCAAAGTGACACAGTAAACTTAATACTATAATCAGTGAACAGACCAATTTGGTTTAGGAGAAAAATGGCAAGAACCAAGAAATAGTCAAAATAACTTTCTAAGGGTTTGGCTCACAATTCTGCTCACAAATAACCTGTTTACTATGAGAAAAATCAAAATGATAAAGCAGAGATTAGGAGTTACTGGGGGAGATAAAGGGATCACTAAGTTAACACTAACACAGAATGGAGTAGGGAGAGGAATTCAAACATATTCAAGGAGGTTGATGGAGCTTTAAAAGAGCAGAGAAAGGATGCAGACTCATCCTAAACTGGATTAGACAGCCAAAGCTTTTTTTCTTTCCTGCTACTGTTTTGTTCGCTTGTTAAGGGAAAAGACTGACAATGCAGATAAAATGGAGCAGCAGTGACAGCTCTGAAAAGATGGAGATGCAACACTGTGCATCCTAAAGTTAGGAGAAAAAGCATTCTTTTCATCTGATAAACTGGCTACCACATTAATCAACTGAATAGAAGATAGAAAAGCAGAATGTAGTCAAGATTGTTAGAAATGGAAAAACACATATTTTGGCAAGAATTATTCTTAATATTTAGAGATTGTTGTATTAGGAAGTGAAATTACACGCAGCATGGGATTTCTAATGCAATCTGTTGGTCTAACTGTTCCCATTAGAGTCAACATTAAAACTCCCACTGACTAAAGTAGCAGGAGAATTAGGTCAACAGTGGCCACTTTGAAAACTCATTCAATTAGGAGAGCCAGCACCAGCAAGTCACATGAGTTCCTAAGAATCTGATTATGCCAGGCCAACCCAATTCCTTTGTTATTTTCAGCATTTGATAGTGTTTCATGTGATCCAATTTAAAATGTTAAATCAATTTCTATCAAAAAGGTTAGACACTTAAGGAGAACAGGAATACTAAATAATCCGTTAAGTGACAGATACTAATATCTCGCAGCATTTGCACAAGATTTAGCTGCACCATCTCTACATGACAACAGAAAGAATAAAATATTTCCTCGGTACTCCAAGCATAAAACACTTTAACTTACTTGCTTATAATTGTGTATGATTGCAGCAGGTTATTTACAAAGAGATAGGGAAGGCAGGAATAGCACACAGATCATATCAACAGCTCAGTAGAAGCTATCAGAAAATATCAGCTTATTTAGCTTTTGATATAAGCAAATTGATTCTCTCAAGTCTGACCCTAGGTTCTGTAGAGAAGGTAAGTGAGGGATGTCTTATCAAATTGGCCCTACCGAAGAATTAAAAAAGATCTTGAGACCATGCAGTTTGCAGGAATCTCTGCTGAGTTGGATGGAAATATCCTGTGCAGGGTTTCCTCACAAGAGCTGCACAGGACTACAAGCAAAGCATGTGCTTTGCTCATAAAGAGTGTGAAAGCAATAATAAATATATAAACAAATAGAACAGACACATTACATCGTTTTGTGAATCTAGAAATGCGAACCACCTTGGGGCATCACACTGATGAGTAAGGAGATCTAGTGTAGGGACCACTACAACGTAAAATTATCTACTAGGTTTATCAACTGATGTTGGAACTCTTGCATTTGTCTAGCTGATTCTGCAAGATCCTGAACATCTCCCACAAAGGTTAGGAAAAGCTAGGGGCATTTTCAGGAAATAAGCCTCTGACAATAAATGTAAAATAAATAAAATGTAGTTATTCTGAATATTCAGTTAGGTGCAGGTATCCCAGAAGGAAAAAAAAAATAAATGAAGGCAGCAAGCTTGTTAGAACTCTGAAATGAGACATGGCAGCCAAATTAATATCTTCAGAATGAGTGAGACTAGTCTCTCAATGAAAACATGGAGTTTCTGTCCTATACACTCTGTTTTACTCTCAACCTCTAAACACTCAACTCATGATGATGGAACAACTCTACGTATGGTTCTGATGACAAGGGTATCTTACAAAACAAGAAAGTTGTTTAAAAGAAAAGATGCAGAAGAAGTGGCAGAACTGTCCTACCTCTCCTTGAACATGACTTCTTTTTCTACAAGTAGGTACAAATAAGCTTGTTGGGAGCACTAAGCACATTAAACAAGATAACAAACACTGGCATCCACAGACATTAAAAGAATGAAAATACTAATTTAAAAGAATATATATTATCCAGTAAAAAAAAAAAAAAAGAGGTATAAATCTATCTATCTATGTTTGAAGGATATGACCATTACTGAAGGAGAGGTACTTAAAGCAGGACACAAGGATGCAACAGGAAGGAACCAAGAAAATTAAACAAAATGAAGCATCCCCTACATAAAACACCTTTCCTGACATGGAAATGTATTAGGAGTGTAAAAACAATCCCAAGTGTAACAATAGAAGTCAAACAAAATTGAAGAATAAAAACAGCAGAGAAGCTGTAAGGAGCTGCTCTGCTGGAATTAGCCAAATAGATCATGCAACAATTGATAAAGAAGGTAGGTAAGTCAAGACCTGGTGCTTTTCCATTTTCATATGTTCTTTTGAGGAACAAAGTCAATCTTTTGCTAGTAACTTTAAGGGAACACCAGAAAAAAAGAAAAGAATCTTTCAGCAACTTAGCAGATAAACTTCTGATAAAAAGGAAGTAGCTTTGTAATACCTGGTTACTAACAGCTCTCCTGATCACACACACACACAAAAATTTAAAGTCTCCCTAGTCTTGATTACCTCTTAAGAGGACCAGTCAGGGAGAAATGAATTTAAAAAATTAATAATGGCACTTCAGAAGAGTATTACATGGACTTAGCACATAAGTGAAGACTGATCATCTGGTCAAGAGAAACAGCAGCACTTGCCTGTTACATGCAGAGGATTAATTGCTTCAGAGAAAGACCAGTTTGGAACTACTGCAGCGAAGCACTGATTTTTACCTAGGCACAGAGAAGGTATCCACTTGCCTCTATTTTGACCACCTTGCTGTGTGGTGGGCTGAAACTGATGGCACCTTTTAGAACAAGGCAAACAGACACCATCGCTACAGTGAATCATTAGAAACCGGAAGCTTCAGAAGGCAGAAGGAGGTAGATAATCTCTACTCCCCAGCTAGAACTGGCATATGAGCATTAAGAAAAACATTAGATTCAATATTTTATAAAAATGGAGCATTCAACATAAAGCCAATCTTTAATTAGCTGTTTTCCTACATTATTCAAGGATGAACATAACTAGGGAGAACTTCACCATGGCTAACTAATCACGAGGACGCTTCACCATTGGTGTTGATCAAACATAGTTCATAAAACAGCTGCCTCATCAGACTTCAGTACTAGAATTGAGGGACAAAAGTACACACCACTTTTTTCTATGTTTTCCACTATCACTCTGGTGCTCTTCCAAGAGAAATACAGGTAAAAATATAACTGCACAACCAACCCTAGTCTTTTAGACCTCCACATCTGCAGGATGCTAACCACTGCCAGCTCTGCATGGCCAGCAACAATCTCCTAACAGCCTGCTTCCTAATCACTCTAATGCCAGAGGCACTTATCAGGTGACATATATTGACTTAAGATTATTTCACTGGTACCAAATTAAAAAAAAAAAGAGCTTGGTCCAAAAGTAGCCTCAGTGGCAGAAAAAAATCAGATGAGGGAAGGATCCCATCTTGAGAAGTCCAGGCCAGCAGTGATGCTCAACACAAGCTGGACTAGTAGCTGCCAGCTTCCAGAAAGCCCTCAACTCTTTTACCCGCTCGCTATGAAGATACTTGCCCATTTCTGTAGCCTGAGCTAATAGAAACAACATTATTCTGCAGAGGTTAGCAACACCCTAGAGTACAGCTAAAAGGAAATAGTCATTGCCTGTCACTATATCCAGGCAGTAACGTTAAACATTAAAACCAAGATAAGGAGACCAAAATAAGACTTACAAAATTTAAGAGATAACAACACAGAAAATGAAGCTGCAGGCTACTCCGAGTAGATCACAAATGAAATTAAGACTCTAATCCTTGAAAAGTGAAGTTCAAAGTATAGAGTCACTATCACTCCCATTCATCCAGGACGTGTGAGCATTCTTAGCTGGCAACTGTGTCTAAGATGATGAATATAATTAACATAAATTGCTATGCATCTAGAAGCAACAACCCAGTGCTAAGTGCTCAAGAGATCTTTAGCAAAAAGAACAAAAAGTGACTGCTAAGTTCCACAAAATTCAGTCTGCCTTGAAGGCTCTTTCTGGGAAAGAACTTCTTCAAAACCAGTGAGGCAGAACCACTCGAGCTGAAAAACAGGCATAGCATTGATGACATTAAAGGCAGAGCTGTATAAATAAAAAGCACCTGGGAACAAAATAACAACGGCGGGCACATGCAACAAATAGCAATCCTGCTTTTAATACCTCTATCTGAACTCACATAACAAAATAGTAGCATGATTTTTATTTGTAGTGGCTCAAGCAATAGAGACAGGTATGACAAACTGTCACATCTTAAGACTTCCAGAAGCAATTGCTATTTTTTCTGCAGTATACTTGTGCACCAAGGATCCTAAATATCTCCGAGTATGAGCATTCAAACAGCAGGGAGAGACTACATCTATTCTTACACAGCGCTTCTACAATGTTTTTGTTTTTGTTAACCTCAAAAGACAAATACCTGGATGGAAACTGTAAAAGTGGAAAAAAGGAGGGGGGTTCACTAGTCTAATCTCTTTTAGAATGCTTATGAGATACCACCAATTGACAAAGGTCAGTGTGGTTTGGATAAGCTACCTGACTATTACTAAACCAAAGGAAAAACATGTCTTACCCACATTCACTCTGCCCTAGCAGGGTATTTGGCATTCTCTCTAACTCAAGGAATACATTTAGGCGACCAAGTTACCTTACAGAATAACCCCCTTCGCTCACCTCTGGGCTTTCCCTCCAAAAGGAGAGGGCTGCTCTCAGGTGTTTTTCTGGAACTGAAAATCAAAACTCTGAAATTATTTCAAGTCTCACAAAAACTTTAGCCACTCTAACCTCTTTTTTGGCCTGGAAAGAAAAGTGGTTCCTACTTTCAGGAATTTCGTCTGAAGAAGCTGTAAAGGAGGACCTTCACAGACAAAGATTAGCTGCATTTAAACAAAAAAAAAGACAGAAAGTCACCAGAGTTCTACCCGTGAACTCTGTGCAGCTGATGTGCTAAGAGAAAACAGCAGGTGCACTGTGAATTGATTGCATTTCTACAGATTCATGTTCCAGTTGCTTTGTGCCTCTACAAGGCGATGATATATGGTAAGATTGAAGGGATAAAAGCTGGGAATGAATATAACCATGGAATTCCTTCATAAGAGTGGGGAAGCAATTACTTCCAGAAGTGGCAACCTCAAATCTCTCTATCCTTTTCACTGAACTTTCTGCTTAATGGCCAAGACAGCTTGGAAAACATGATTATTTGTACTATGAGATACAATTTCCTACCCCCTCCCAAATGATTTATGTGATTCCACTTGACAAGCCATAAAGAGAACAGACCCAAAAACCTAAACTATGCAAACAGATACTTTGCTCAATAACCACACTTGAGTGACCACTACAACTCCCATTCCCTTTCTTATCACATAGTGCCAATTCAGATACCACTGCTTCCAAGAATTTACTAGTTAATAATTTCAACTACCAATCCGCACACTGAGCTTCTTACACAAACAAGTTAACAAGAAAAGATGCTTTAACTGGAGACACTCCAGAGAAGGGTGATTTCCCGAATCTCTCACATGAATATCTACCTAGCCAGAGCTCATCATCCTTAACTTGTATCTTAGAACTTTTCAAGACAAGGAACTACTGAAATAACACAGATTTGTTGCTCCAGCTGCAAAAATGTCACTAAGACAACCAAGAATGGCAGAGGAAAGACATGGTATATACTAGTATATCTTACACACTTACAAGAGACCCCTGCAAGACACCCATCTAAGAATCCAACAAGTCTACATCCAGAGCATGCTGTAACTTGAAGAGTTTAAATTTGACAAAGAAAGTTAAAAAACATTACATTAAACCTAGTACACTTTCCACAGCAGATTCATCATCTCTGCAATGCCACAGCCTGCTTTCACAGAAACACACTACTCATTAAGGGCACAGGAAAGCAATGTCTGCAAGTAGTGACATTCTCAGTCTGGGTGTTCAGTAGTATCCCAGAAGCAAACCAAGAAGGTAAGGCACCAAAACAAGATTCCTTGCTTTGCAAGGCTGCAAAGCAAAGCCCTTCTCATCATACAGAAATAGTACAGCAAAGACTGTGCAACTGTGCCATAGTCACAGACTAGCAAGGATCTATTCCAGCACTGATCCTTCCGGGCAAAGCAGGAAGAAGACAGAAAGGAAAAAAAACAACCTGCAGACATTAAACAAGTATAATCGCTAGTCTCCTTCATATCTATATCCTACCAGACAGCCCACTCTTCAAAAAGCAGACAGAGGAGTCAGGCACAGTCACACCTTCAGCCTTCACTTGAAAGCTGTATGGAGCTGCACTGGAGGATTTCAGCACGGCTTCTAGACAGCAGTGTGGTGCTCTGTCCTAAATATCTGCTTTTCAGTCTGACACACAAAAGGAACCAAGATTCCTTCCCATGCTTATTGCAGACAGGAAAGGAAAGAGACAGTCCAAATTCATCTGCAGAAACATCTCTACATTATGATAGTGGTGACTGATAAAAACTCCAATATGAATAAAAGTAGTTTGTTAATGTCCAAGGAGTTATAATATCCAAGTTTCACCCACAGTACAAATCACCCCACTGCCAGAGCTGTTTCGGACCAATGGAAATCTCTGGAAGAGACCTAGTTAAACTAAATCCAAGATCTTAAGCTTGTAGAATTTGCTGAAGTAAAGGCAGGTTGGCTCTACAGTCTAAATTTACTGTGCATTCCAAACACGACAGGACACTCAAAAATACCTGGAAACATCAGCTTCTCTGACCTGTCTACAAAAAATCTGGTTCTACCAATTACACTGGAAGAATAAAGTGATGTCATCCTCCATTTAGAAACTTTTATCCCAGAATACAAGAAGCCTTTTCTTTTTAGCTTAGGATTCTGCTAAAGTTAACCTAAAAACCCACTCATATCAATTCATCTGTTAATAACCTTATATTATAAAGTGTATATATATTACAACTTGTATAAAATACTCCGATGCACATATGATTATGTCTGCAGCTGTCAGTTGTATTTAATAAGCAGTAAGATGGTAACAGTGACAGGTTAAACACAGGCAGCGCATGTAGAAGGATAACATCTTATTAGATCAAATAATACATGTAAAGTTTGTGTCTTCTCCCCTCCCCAGTAACGGCTTGCACAATAATAGGATATTACTAATTCCCAATTAAAAAAAATAAAAAAAGTGTCTTATGTTCTTAGACCAACACCACAGCTACCACTACCACAAATCAAATGCATTCATGGATTAATTCAAATAAAATTCCATTCCTGAAATACAGTCTGGAGAAAATGGCATCAGAAGACTGACAGCAGGGAGGACAGGATTTAGTTCGAGTATTACAGGCCCTATGTGCAGAAACAGTGCAGAAGCCAAGTCTCACATGCCCCTTACTTGCTTATTTGGTAAGCAAAGCCTAAAAGACTCAACAACAAACCATAAGGGAAAGCCTTTAGAGCCCCACAAGAGCTGAGGAAGGTCTGGCCCTCGACACCCTGTGCAAGCTCAGGGCACCCTCCCTGCTCTACAGTAATCAGGAAGACTAATGGTTATTTATTGCCACTTACACCTTTCTCCTGGCTCTCTAGGAGGAGAGTAAAGAGGAAGATAATATTTACCAATTACATTGTCCAGATAAAAAAAACAAAGCATCAGGGCAAACTGATATCGCTTTTACATCAGACTCTGAGGGGGAAAAAAAAGCAGGAGCTGTAGACAGCTGGATGCAGAGTAGAATGTTCCCTTTCCTACATCCAAGCCTGAAAGGCTGGGAAGCCAGAGCACGTACATGATGCCAGAACAAAATAAGTGACACTGTTTAGGTGAGAAAGCAAAGTAGCTGAAGGGATGAAGGAGCCAAGGGAGAAGAAAAGGACTCTGCATGAGGAAAAATCTCATTGTGAAGCATCAACAGAAGTCAAATGAGCCATGAGACAAGTTCCAACTCGAAGGACCCCACACAGTAGCTTCTTGTTATCAGCCAGGAGAGATAACGAAGCAGAGATGGAAAAGGACAGAACATCCCAGATGAACAGAAGGCCAATGTTCAAAATGGAACATACAACCACAAAGTTCAACTACCGCACAGTAAGGAATAAACTATCCTCTTCCTTTACTATGAAATAAAAGACAACCTTAGCATGGCTGACTGACTTGCTTCCCTGAGCAAGCGCTCTTACTGCATGAATATTATCTGCAGAGGAAAATGTTTCTTTGAAGGTATCTGCCTGTCTCTGTGAGGGAAGAAGCTGCCATCCTTTCTTTCCCCAGCAGAACAAGTTACCTAAATGAATGGGACAGAATAATGGGAATATTATGGCTGCTAGACACCCTCCCCACAAAAAAGGCCCAGCAGCCACTACATTTCTGCTTCTCCACACCACAAAGCTGCTTTTAGAAGGTACTAGGCACTGATTATTCTGCATATCCCCCCCTCATTTACATCTTACATAAGCAAGGCCACAATGACAGGGGAAAGACATTCGCTCACCCTGCACTTCTGAGTATTTAATTGCCAGAGTATGAAACAACAACTTCACAGCGCAGCATTTGACAGGGGAGAAAGAAGGAAAGGAAACAAACAAACAAACAAAAACCCTTCCCACCCCCAAAAAAGAAAAATCTATCACCACTTTAAAAGTTGCAAAGGATTAATTTACTTCCTTTTCTTTTTTTGAAACTAGTTTTACCGGTGCTCTTCACAAAGGGACTTCACCCTCACACAAAAGATAGAGAGGTTTAGCATCACCCTGGTTGACCCATAGGTTTGTTGGCTTAGCCACCTCATCCTGTGCCACTGCAGCAAGTAAGCACAAATGCTCCGGTAGTTCACAGCATGCTCTGCCAGCAGCAGCATAAAAGCCCAGACTTCTGAGAAGCTCACAGCTTCCCTCAGCCAAACACACCTTCCTACTACAGTACCTCTGTAGACTACTTTCATGATCATGGTCACAATCATCCTATGTTTTAATCACAATATACACAAAGGGAGGAAAAAATAGGTCAAATATTTAAAGCAGATGGGGAAAATCCCATATTCAAAGGGAATCACAGAAGAAAGACTTGAAAGTTCATATCCTCTGTTCTGCTGATAAGGAGGATTTTATCTCACATCAGATATCACTAAGTCTGATCTTGATCAAACTAAGTTTGATCTTGACACTGATTCACATCACCAAGTCTCCCACAAAGCAATCCCAGGAACTTTAGTTAATCTGACAAAACTCTACAGTTACAGCAAGTAAAAGAAACAGAATATACTGGCTGCCTACCAACAGCCTTAGACCAAAGATCTGAAGCCTAGCAAAGCCTCTTAGTGGTTCCCATTTTACCATAAGATTTGAAGACTTTTATATACCAGTCCCTTAAAAGTCTAGTTGACAGCTTGACATGCCAAAGGCACCTTTCATTTTTGTAACAGAAATGATGGGGGCCCATTTGTAGCAATCACTACTTTCATCATCGAATGACTTAATTTATCTTGTTCCTTTAAGAAGCCTGAGATGTCTTTGCTTGCTAAGTAACAGGAAGCCACAGAGCCTTGCTGCACTGACAACATACTTGAGCAAAAAAGCAAGGCAGGACACACACTTACTCAAAATCTTCAAATTCCAGATCATTTGCCTCTACAGAAGGACTTGAGTTCTCTGAAGTGGAAGAGGAGGAAGAAGAGCGGAGACGGTTTTGTTGGTATCGCATAGAGCGCTGACGAATACTGTCCCTCCGGGAAAGATACTGGATCATCCTCTGAGCATAATATGCAGCAGGAGACAACCTGAGAAGGAGAAAGATGGATACTCATTACAAGAGCAGAGAATGACAGCCAGTCTTATTCTTCCTTTTGAGCTCCAAGCTCCAGGACAATAGGAACACAACACAAAATAGGTTGTTTATATTTTAACAGTGACTAAGGCAGAGGTAAATAAAGAAGCAAGCGCAACTTCCCCTCTATTATTACACTCCCACATGATTCCGCTGTCATGCAAACAAAAAACATTACCTAAAGAGAAGGAGCGCATCCATGGCACAGAAAAGTGTGTTTCCACAGTTTCTTCAGAGTCTTTCACTCTTTCATTTTCCTACCAGTTCAAACAACTAATTCCAGCAAGCATCCCTGCTAAAATTTAAGCCCAAACTCAGTCTAAACTCTGCTTCCAATATGAACAGGAAAGCAGCAGCATTCCCTAGCTCAACTTGATAGTGGCCTACTATCATATAGTTTCACTTTGCTACACTACAGCTAGTGATAATATGACTGATATATGAACAAACAACAAACTCAGTACTTCTATAGGGAAGTACTGGGAATGAGATTTTATGTATATATGAGTACACTCATTCATCAACATGAGCAGCATACAACTAGATCAGGTCCGATAAAGTGCTCTGCTACCATCCCTAAAATCATATTTCAAAGGAAAAACGCATTTAATAGTATTTTGAGAATGTTCCCTAAAGTAGCATGAGAGAAGTGTACTATCTTTTGAAAGGATGGATTATTAATGTTTTGGCTGCAGACACTGATCAAGTACATTCAGCCTCCCATTCCACCACATGTTCAGAGCATATAGCAAAAGAAGAAGGCAAGAAAGAAGGAATTACAAGTCATGCAGATAACAACAGAGTGCCTCTTCCTGAAGGTAAGTTCCCCATACCACACTGCTACCTTGATAAAAAGGCAGATATAGCAGAGAGACTGCAGGCTCAAGGATCTAAAGATTTTCTTTCTGCATCTTTTATGCACAGTTTGATAAATTACAGCTGCTCATGCTTATATGTACTTCACTGTACTTCCCTGAAGACTGAATGGTCAAGTAAAAAAAAAAAAAAAGTAAAGCATTATAACAATGCACCAGTAATTTGGAAGCTATTTTCTTTACTGATTTTTTCCATATGTCAAGACTCTGTGTATTCCTTAGAAGCCCATAACATGAGATGTGTATAGAATAAAAGAAAGGACCATTGAAATGAGGCAACACCATGAAACACAGTCTCATCAGCTCAGAAATCTAATCACTGAAACTTTTTCTTTGTTAACATCAAACTAAGTGAGGTTATGAAGAATGAGATTTGCAGATGTTTAGTCTTCTCAAAATATGCTGTGCATCACAAGAGAGAGCAAAAGCATGCTTGTCTGAATAGTAAGAAAGACTAAGCAATGAAAGCTGGCAATAATGGATGACCAGAGGTCAAATGCAGCTTCCTGACAGCACATGTTATGCAAAACAGATAGATTGTGAAGATGATTTCCAAAGGGAAGACAAGACGCTTCAATCTGATAAAACAGAAAAAGGTGTTTGCATTAAATGCATAGAGACGGAAAGAAACATAATCAACACAATAGATTAAGGAAAAGATCTTTGCAGATGGACACATGTAGGGGAAAAAAAAGAAGTATCCGTCAGGCTGATTCTGTCCTTGAAAATAGATACAACAAACCCTCATCAGAGCCAGCAGAAGAGGTTTAGCTATGCTGGAGATGGAGAAGTCTGCCAAGCAGCATAAGAAATGTTGGCTAACGATAAGCACTCTGCCTACCAGCCAGCTATTTAACACAGCTGCAAAGCAGCCCCTGACCAAAGTTAGCCTGCCAGCTGTCTAAACACAAGCCAGTCAAAGCATATTGCTTGGTTCACTCATTTCTCACCTGTAATAAAACAGTGGCAAAACACAGAATTTATCTAGTAATTCTTAAGCAAGCTTGCGTCCAGCAGACTGTAGGCCATGTTTCCCACCACCACAAGAGCTAAATTAACTGGCTCCCGGAGGCGCTGGGACCCCGCTGAGCGAAGCAGACAGCTCCGAGTAGGAGAGCCTTTCCCGCCAGCACAAGGCAGCCAGGGACCAAGGTGCCAAGTGGGCAGAAAGCTGCAGGGCAAGAGCCAGAACCCAGCAGCTCCTGTCTCCTCCAGCAAGTGACCTCACGGGGAGGTAGCACTTTCATCGTTAGGGAAAGGGAGAAAGCATTTTTATAAGAGAAAGCTCACTGAGTAGTGCTGCTGGCCAGGGATGGCCTGCAGGAGAAGAAACTGAAGGAATGTTTTGCTGGCATTAGTAAAGCACAAATACCTTGCTCTGAATGGCATCATGAGCATAAAAGAACTACTAGATAAGACACATCCTCAGTCAGATATCCAGACAGACTAGCCCTATATATAAGCAGCATTTTTTTAACGCAAGACTGCTTCTCTTCACTCTCCCCATTTTAGAATCTTCATAGGAAAATAAAAAGGACATAAATACGAGCTGGAAAAGGTCTGGGTCCAGCTTCCTGCAACAGCCATAACAAGAAGTGGCACATCTGCATCCAAGAGCAAAACACTGCTTTGCAAAGCTCCACATTTCCTAGCATTTCAGAATCAGTGACAGTGCTCATCAAAGCCTGCCTTGATGCATTTGGATATGATGTTTGCTGCTCTTATTACAACTTACATCTCTAAATGCTTTCCAGCCAGCAAACACATTCTAAAGTGGTTACCTGATGAGTGTTATTAATTTTCTTGCTTATTACCACAGATGCATAGTTATCACTAAACCCTGAGCTGAAGGTAAGGCTTGTATAAATAACTGCTTCTAGTCATTTCCTTTCCACTTAAGCCTTCAGCTTCCAGGCAACACTTGAAGCTGCCAAAACATCAGCCTGAGGGCTGGGTATCTTTCATATCAACTGCACTAGTCCTATAGATTTGCCTAGAAACTCATCTACTAAACATTCTAAATTTATTTTACTTTAGAGATGTAGTCTGAGAGGGTTTTTAAATATTTCTATTTTAAAATGTATTAGTATAGAGCATTCTTTAATGTCAGCTCTACTTGGAGGGTAAATTCTTCCGCAGCTTCAGTTTTCTAAGCTTAGTGAGTGTAAAAACTATGGAGAATGACGTAACAGCCAAGATGACCTTAACAGAAGTTCAGTGAGGCCACTGAGAAAGACGGCAGCAGGCTGCACCATTCCTTCCCAATTTGAGGCAACTTAAAAGTCTTCTCGCTGTCTCATTCCTGACCTAGGTTATTCAAATAAAGCATCACTCCTCAGAAGCAGTAGACACAGCATAAAAGTTTAATAAAATAAAACTAACTAAAACACTTAAGATCCTCAGCATATACATGAAGTTTTAAAAAATTCCACTGGGAACAGCTTGGTCTTAAGGATATATGTATGTTTATTTCACCTTTGTTTCACTTTTTCCACTTTGTTATTTAAAGACATCTGGAAGTCTAAACCTTCCTGTTATAAACTTTAGATGATACCAAAAACTCAAAATGCAGTAGCTATTTTTTAATCACATCCCTCAATTCCTACTGAGGTCAAAAGGCAATTAAAAATATCCTACTAGCCTAGCACACCAGTTAGTTTTGTAGAGGAACACACTGATCTTACCCCACTCAAATCTTCAGCTGATGCTGATTAGATCTATGTATCTCATCTTTTGAAAAGGACAGAGTGACACTTAATGAAACAAACTAAACCCCTTAGAGGAGGATTCAACATTGGTCCTTTCTTCCAAAGCTTTTTATAAACGCAGACTGCCCTAGCTTCAACCACAAGCTAAAAAGGAAAGCTGAACTTCCACGTGAAGAATGCCATTTCAGTTCAAAAACTGCTACAAGTTAAAATTGCTACAAGAGCATTTTGACAATGCTCCTTATGTTACGAAATGTCTCACCAATGTTCCCTTTTCATACACATTATTAAAGTTCATCGTGGGAGTGATTTGGGGGGAGGGAGGGGGCTAAGAGAGAGAACAGCAATCCAGGCAAGCCTTCCCTCTCTGTTCCTTCCTAAAACACAGCTCCTGGAGAGCCAAAACTACTCTGCTGAAGAAATCTGTCTTTGTTAGAATAGGGATTCCAGAAAATAAGGAACTGTCCACTTCCAGGCATTTAGTAGCCCTTGGCATTCATAAATTGATCTCAAAATCATAACTTCTTTTAATTCATTATTTATAAAATTTCACTTTCACCTCTCCAGGCAAATCAATGCCTCTACCTTTCATTTAATCAGGTGCCACATAGCAAGCTTTTACATCTACCAATGCAATTCGGATATTCCACTGCCAAAACTTGCAGTAACCTCACAATGTCTTCAGGACCTTACATGAAAGTAGTATACATACTTCACCTTACTTCCATCTCATATATTCATACCATTTCTGAGCTTTGAATTATCATTCTAGAGCAACCTTCCTTGTGATAGAAAAAAAAATCACCACTACAGAGGTTTATCTGCACAGAGATAGCTCAGAGTTATTTACAAGCGTAACTACACTGTGTGGGCCGTTCACAACACAGCCTCTTGCTTCAGAACTTGTGCATACAGCACAGTCTATAGCAAAATGCAGATCTTGTCACCAATGGTCTGAGATACATTAGCGAGGAGAAAGAACTTTCATCAGAGATACCTAATTTTCAAACAATGCTATTCCTGCAACATCCTTTATGATAAGTTTCAGTAGCCTTTAAATCATGTAACTATGTCAGAGGTTCCTTAACAGGCTAAATCAGACGTATTTTACACCTACTGAATTTTTCTTTTTCATAGCTTTGCTAAATCAACCTAAGCGAGCAGATCTGTCACGATTTATTCTTTGAAAGTTTTCAATGTTGCTTACTGTTCATGACTTTATTATCCCTTCTGACAGGGTCTATGGGTCACATTATCCCATCTGTTGCTTTCTTAATACACTAAGTGGTAACTGCAAAGATCACTTCTTTCCATTTTTGATAACTCTACCATGTTTGCTTCTTCTGGTCCTGTGAAATACTCCCACCTCTTCTGGCTATTAAGCAGCACTACAGTTGTTTATATGTCTAACGTCAGTGATTCACGATTCTTCAGAAATAATTGTCAGTATTTCGTTCTTAGTTAAGTATACTTAGTACTTCGGTTATGCTATCTCACACGGATACATTTAGGGAGACATTCCATTTTTCTAAGCATGCTGTCTGCTTACATCAACTCCTAACTACTTTTACTGCATTCTCACTTACTTCCAAATTGATTTTTTTTTGCTTCACTTTTCTTGAAAAGAGATTTTAAATTCATTGATTTCATCTGATCTACTGTTACACCTGCTTGCCACCTAGTGTTCTCCATCCCAAATGATTTCACAAATCCTTATGCACTGACTTTAATGGCGATTTCTTCCTCTTTTCCCCATTTACTCCAAGATCAGACAGCATCTTCTCCTTTGGTTTGCCTTCTCTGCCCATGGCAAGTCACACAGAAGGATACAGGCCAAATACTAGAACCATTTCCAAGGACTCTGAGTTACACATAAATAATGCTTCAGACTCTGAAATAAAAGAGCCTTGAGACAGCATTTTGTTCTTACCTGGCTGGATCTGGGTAGATTGGATGCTCCCGGGACCCTGCTCCATCATAGCGAGATAATGAAATGAGGGAAGACTCCAGTAACCTCCTAAAAGGGAAAAAACAAATAACGAAATCAAAGGCCAGTCAGGAGCATCACTCTCATGTTCTACTTTCTGAAATCTTTTAAGAATATTTCTATCACTGGTGCAAAGAACATATACTTAACCATTAAACGATAACACAAGACTTTTGCTACACAGATATTCAAATTACAATATTCTCACTATACATGACAGTGAGCATCTAAGATAGGAAAGAAGAGCGTTTCCATTCCTGCTTCCAAATTTCAAAAGAAGGATGTAGATGCTAGTTCTCTTTGGAGATAGACCATCTCAGTTTATCAGGTCAACAAAACTATACCTGTATCAGCCATCTGTCTTACCAACTCAAAAACAGCATACACACAATGGGCCAAAGACCATGGGAACCCACTGCTTACAGCCTACTCAAATTTAGTCTCAAAGCTCAGAAAAAAAAGAGGGTTTTAGCCACAAAAAAAAAAAGTACTGGTTCCTCTGTATCTTAATCTACCACAGGAAAAGATACCAATATTCACCCAAAAAGTAAATGTACGCAAATGCAGCCAGACAGCTTGAATATGTGAGAAGAAAGTCTGAGTCACGACGGGCAGAATGTAAGTATAGAGCAGGAACATATCCTCCACCCTGGCTTCTACATGCACCTCTATCTAGCTTCTTGTCACAGAGCAAAGCATGGCTTTGTTTCAAGACTGACTCATTCAAGCCTTCTGCAGCCATTACATTAACACTCACAGCACAGTTGAGTTGGGGTGGGTGTAGAGAGTGGAAAATCAACTACCAAAAGTTTGTAAGGCTGCTGAGATCCCTTTTAAGGCTTTTCGCCTAGGCACTCCTACTAAATTTCATTTCCAATCTTTGTAACTCAAGCAAAAATTGTCATGGTTTGAAAGTCAGAGATTCACCAGAGTGTCTGTTTTATTTCCCCCACATACACTTGGTGAGAAAAAGGTTTGAATCAGTCAGTCTCAGCCCCATACTCCTTATTTGCAACTACCAATTGCCATGCAGGACGGCAAACATCAATCTCCTCAGAAAAGAATGAAGATGGACCAGATATAATCCATGTACAACTTTCTATTTCTTGACAGCAAGTCTTAATATCACAAGAGAAAGGAGATGTTGAACACAAGCCTAACCAGAACGTTTTTCAGATAAATATAGTAGAAATGCAAATCACAGATTCTTCTTTTTCCCTCTCTCACCCCTTCCCAAAAAAAGGAAAAAAAAAAAAAAAAAAAAAAAAAAGGCTCTCAAGGCAGCTCAGTATTGCTTTCTAAGAATAAAAATTTTCCCTCTGCATTTCATTATAAATGTAGGATACAGAAAACAGGAAGAAATTGCCCCAGCTACTAGGAAAGGCATGTGTCAGATGCAGAGTTGATGCTTACTGCAAAGCACTGGGACGCCACACAAGATAAGCAATCCTCTGCTTTCTGGCAAAAAAAAAAAGTTGCTTGGCAACCATTTGTCTTATTCAAGAACGGTTATTAAATCTCTTCAACTCTCAGACGAATTCATTCCCCAGGTTACTGAGTCAAAAGTCTAACCTTCAACACCAGTAGATACTAGGAAGCTCTTAGCTCCCTAGGAAGATCTCATCATACCTCAATCCTGGCTTACCAAAACCTCTCTCCCTCTCCAAGCACAGAAATCAATAAATGCAAACGCAGCTAAATCCTGAACAAACAGCAGAGCAGTTTTATGACGTATACCTAAAGTCACTGTCTCATAACCTAACACTCGCACCATATTTAAGCTGCTTTAATCCATCCCTCCCCAGAAGGAATAAAAATTGGTAGAACTGTCATTCTATGCATTCAACTGGTCCCTTTCTAGCATGCTGACTCAGAGTTCTGTGACTGGGTTACTGGCATCACAAAACCAACATATTTTTTTTAGAGTCTGATCTTCAGAGCTGCTTATATAACAGAGCACTCTACAAACAGCAGTCCACAAGTAGTCTTGATGTACGGAGACTGCCACCTCACTCAGCACAGTCCTGCCTAATCACTGCTCGAGTAGAATACGCAGTGTCTTTATTACTAAGTCCAAAGTGGCGGCTTCTTATTCTGCAAATGATGCTTCAACAAACCAGCAAAAACAGGGCAGTTGCTTTGCTCTGCTTCAGACCCAAACACACAGTAACCCCATCAGCCCCTTGCAGCCCTGCAGGCAAAACCACTAAAAGAAATGTCAGAGAGCAACACAGGGAGATGACCAGTCCAAGCTGCATGGCCCAGCAGGCTCTGCTGAAAAGAAGTCTCTAAGTGTTCTCCTCCTCTACTTCTCTCACATTTGCAAAGGCTGACAATTGTCTGAAGAGAGCACTGAATCAGAGGGATCATCTTCCAAAAGTAGCCCTCAGCTGAGCTGAAGGAAATACAAAGGAAACACAATACATCAATCAGAGGGCACCAAAGGAGCATGGCAAAAAGCAGGAGGAAGAATACAGAAGTGAGGCTTGTGTCAGAGTTAGCTTGTTAGAGCTCTGGCAGGAGGCAGTCTGCTGAGCTTGGAAAGAGCAGCCTGAGAAATCCACAGTTCTCAACTTTACACCCCAGTTGACCCTTGGAAATTAATACTTGAAGAGCCCAGCTCTGTAAGGTACTTGACATCTTGGCTGAAAACTGTTATATGCTATGGCAGCTTTCAAACCAGCTGCTCCAGCTGAGCAACAGACAGACATTAACTGGCCAGTTATCTGGGTATGCGCAGGCCTCAAAGCCCTGTGATCTTGCCTGGACTGCTTGCAGTGCCACCCCAGGAAGCAACAGAAACTATTGCTGCTTTGGAAGCATCTCGTTAATTAGACAGGCTTCTAGGAAAGAACAGTTGTTACCAGTGCAGGGGGCAGGAGTGACAAACGCACTCCATTAAACACACTCCATAGGACATCAAGTACTCAGAGTTGAATGGTCTCAGCTAACATGACCTTCAAGCAGAGCATCCCAATCCAGTAAACACCAAAATCACCTACGTCGTTAGGCTACATGGGCGCTTACGACCCGTACACTGCTAGGGCTATATTCAAATCACATGGGCAAAATAGTTCAGTTACCAGTAACTGCTAAAGGTTAAAACCAATTTTATATCAGATTGCCAAATCTTAATCATCCTGCTAGTGTGTTCTCTCGGACCATTAACAACAAAAAATAGTTGAATATCAATGCATAAAAGGAGTAAAAACAAAACAAAGGCAAATCTTTGAGATCCAGACAGACCATCTCTGTATTTACTGGTTCCAGGTTCAATACAAAATCTGTATTGAAACCAGGGTACTGGACACAAATTAAATCTGTAATTTAACCAATTCATTCTATGCTAAGCTCTTGAGGCCTAAGTTGCAGATTTGAATGCATTCAGTACTGACAAATGACTTCAATAACAGATATATTGCTACGACCACCAATAAAGTGTCTCATTTGTGATACTGATACCATAACCTACTGTCCCTAAGAAAGGTGTGAAAAAATGTTTTTAGTGTTATTCATGTTGAATTATTTAAGAGTCTTGCATACTACACAGCTTTTGTCAACCTGTCCGAAGTCTCAAAAGAGTCAAGGACTATTCATTTTCAGTAAGCCTGATATCCCACCAAAACATATGCTGAGGTTTATAGCAATTCTGTTAAGAGGGGAAAAGATGATCCATAGAGGAAAAGTAGCAACTCTGACATGGGGAAGTGCTAGCCACCAAGCGTCTAACAGTTGCAGACAGAGGAGGATGGAAAAAAAAACCAGAAACACATCCTGCTTGATTGCACCTCCTTTTGAAATATTTCACAAGGTAATGCTCAACTCCAGAATCCTTCCTGGAGCTTACAGCAACCTCTTCCTCTCCTCATCTCCCCACCATTTCGCTGCCCAGATCTGCAACACGCTAACACTAGGCTCTGTAAAAGTGATTCCTCCACTAACCTCGTCTAGACAATATGAAATAGTCACAAATGACATCTAAAGTACAATTAGAAGAGAAACTGCAATTTCCACTCTCCTCCCCCGCTCACAAGGGGAAAAAAAAAAAAAAAAATCACACTAACATCCTCCAGGTTGTCAGTCAATGTTGCAGTGATGAAGATTCATTCTGCTCATCCCAAGAAATGCTTCAGGCCCAGCTTGATAAAAGAACAGGAGGGGAATTGTGGAGTGGGGGGAAGGGTTTTTATTATTATTACTATTATTATTATTATTACTACTACAAGGAGATATAAATTGCCTCCATTTAGTAGTGCTGAGTTCTCGGCAGCCTCCTTTCCTATCAGACATCAATAACTATGGAATATCCTTTTTATACTCCCTCATTTACTTTGGGTCTGCAAACAGCAAAAATCACTACTGAAGGAGAAAATGAATCCCGGTCCAAGTTACAGCACATGCGTAACAAGAGAGAGAAACTGAGAGACTATCAATATGCTAAAGCATATTGAAAACACTGGCAGATTCTGTGAATCTCCTCTCAGGGTTTTACATCCTCTCTAAAAGGGCTTTTGCATCCCCTGCTACTCATTTGGAGGTGAAATTACTGCACCGTTTTGTATTACATTCCTCTTCCAGTCCTCTGATTTACAGCTAGCAGTCAGCTCTGAGTGCTGGTCCCTATGGGTATGCTCTTACAGCTAAACACACAAACACAAAATAGTGATAGTGTAAAACTACATTCTATTCAGTCATCTTCCTCTTATGAAGGGGGCAAAACTTAACAAGAAAACCAAAGCGCAAAGCGAGCTGAATATTCTCCAGCTATCCAATAATGCCGCTATCCTTCCTCAAATCCAAGCCCAACTATTAACTGTTAACCAGCCCAGCTGGCTCCCAGAGACCACTTCTAGTCTGAACATACACACTAAACAAAAATGTCACCCAATGCAATTCCTTGGTTTGGGTTTTCAGCTTCACTTCTCAGAAGAATAGGAAAAAAAAAAAAAAAATTTCACCAGAAACCTCTGCAATGTATGGCAGAATTTCAGAGAATAAATTGAAGTGACTCAAGCAGCAACCATCAGGCATTTTGTTCCATAGTTTCATTTTTTCATAAAAGTTTTATAGTTCTTTTCAAACAGCCAAACACTATAGCTATCACCAGTTTCATATTCAAGCTTAAAATAAAGAAGCAATCAGTATGCAGTTCTAAAGATTCCCTGAAAAGATTATTTCCAAAATTAAATTCGTAACAATCTACTCTGACACCTGTATGCTAACATTTCTAGCACATTTCAGCCTTTGCGTGGTTATGGTTAGTCATAGAAATTCTGGCATTGGGATTGAATCAAAACAGCTCCCAAATAGAAACAGACATATAATAAGGGCATATTCTTCCTCAGACAACTGGAACCACATACAAGATGTCGATACCCAGCCTTATCCTTGAGAATTTTCAGCACTGAAAATTTGATATGAAAATGTATACCCCCAAACTAGCTCTTCCATTCCTTTGTTCATATCTTCACCCTAAATTCCTGATCCCCTGTGACACACTGGAATAGGTGGCTGTCTTGCTTATGAATACTCAAGCTCTGCTAGGCATGGGTATTGTGTTTTGTGGTTTTGATAGTATTTTTTAGATTATGCTGCATAAAGGCCACCTCTTACAAAAGAAGTCTTTCTTTAAGGTAAACATGGAAAGCAGTGACTGCAAAGATGACCTACATGTTCCAAAAACAGTTTTTGCAGAAAGCTTTGGTCTCTGAGTTTTTGCTAACTGTGAAGGGCAAACAGAGCCAGAGAAGACATCCTGCACAGGTGAAGGTGCTGGTTATTACAAACTAGAAGAACTGGTTTATGCACTAGAGGACGGTGCTGCCATTCAGAGGGATCTTGACAGGATGCAAAAAAGGCCAGAGAGGAACCCCATGAAGTTCAAAAAGGGGAAGTGCAAAGTCTTGCACACGAGAAGGAGCAACTTTATGCACCAGCACACACTTGGAGCAGCCTGGCAGAGAAGCGCGTGGGGTCTTGGTGGACAAGTTGAGCCTAAATGAGAAAATGCACCTTTGTTGCAAAGACAACCAACAGCATCTGTCTGTATTTGGAAGAGGATTACGAGACGGTGAAGGGAGGTGATCCTTCCCCCCTGCTCAGCACTGAAGTCGCGTCTGGAGTGCTGTGTCGAGGTCTGGGCACCTTACTACAAAAAGATATGGAGCAAGTGGAGCAAGTCCAGCAAAGATCTACTACGATGATCAAAGGACTGCAGAATCTGTCAGATTAGGAAAGCTGAAAAAGCCAAGATTGTTTAGCCTGGAGAAGAAAGGCTCAAGGGGATCTTATTGCATATAAATATCTGAAGGAAAAGTGTAAAGACGACAGAGCCAGACTCAGCAGTGCCCTGTGAAAAGACACAGGATAACAGACACTAACTGAAACACAGTTATGTCTGAAAAAGAAAAAATATATATATTTTCTCTATTTTTACTGAAAAGGTGACTGAGCACTGAGGACAGCAGTGAAAGGAACACAATTACAGGAAATGAAGAATCAGCCTTTGCATTTTGATTGGTCAGAATTCTGATAGCAGAAATGTTTGAATTCTAGTTTTTTTAATTGGAAGAAAGGGCACAAGCACCTTCAAGAACATGGTTAACTTTTAAAATTTTACCAGCTTCAGTTCAATGAGGAAGTCATACCACAAAGATGATATAAAAGGACCAAGACTGGCTGTGACGGTATTGATTAGTTTGAGAATAACTCAAAAATGAAAAGGACTATGAAACATCTTGCACTCTCATTTCGCAGGGGCAAGACTTTGGGGATGGGGAAAGAAGAAAGGTAAGCCAGCTCCAGCTCAGGCTACCGAACTTGCTGTTTTGCTCTGCAGAAGCGGTTTTACACCAGAGCTCAGAACAGAACAGGAACCTCAGCCAAGCTGAAGACACAGACATCACATACCTGCACCTAGACTCCTAGCAACACCTGCTCATGTCAGAAATTCAGCTACATGGGATTTTTTATAGTCATGATGGTTATCGAAACAGGCTTGAAAGCATGGCCAGAACACAGCCAATACATGGTGAATTCCCTGAGTCTACAGACTTCTTCTACCTGCTCTCCTACATAAAAGGCACACTTCAAATTCCTCTTCTTTCAGGACTTCCCAGCACCACAGATTGTGTGGACAGCAGAAATCTCTGCTTACCCACGCAGGCATATCTGCGTCAGCTTCTGGGATAATTACATAGGGCTCCTGCTCTCCACAGGGAATTAAAGAGGAGGTGTCCTTCCTGGGGAGGCAGAAGGCATACTGTTATCTCTACAGGTTTCTAAGGTCATGAAAACAGAAGTCTCACTGCACAGCAATCACTTCCCTTAAAAATGCTGTTGTTCAGTCTGGAGTGATCAAAAGACTCCGGCCAAAAGAAGACCAGCAGGGCAGCTCAGCCACTTACCCCTGCCCTGCTCCCCTGCATCCCGAAGGGAAGGGGAAGGACTTGATGTTAACACATTTCAAACACAAAAATTAGTCAGTTTCCTGGTAGATAATAAACCGTTTGTTCACAAACTTCAATTCTAGCAGGTGCTTTCTCAAGACAAGCAATGGAGGGGGATCAGTTACCTCACACAAACAGCCATTTGGCACAGTCAGTTAAAGATGTATGTGGAGAATGTTTCAAATGCCTGTTTACTATTCAACAGACCAGAACAGCTCAACTGGAGGAATCTAGAGCCATTGCTATTTTGGTTATCGTTCTATTGGTTACAGTTCTATTACTGAGATCCCTCCATTTGCTTCAGGCCCAGAGAGCAAACGTGTGCTCTACTTCAAATTCTCCAGCCCAGCTTCTGTAAGAAGGAGCATTTCCTTGGATGACGGCACTTTGCCCCCAGGCACACCATGCTGTGTGCATTTATAAAGAGCATGAAAAATGAGTGCATGCATGCATTACATGTAAGTGACTGCATATCTAATGATTACATTAGCATTAAAAAATAGGCACATTGTACTGCCAACATCTCCAGCACCTCCCCACATCTGAGGAAGCTACCGAGTGCTTTTAGCTGGTTGAGCACACGGGCCTGAAGCAGGTCTGAAAGGCTATCCATAAGCTGTTTCTTGGCAATAAAAAATAAAATAAAATAAAATAAAATAAAATAAAATAAAATAAAATAAAATAAAATAAAATAAAATAAAATAAAATAAAATAAAATAAAATAAAATAAAATAAAATAAAATAAAATAAAAAAAAAAAAAATAAAATAAAATAAAAAAAAATAAAATAAAATAAAATAAAATAAAATAAAATAANTCTAAATAATAAAAAATAAAATAAAATAAAATAAAATAAAATAAAATAAAATAAAATAAAATAAAATAAAATAAAATAAAATAAAATACAACTTAGAAATTGTTGTAAGGCAAATCAGCAGTCATCAAACAACAAGGTCTGAGAAGCAACCTTCTCAAATACTTTTGTGGTATGTCCTCACTCAGACCACTTCCTTTCTCCGACCCCTTTTTCTGCATGGATTGACTTCCACAATAGGCCTCTGTTATAGTAGCGCTCCTCCATCAGCCTCAATTCTGGCTGAAGAATTAAGTGCAGGCTGTTGAGACTATTTCTTGGAAAAAAACAAATTTATTGTTGTCAGGCCTCCAATTTATGTTTAGCAGGTGCGCCCTCTCCCGTGGAGATCAAATTAGCAAATTGTAAAATGCTTCATATTATTCCTATTTGACAACATAAATGGCAAAGAACAGTCTTTGTGCTCTATACGTGGTACTGCTACCGAACTCCAAGATTTACTGGTGAACTTTCAGGGACAAAGTACTGTTTACAATCTTGGGTCGTCACTCTAAATGTTCAGCTTCCCCACCTTCTATTCAATACAAGAACTATATATCGTAGATGAGTAAATTGAGGCTTTTTGAACCTGTAGATACAAAACAGCAGATAGATATGTCCTGGTAAACAGGAACGGGCGAACTCACTGTTCAGTATTCCAGACCTAGCTACAAGGAGTTCACCTTAAAACGAAACTGGAAGCTATCTGCAATGTACAGATTCCAGTCTGTGGAACTGTTCTGAGGCTTTGCTTACTGTTTACCTGCCTCTACATGGTAGTAGGGGAACTTATTGGAATTGGACTTCAGTGATGTTCCTTAATAAGGACCAGAGAGATGCATGTTTCAATTTTTTTTCTTATTATTTCATCCAAGAAGTAGTAAGATCTGTTTCTCTTTTCAACTTTTCCAAGGAAGGAAATGATCTTACAACAAAGATCTCAGTTAAACATAGGTCGATTGAAAGTTAAAAGATAACTAAATTCAAACAAATAGCTATTGAGGATATCATAAAAACAGACGGTCAGTTCTCAGCTTTTTCACAGATTTGAGAAGACGTGAATAGCTTCCATATCTTTAAAAGTCCTTCCTTTAGTAGACTGGCTCTGCGGTTGGCAGGTGGCTTCTCTGGGCCAAGCGCAGCATGTCTGGACAAGTTCGCTTCATCTGGGAACAGTTGCTTCTCTCCCCTTCCATTACATATGTGCATAGAGCTTGTGCATTTGTGTGTCTACAGATGACTGCTAATAGGCAACTCTGCACCCTACAGGTAGGAAAATATTCTGGCTTTTTTGTTTGTTTTTAAGGCCAGGATAAGTGACAATCACCTTTGCATTCAGTCCTTTACAGAGTGAAAATGCTCCTAGAGGCTAATACTAGCAGAGATCTGAACAGCCTGGTCATTTAAACCAAACTGGAGCTTCACATCAGAGCCATGAGGCTCCAGCCTCAACTCAGGAACAGGAGTGACTATTCTCTTTTCCATCCTTTATATATCACTTACCTTTGTCATTGGTACTGTCCTGATAACCAATTTGACCACAGACTGGTCCCAGCTTGACCACAAATCAACACAGTACCTACAGTTTAGCACTGGAAGAAGCATCCCCTCGTGGTTAACGAGTAAGCCTATGTGCAACAACAAAAGCACACCCAGAGCCTTCTCAGATGCACGATTAAAATTTTAATAAGAGTTCAAGACTTACTTGAACTAGATAAAAAACACACACACATGTAAAAGCTGGACTCCAGTCAACATGTGCCAATCATCTGAGAATAAATCCTGTATTAAGAAAGTCTAGGTAAGGGATGGGCAAGCATTACAGATTATGAAGACTACATGAAGGCTTGGCAGACAGCAAGAAGTTGGGATGACTTTTGTGAAGTTGGCAGGTCTCTTACAGCTTTAATTTATTCTTTCATCAGAAAAACAAAATAGCAGTTTCACTCTCAGATCCAGCTTCTTATCCATTTCAATCCCTCATAAAACCAACAGGATAAGTCGCTTCCTTGCTTGCACTCTGTATCCCCATTTACATCTATCCCATGTACAGGGATAATTTGCAGCTGTATGGCTTCCAAGCAGAAACAAAATCACAATTTAGGACTCCGCCAAGAAAAAAGAAGGTTTCAAGGTACATTAGCTTCTTTATACAATAATTCAGAAATTGTGGTTCAGTAATGAGCTGAGGGAAACAGAGAGCAGAAACAACATTACCCCCTTGTGGTAGAAAGGCAATATGGAAACAAAATAGGTTCAAAGAAATTTGTTCCAGAGAAAATCAGAGGGAATCAAACCAGGTTTGTTCTACATGCACCTACATGCTACCAGGGAGACCACGGTTACTGAAAAAGGGGCGACAGGAGCTGGGATCGTGATATCACCCGGACAGGCGAGAATGACACCACTGCTCCACACTGCTGCACGCTGGTGCTTTAGGACAGCCCAGCCAAAGACCGAGACACATAGATCAAAGTCTGCCTATTAGAGGTGAAGCCACAGGCAAAGCTTATATACCTTTCTAAAGGAAACCCCACACAATCAAACCCGCTAGCAGCGTACAGCATGAAGGACTGGTTCACACTGGTGACCTTACCTATGACTTTCTCACGTGAGCCCCAAACCCTGGTGACCTTACCTATGACTTTCTCACGTGGGGCCCAAACCCTGCAGTCTTTGCTTAGGAAAGAATACTGGCCTCGTACAACAGGAACACAAGCAGGGGGGACATCAATTTTCAGACAAGAGCTAGCAGTTAAAAACAAATTTAATCACAGACCCTGTTACACGAAGTTCCAGAAAATATCATCTGCAAGTGTCAACAGTATACACCGTCTCCAACAGACTAAAATATGTTAAAAAAACAAACAAACAAAAAAAACCCAAACATAATGCTTTCCAGTCAGCTGTGCAGATTAGACTGTTCAGTTATCCACACAGCACTGCGGACTCTTCATTTCTGTACACTTGCAAATTAAAGTAGTTTATACAGATGCCACCAGCCAACACAAACTCTCTTAACGTCCCCCCCCACATTCCTCATTGTGTGGCAAAACCATTATACCATTATCTGGGACAGTTAGAAAGGCTTTTTTTTTTTTTTTTTTTCTCCTTACAGATAACTTCAGCAGTTCATCTTTGTTGCCAAACCAAATAGATGGGTGGGACAAAAACATTGAGTTCTTCCAACACAGGCACAGAGGTTACTCAGACCACAAACTACTGAATGTGTCCTCTAGGATAAGTGCAAGGGACTGGTTAGAGAAGCTTGAGATAACTGCCAGACAACACTTCTTAATGAAAGGATATAGACAATTAAAGGCCTTTCCTCATCAAACACAGGATCCATTCAAGCCTGTCTGGCAATAAGATACAGCTCACCTGTCATTTACAGTAATCCCTCATCAAAATAAACAAGTAACCACTATCAAAATTCCCCCCTTAATTAGGACACTATAAGCAGCTGAATTCCGAATGCATTGAGGACCACTTTAACTCTGTGTATGTGTCTCTGCCTTTCTAGGGTGCTTTCACAGGGTAAAGTTTGAAATACATGAATAGGGAGACAGAGAGCACTACTTGCTCCTTGCATTCATCCTACAAAGATTATAGTCTAAGGTGCCATGCCAAGACCTTGAACCAACACTACATCTGATAACAGAGGAGTTCTGCTTTTGTGAAATACCATGAGAGTTCTGTAGAAGTCTCTGGGACCATGTTAAAATGGCCAAAGATTTACTGAAGACATGTGAAGATCAGGATCAGTTTTACTGGACAGTGTTTGTACCATCTCTGACATTAACAGAAGAGCTGAAATATATTTCAGAGATCAATGTTACCATCTTTTTTAGAAGCTAGAACTATGTTAGAAGCTATAGTCAAACAGTGAGATGATTAGATGGGTCTGCTCTCATCTCCTTCACAACTTTTCTTTATAAACTTGAACTGGCCCACATGGCAGCAATGGCTCAAAGTACTCACAAAATCTTTTTCCCACACTGGGATTATAGCATTAACACAATGCTTTCTCAACCCATTTTTAATTACCAGGAAGTTACAGAAAAAATAAACCATCTCTCATCTGTTGCTCAATTATTTTCCCTTCATCCAGATCTTGCCAATAGCTTCTATCACCAATTTAATGCAGCATATTTCACATGACACAACTCCAGATATTTCTAAGGCTCATCTCACTTTGATGCTAGCAGTGAGGCAAAGAGATCCACAGACGGGAAAAAAAAAAAAAAAAAAAAAGCCCTGTGCTTGAAATAATGAGATCAGCCTGCAGAACCTCAGGAAAGCTGAAGCTCTGTCTTACCAACTTCTGCATAAGGTAGACCATAGTCCCCTCTGCTCCCTCCCCAACCTTGTACAAGGCCTCAGGGAGCCCCACTGAGCACGCAGGCAGCTTTCAGGCCATGCCTAGTGCGAGGGCAGGGCTGCTGCGTGGCCAAGGCCCTCAGTGACACACAGCTACTAATAGAAGTGCCAGAGTTGTCAGTCAGGAAGAGCTTCATTACATGCTTATTAGTGCACTTGTGATGAGCTCAAGATAATTAGCCCAGCACCATCAGAAAGGGCAGAATTCTCTCCCTGTCCAGCTTGCACAGCTGCATCAACAGAATTCAAAGAGGAACAACCTTCATTAAACTACCTATTAACTTAATTGACCCTCTACAGGAAGGTCCTCCCAGCGAGCTGCTACTAAGCCAGGCAAGCTAGGTCAAGGACTG
This sequence comes from Crypturellus undulatus, assembly GCA_013389825.1. Classification (NCBI taxonomy): domain Eukaryota; kingdom Metazoa; phylum Chordata; class Aves; order Tinamiformes; family Tinamidae; genus Crypturellus; species Crypturellus undulatus. The sequence goes on from VWPW01000679.1 coordinate 203,327, forward strand.
GACTCTTCCCACAAACAGTGAATAAGAATATATGTGCAGTTTTCAAATGCAATTTTTATCCAAACTATTTTGGCTAGCGTTTGAATACAGAGCTCTCCTGCCCAATGAGGACATCTAATGGAGAGATAAAGAAACACAGAAGATAAAATGTTGGTTATAAACTACCACACAGATTAACTCCGACACTAAGTTCTAACCTACAGAGGAAAGAGACTGGGCTCACAGATGTCCATTCTAGGGAAAAATCAGGTAGGTGGGTACCTGATGATCTGTTATTACTCTATAAGGGTAGGGAAGGAAAAAACAGCTAGTTTGGAAAGGTCAAAAAACTGCACTTGCAGGATTTATCTGTCCCATATCAAGGATTGCTTTAAAGGAGAAATTTCATAGCAAGACCTCGGGAAAATTACAATGTGTTTTATTAGTGGGTAAAAGAAGCTTTACTTCAGAGAAATTGCTATAAGCATTTAATAGCAGATTCCTCACTGCTTCTAGCATTATCTCACTAATATACAGTTACTCTAAGTTCAGTTAGAAGGGAAGCAGAAGCCCTCACCACGTCTTTTCTGAAATAAAACCTGATGACAGAGCAGGAGACTCAGAAAGTAAGAGTCCCTAGATGAGCTTTGCAGCAAATTCTGTAAAAAGATTTCACTGAAGTTCTTACTATAGGAACTCCTCTGGAACTAGGCTCACATATTGGATCATTTGCTCGAAATTCATATACCTCAGCAAAGAAAAAAAAGCATCTGTTTGCACAACAGGTGACGAGGTAGCCAAATAACCACACACCAAGATGCTGCAGCCACCAGGGCAGCAGCATCAACCACCATCTGCAGAAACCAAAGTCATCCAGAGACTTAGTCACAGGATTCCAGCTGTTGGGCTGCAATCAGCCCAGCCCAGGCGAGCTTGAGCAGACTGCCAAGGCATGTACCTCAGGACATTTTTAAACGACACGGTTCCTACAGAGTAAGCTGGAAGATAATATCCATGGAGCTCACTGCATCTCACCATGCGAGTAAGTGCCAAGAGCCTCATGAATAAAAAAGCTATTTCCCCCCATTACTTCTGACAGTACAGGGATGTGGTCCAGAGAACAAACTACACAGTGGGGATATTATAAGCATGCATGACTATCTCAAAAAGAAGGAGAGAAAAAAGAAACACGCTTAAATATCATGTTAAAGCTAAATTTGTCAGCTCCTTCTCACCTCCCTACCCTCTTAAAAGAAATTTAGAGAATATCTGATTTAAATTAATGGCAGGTAAGTTTAGGCCCAAGAAAGCAGCAGTTATCATGTAATCAGCTTGAGACTCTCACTATGGTAGACTACAAAAAGTGGGGCAGGGATTTAGAAGCAGATGAATAGTTTCATGACCACCACCACTTATTTGCTATGCAACTAAGGCAACAAGAAAGGCAGCTAGTGTTCAGCTTGAGTATAATCATCTTATCTTTAGGAAGAAGGAAAGAATTCCCTTTCCTCAGGCACTCCTGTGAACAAACCCCATTCAGTTAGCTGCATTTGCATCAACCTGGAAGCTTCACTTTTCCAAAGCACAAAGCATCCATTTCCCAGAAACAGCAGGGCTGGAGCTTTCCTCCAACAACCTCGCAAGTCAGGTCACTTGAGATTTGTCTCAAGAGAGAATGTCAAACCAAAGCCAGGTGGGAGACTCTAAAGTATCAATGTAGCTAAAACAGCCGCACATAAAAGCACAGTCAGCTCTTCATGGTGCAAGCATATTTTAGTTAATTCTGTTTCCTGTAACATATTTGAAGCTTTCGAAGTCCCTTCAAAAAACAATCACCTTTCTAAAAAAGAATCAGATGGCTAAATACAGCAGAGTCCAAAGTCTTCAGCAATCAACACGCTCCTGAAGAGCTCACACTAGAGTCAGATGAATGGAAGGAACAGTCAAATCTTAACCTCTATCAAGGGCAAGCAAACCACACGAGTTTGATCAAGCATTCAGAACTAAAGTATATTCCTAAACCTCTGACAGAAAGCTTTGGCTAATCTTGCCCAATATTGTAAAAGTAAGGAAATATTGGTTAGCTCTCCTATTTTAGCACCTGCAACCTTGACAGGATACATCACTTGTGAAGAAACTCATTACTCTTGCTTGATTTTTCCATAGCCCCAAGGCAGGCTCTCAGTGTGCAGCAGGCACTCTGCATGGAGTATAAGGACAGTGCAGAGCCTCCTAGAGTGCCAGGGAAATACAAGGAGAACAGTTCATCCCAGAGAACTGCTATTAGAGCCTGCCCTTTGGCCTGTCTGCACTGTCCATAAGAGGTCTTCATTCCATAAAGGTCTGGCCTCCGCTGTTACAAGATTCAGAACCTATTTGCAGTGTGACAGTGGCAACTATGAAAGACATCAATGCAATGACTCTATTTGCACCTACATAAATAGCACACGACCAAATGAGAAATGGGGTTTGAGCTCCGAAAATATGGAAAAATTCAGACCAGAGGGGAAAGGTTTAAGAACAAATTGGGAGGAAGGCAGAGGCGCACATCTTACCTCCTGAGTGAATCCTCCTCTGAGCTTTCCTCAGGCATTTCCTGGTTTAAGGCCTCCTGTGATACATTCCCAGGTCTGCTTGAAGCCGACTGGCTGTAAACTCTTTCCCAGTGCCCCGTCTCCTGGTTAAAGACCACTCCCACGGTCCTCTCCTCCTGCGGGGTGGAAGAGCTGCCCAGCTGCAGCCTGCCAGAGGCAGAAGCTCTGCCCTCGGTTCTCTCTGCAGGCTGCACCTGGCTGGCATTTGGAGGCACACCCTCAAACGTGCTTTGGACCTGCCCTGGTGTGTAGCTAGGCGTGCTTCTTTCCCAGCGCAGCGTGTCATTGTTAAAGGTCAGCAGGTTATGACAAGCGCGACAGCGGTTCAGGTGACCCCGGGACAAATTGGAATTGTTTTCACTGCTGTGTGGAGTCTGCTGATGGGAGGGACCAGGCCGATCAGGCTCAATGTTGTTGTTGAGCATTTCTTGAGCCTGTTGCGACTGGCTGGGCTCCCCACCAATCCCCTGATCTAACTCCTGCAGCCGGTCATATTCCAGGAAGAATCGCCTCAAATCACAATGGAGCTCATTACGGATGCTGGCCGGGTTGCTCGGGCCAGCGCTACCACCACCGTCCGCCTCAGCCCCTGGGGCTAGGAAGCCCCTCCCTTCTGTAGCAGAGGTATAGACTGATGCCTGGGAACCTCCCTCCTGTTGCCTCAGCACAGACAGCAAGCTCACAGACGAGGCACTGGTCCTAGGGGGAGGCATGGCTTCCAGCTCTGACCGAGAGCTCATGTTCAGCACTGTCCTAGACCAGTCAGACCCACCCAGGCCCGAAGCCATCTCTCTCGCGGACTGCTGGTACCGGGACTGGTGGCCTGCCAAGGGCCCGCTGAGGGACCGTCGTGTGGGGCCCAGGCTAAGGTTGCGCAGGGTGTTGCCAGCAGTGCTGCTCTGGACTGTGCTGAAAGCAGAGGGCCTGTTAAGTATCCCCTGCTCCTCCTGTGCTACAGATGCCTGCTCTGGGGGTTGGTAAGGCTCTGTCTGCACAGAGGAGAAGGAGGTGCCAGTGGCCCCAGAAGACGTGGAGGGTGCATTTTCCTGGTGTGGGAAGAGAGAAGAAGGAAGTCTTGCACTAGAGCATCGGCTGCAAAGGCACAACATCCCCAGGTGCTGGCAGCACTCTGCTGTGGGGTAGCTGACACGCTCCCGGAGCCTGTTATAGGCAGATGCCCTCGTGTTCTCACTGGCTGGAGGCGGAGGTGGTGGTGGTGGAGGCGGTGGAGGGGATGGGGTAGCAGAGTCTTGCACGCTGTTTTGCTCTCCCACCTGTATGCCAGAGGAGCGGGAGGACAACATATGCAGGAAGTTGTGGAGAAGAGGTGTGCGCCTCACAGGCTGAGACGGTAGGATAGCACGCTGGCGATAGTGCGGCATCTCCGTGCTGTCCACAGAGATTTCCACTTCCTCATCGCTCTGAAAAAGGAAGTGATCAAAGTTCAGTCACCTCACAGTAAAACCCTGCCCCTGCAAGCAAACAGAAGAAAGCCAGCTACCATCCCAGAAGAGATCAAAGCATGTGATAAGCCTCTCCAAGAAGAGAGGAAAAAAAGGCCTGGCCTTCACTTGCAGGAAGTCAGCAGTTCCTTTTCGGATCCAGACAGCCTCTTCCTACAACCCAAACTTCAACAATACACCAGTCCTACCAACAGAAGCATCAGCATCTGGGGGGAGCACTGTTAATATCATGTAGCTTAAAGGACAAATAATTCAGCAGAATGTCACAGCACCAGAGAAAGAGTAGGATCAGTGAGGCATATGTCCCATCACCAATACAAAGGACAAGACAAGACAAGAGCACTGAAGAGGGCTCATCAATAGTCCCATGCACCAATACCATGTTTATACAACGCATGTATTATGAGACCATTTATGTGACCAACTACAGTGAGACAAAACTCAGCTTAGAAGGGCTTCAGATTTCAGAAAAGCACAAAGTTGCTTAGGAACAGACTAGGGTTAACATATGCAGAACATCTCATAATCAGTGAATCAATAAAAATTCTGATATTACACCTACCTGTTGGTTGGAAGGGTTAACAATTGCTGTAAGCAAGTAGTGCCCCAAGGGATCAAACCGTACCAGTCTGAAACAAAAACAGAACCAGAGTATCAATCATCAGTCCACATTCCACAGTGGCACAGGAAACTAGACACAGTAGGAAAAGTTCCACGTGAAACATTTTCAAGGAGGACATTACCACATTACAATCTGTGTTTCTGAAGGATGTCAAAGTGTATGCATCAAAAACATACTTGTCCAGCTGAAGACTGCCACTATTTTATAGTCGACAGTAATACTAAATAGAAATTAAGAGGTGGAAGCAAATACTCCTGTACCCAATTAAAACAGTCAGGAAATTTTAGGAAAGATACACACACTGGATTGCGGTACAATGGGAAAGACAAACAACCCTTGAATGTTATCTCATTGTCTCATTTTAAATTGCTCAAAAGAAAGTATCCAGTTTCCAGTAACACAGTTTTCTTTAAAACTGCTCTAGAGTAACCATTCATCACTTTTGGCAGCTTCTGGGTTCTTTTATCTTTCTGTCATGAAAGTTTAGCTATTAAGTTTAAAAATGAATATGCAGAAAATCTTGAAAGCATCTATTGGGCACATAGATTATTACAAATGTGAACAGTCAAGCTAATCTACTATTTCCAGCTGTTTTTATCCTGTCAAGAGGACTGTTGTTCTACAGGTTGGTCAGGAAACTATGAACAATGCTGCTCTCCGCTGCTTCACCACAAGAAGGTATAGAGCACCCAAGAAACCTCCACAGAGTACTCCCGCAACCTCGAAGCCTCATCATTTTTCACATACAAATGTTCTTTTTCCCTGGAAACAGGCACTCACCGGACCCGCTCCATTTCACTAGCTGTTTTCACCACTGCAAAAGGTTCCCGACGACTCCAGTCCCAGAAATGTATCTCATTGGCAGTTGCAATCAGCAAGAGCTGAGCCGTAGGATGAAAAGCAAGCGATGCAATGGCATTGTTGCTATCTGTAAACCAGCTCTCACTTCCACCCTGAGTGAGGAGTCAAGAATCACAAGCAGTTTATCACACAGTTTAAGATCAGTAGGTTCATCATTTCAAGGCCTTGTATGGCACCAACATGCTTTACTGGCAACAACAGCAGCTGCTCTCGTTTGAGGTCATATCCAGAACACAGTACTGCTTGCAACAATGACCACAGACAGGCTTCTGTAGATAAGCGAGTCAAGCAGCATGTGCAAGTAGTACCTTTCAAAGCAATACTGCATTTCAGAGCAATCAGCTATGTGTACGTATTTTGTCTCTGAACCAATCAGTAGGCTAGGCAAAACAGATAAGGCAGCAGCTTCTCTAATGAAAAGTTCAAATAAACTCAGAAGGATGAAAAACAAAAAAACAAAATCTTTCATGCAAGCTAGAAAGCCCCCTTGCAAAAAAACTCTCCAGCACTGTTTGTATCACTTAAATACTTGAACAAGGCTAAGGAGCACAACCTACCTGTCTGAATCCAATGAAGGACCTGCCACCTCCTCTCTTGAGGGAGGAGGAGGCTACAAGCTGTTGTACACTTTGAGGGATGGGTCCCAGCAAAACTTTCAAGCAGCTCTTTTACCAGGCAATGTTTGGGAAACAAACCCTCACAAATCAAAGTCACCACCCTCCAAATATCAGAGACATGTGTGTTTCTGGAAAGACTTGAAGACTTACATGTAAATCCCAGATCCTAACCTCCCCATCTAGGCATCCTGAAGCAATGAGGCCAGGGATGGTGGGATGGAAGGTCACACACCAGGGAGTGCGGCGATGTCCCACCAATGAATGAACACACTTGCCCGTTTTCACCTCTGTGATGTAGATATTATGATTCACATGTGTGGAAGCCATCAGGGTCCTGGGAACACAAAAGGCAGGACAAATATTAGCACAAGACAAGTATCACAAAATCAGACTGCAATTAATTTCATCTCAAGAGGGCCTGTTCACACCTATCCCAGTCAGCTCTCTCACAGAGTCCCATACTCCAAGGTTAAGAGGGTACTTCATCACCAGTTGTCATACAGCTTCTTGTGGTCAGATTTCCAGGTCTATTTGAACAAGAACTTATCAAATCTGAAAACACAAACCTGATCTTGAAAGTGAACATCATCATGCATCCCAGAAGGAACATGATGTGTCAGAGCTCAGGACAATTCCCACTCTCTACACCAGCTCAGTTACTGTCAAGTGATACTAATAAAGATGCCACCTCCATTTTTTTTTTTTCCCATGTGCACATAATTGTGTCCTGTTCTTCAATTTTCGGTATCCCAGGATACATGACCCGCTCATTTGGTCTGTTGTACTGTCTTGGTTCAATGCTGAAACACCCTTTCTCCCTCAAATTATTCGTTAAATCCCACAGTGGCTGGACAGAATCTTTTCCCTTAGAACTAGAGGAAGTCCCATCCATGCATGTCAAAAATCAGAGGTTCCCCTCAGCTGATCAGGATTGGACAACTCAAGGGGCACAAGACTCCATCACTTTTGTTTGCCTAAGGAGACTGTTGAAACGAGATGAACTGGGAGTTAATTACCTGTCTGGACTAAACGCCAGCAAGAAGGTGGAGCGTGGACTGTCTGGTAACTCAACTTTCTGAAAAAGCCAACAAAGCAGGAAGTGTTGCAAGTGTCATATGATCATATTTTAACTGTAAGCCACACAAACAAGAACGGGAACCCCCTACAGGAACATATCTATCATGACATCACTGCAGGAACTGAACAGAGCCAAAGAGCAGCATATCAAATACAGTCATGACAATTTATTTCAAATCCCTCCCTCCCTCCCCCCACACTAAGATCAATCAGGGCAGCTCAATTTCATAACCTTACCTTGCCCTCCCACTTCATCCATCGAGTTTTGTCTTCTACCAACTCCTGCAAGAGCCGCTGAGCACCCAGAGCTTGGGTCCCACGCTCCCTACCCCAGAGGATGCGGACAGCGTTCTTCTCCGGTACAACCTTCATGGCTTTCAGTTGTTAATGTTACACCAAGTACTGTGAGAAGACACCAGAAGGTCCGGATTACAACTACCACCAACCTACGAACAGGTTGTCCACATTTCAAACGTTTTTCTTCAAGGAAACCTACAAAGAGAAAAGAATTTTAAGAGAGTCTCCGAGGAATTATGCAGATTTCACTAACAGCAACTATTACCACTGCAAGGTCAGATGATTAAAACATCTTAAGTCCAAATTACTTTCAAGTCAATCACAAAAGTTTACACTGTATGGAAGCAGACATATATAAAACTAAAAAAGAATTTTCACTAACAACTGTAGTAGCATGTAGAACAACTCCATCATTTGTGGTGTTAGATGATTTATTTAGCCTCCCTGTCCATCATTTTTTCATCTACATTGTTCTTAGAAGTACACAAGTAAAAAGATTAATTTTTTTAGTATATTTAAAGCTGTTAAATACTATTACTAGCTATTTTCTAAAAAAAAAAAAAAAAAAAAAAGGTTAATTTTTGAAAGAACCACATACCACAGCCCTCACAATAACCTCACAATACAAGCAGCATAGCTTTTGAATGATTTCTGATTGGGGCTCAGTATCAAAAGCTCTCCAGAAATGAGTAGTTCCCGGGAATATATAAAATAAGAAACACCGATACAGTGTTACTATCTTTCAATCCTAGCAGGACGCATATTATCCTACCATCCCTTTAGAATGTAAAGATCAAAACCATCAGTATTCAGCAGAGAAGGAATTGACAATAGAAAAAGAAAAAAAGCACGAGAGAAAGAGGTCCCCATAGTCACAAAAAGATGAATGATTAGATGACAGGACACAGAACAGCCATGAGCAAACCCTCCTTTCCTCCCACTCTCTCCCCACAAACACCTCCTGAACTGATGATTTAAGACAGCTACTGCTTGCAAGGAAGAGCTGTCTAGAGAGATAAGCCAGCAAATGAGTTCTAATAAAGCAGAGCAGTTTTCATTTGTAAAAGTAAAATAAATGATGCTGAAGTGATGAACATGCACACGCATCCCTTACTAGTGAAATTCACCACAAAGAAATCCAAGTGAACTGGAAATTCTCTGATGCTTAATGGAAACAACGCAGAGACTAACTCTTTCATAAAGCCTAAACACTTCAGTGTAGAGTAAGTTTTCTTGCAAGAACTTCTGTGAAAGTCAGACAAACTTTAGGTAGGAATTATTCTACAGAATAAAGTCTTATTGCAATGCAACACAACCTAAATGATGTCATGTACTTAGAAGAGATTCTTACAAAAGAATTCTTAGAAGCAACCGTACAGTTGCTTCTAAAAGCCCAGAGGATAACTAGAGCAGATAGAGTCAAAAAGAATCACTAAATCAAGATCTCTTTTCCCTCAAAATACCCTAGTATTTACCCTAGTAAATATACCCTGACAATGTTTGCAGATTCCAGATGAGTATTTACTAGGGTAAATACCCTAGTACCCTAGTAAATACTCATCTGGAATCTGCAAATATCATCAGTCACCTGTGTTCAAAAAAAGCATAGATTCAGATTGGAAAAAGTATGAAGGGGAAGGACAGTTAAGAACTCTACAGGATACGGCACCTATTTTACGGGAGGAAAATAAGTCTAGTTTCATATAATAAAGTTAAGATGACTGCAGCTAAGGGTTCTTCATGGGTATATTCAGGGTGTAGGTAACATGCCAAACAAAGAGTGTATAAACCTGACACACGTGAAAGACTTGAAAGATTAGCTGGAATAAGCTGGAAGTCAAAAGTGATTACAAAAACATCAAACTTTGGAAAGCCTCCCAAGAGGCGTAAATAACCCAAATAGCTTAAGAAATCCTTATCAGTTCACAAGCAGGATAACCCAATTACTGTTGAAAAAGAATAGACTCTATCAACTTAGGAAGTTTGAGTCCTATCAGAAGTATTCCCTGAAGTACAACACCAACAATAAAATGAAGGCACTTAACAAACATCTTAATGTTTATGTCATAATAAGTCTACATATTGTAAAATAAATAAGCAAATCACAACTATGACTGCATTCAGTGAATACACAACTGCCTCATGTATTCACCTTGTGGAAAGATCAAGTCATCACTACCAGATAAAATCAAGAACCTATTTTAAGCCAATTTATCTAAATCTTCACACGTTTGTACTAATCTGCCGAACTAATCTGGATATATGATTACATTCACACTTGATGTTATTCTCTTGGGGACTCATTTTTCAGCTGTTTTGAACCAACTCACCTATTTACCTGACCTGGGAAAACAAAACAAAACAAACAAAAAAAACCCCACACAGCTAAAGCCTAGATAGGCTTCTGCTAACTTGCTCTATGTTTTTAAAAGCTGGGATCTCACCAAAAGGCAATGCATCCTTCTTGAGCACAGCTAACATTTTAGAGCCATCCTGGATTCTTTTGGGAGCGAAGTTTAACTTGATTGCAGTCACTCTCCACTAGTTGGTGACACATGCAGCAGTACTTGAAGACTGCATATACTTCTCCATTTGATGGTTCTAATTTTCTTTTCCTTTGCTAGTGTAAATACAGGTTCACTTTAAAAATAAGTTAATTCTTAATTATTAATAGATATCAAATCATCTACACCCCCTTTTTTTAATAAAGGAACTAATTCCTTTTGTAATCAATTAAAGATAGACATCAACTCTAAACAGTTTGCTCAAAGACAAAAAGCAGAGTATGACGTAGTAGGTTACTAAATATCATTAGCAGATAAAACACTGAAGTACAAGTGATATTTATAGCCAGACAGTAGCCATCTGACTAACAAAGTTTAAAGGAAGCTCAGTGGCCTTGAAAATACTATTCTGGCTCAGCATAAAGACAGTTTTCAGGTCACCGGATCCAACCTGTCCAGATTAGGGGTGAACTGACTCAGTAGCATTGCTCAGTAGCACATAACAAATACCCCGGCTAGCCCAAGTGATAAGCAGCTAATCACCAAAACAAGAAACTGTTCCGGGATTGGCACAGTTCCGTCTTTCATTAAAGTCAATATTACCTAAAGCGGTGTCCAATAACTGGTAGATTAATTGATGCCCTGGATGTGGCCCAGGGCACCAGAGAAATTCTGAAAGTGGGAAGTCAGAAATATTTCTACAGTTGGCATCTCTGTTTCCTTAACTTTTTTTTTCCCTTCAGGGCACTTCAGGACAGCATGCTGGGCTGTTTACAATTTTGGAAAGAGCATTACACAGCCCAGCCCCAAGCCTTCTTACTTGCACTGTGCCAGCTGTCCCCAAAGAAGCCTTCAGGATTCCCAGGCTCAGAGCAATTTGAGCTCATTTACAACTGTCACTTTTACAGCTTCTGGATGTCTAGGAAGTCAAATGAAGTAGCAGAGAGAAGATTCTTAGCAGTGGTAGGAGATCCCAAGAAAATAATGAAAAGTTGGAGAGAGAGAGAGAGACTGAAAGAAGTAGCTCCAAACAACCTTATGAAAAGGATGTCAAGGTATTTTATGCCCTATGCAGTAGCTTAGTGTACCAATTAGAAACTCTAGCACTTTGTGGAGATCACGGGTATCTTCCCACCCACTCCCCTTACCCCTCCATTATCTTTGGTTTTGATGATTTAGGGAGAATCTTGTACCACTGCTCTGAAAGTACGGCTGGCTTTGGTAGAAAGCATTTCACATCTTCCTGTCAGCCAAGAACTACCTCATATTACTCAATTCTCCATTAAAAAAAAAAAAAAAAAAGTTATTTCATGTGGTCTTCAGCTCTCAGACTGAAAAATCTCTCTTACCACTCCTAAGGACTTGTTGGTTGGATGCCGAGTCCAGCACTGAAAGCCCTTCCTGATGTGCGCATGCAGAAAGGGTGGGAAAAGCTCTACCAGTTAAAAAAAGCTGCAATCAGTAAATGCTATTTATAAAAGAGAGTTCTATCCAAAAGACAGAAACGTCCAATAACTTCAGACTGTTTTACTGCCTGAAGAAGTCTCAAGCGACTGATGAAGAAAGAGGCAAAAATAAGTGAAATATAAAAACTGTCTCTGGCTTTGCACTCTGGGAAACAGAGAGAATATATGCTCAAGTTTCTCCAGAAAAGTCCAGAGGAAAAAAAAAAAAGAGACATGCACTATTTGTTCTTGTCCCAGAGCTCCTTTGCAGAATTTTAACATTTCCAAATCAAGTTCAACTGCAAAACTGATGTGATCCTGATAGGTTACTGGCCAGCATGTTCACTGCACTAAGACATCAGCTAGGAGCAGGAAAAGCTTTTACTAAGAGTTGAAGGGTGCCACTGACCTACAAAAACGCAAGTTACCCTTGTCTCTAGCAGCAAGGGCAATCAGATTATTAATACTCTGTCCCAAGCTCTGGCCATGGCCCTATTCATCTTGCAAGCAAGTATCTTCTATTTTTGAAATGCCTGTTCTTAAGCAAAGTGTCCAATCAGTAACAACAAAGGATGCCTTTTTATTTATTCTAAATTAAACTCTAGAACTGTAACATCTGAGGCTTTGCCTAAATATCAGAAAGCCATTTTTAAAAACAGTTATCAACTTGCATTGGCAGTAATTATTATAAGATTCATCTGAATTCGCAAATATTTTGCAAACAGATGGTCAAAACTGATTGAAAAAAGGTAAATCAACATCTCCTGGACTATATGGAGCACTGAAAAAAAAAAAAAAAGAGGAATCCTTTTTGATTATATTTATTAAATACTGACCATATCTTGGCAATCTATGTACATATGAGCGGATTTTCCAAAATGATGACAAGATGTTCAGACAGGCACAAAAACATACCCGGTCACAGAGGCCAAACGCTTTATCTTCGCTCTACAGAATCCTCATATAGCTGGTGTTCACAAGACATGCTATTTCCTCATAATGTTTTCCACCACTATTTTCCCTTGTATGTTAAACAGGTTGACTTTGAAGCAGATTGCTTTACTGAAACCCCTACGTGTTGAAGAGGCTCACTATAGCAAAGGAGAAAAACAGTATGGTTGCACACTAATGCTGTCCTTGCTTTTTTCTTTTTTAAAAAGCAAGAGTTTCATTCCTAAAGCAATACAACCTTACTCTCTGGGCCTCAAAGACAAGAGCTCTCCAAGAAAGAACAGGCAGATGTCAGCAAAAACGAAACTCCAACCAATGACTTTCCAGACCCCTTTTTACTTATAACCCAGTCAGGGGTATAAATCCATTGCTGTTCCACTTGCAGTGTGGCAGTGATGATGCTGACATCCTCCTGAAAAGCATACATTGAATTCTACTGGTAGTTTTATTTAAAGTACTGATTTGATTCATATCATGTGGCCTTCTAACTCTCTTCATGTTTCCACTTGCAAGACAGAAAAAAAAATTAAAAGAGCTTATTTAAAACCAAAACAAAAAAGCTAATTTGCCCTCTCTTTACTGAATTAATTCAGCTGAACAAATAGCACAAGTGAAAGAGTCCTAGATTGGTAAGTAATCAAAATATGCAGCAGAGGAATTTGAACAATGCAATAACAGCAACAAAAATCTGTAAAAAAGGGTGAGATGACTCACTCAGATTCGCTCTACTCCTAAACTCAAGATAGTTGGATCAGAAGCTTAGTACTATGCTCAGTACTAAGTCACAGAGTTTCTCAAAGTGTGTCTGATCAGCTACAAGTCTTCCTCTCAAATATGCCATCTGCCTTCCCTTAAACTCCATTTCTAGTACTTTTACATGAGGCTTTATAACAGCGTAAAGAGGTTCTCGCTCTTCTTGGGACAGGAAAAGCTTCTAGAGGGGATAACATCAAGAAACATATTAAATATTGCTGCAAAATAACTTACATGCATACTGAAAATAAAGTTATGGTACAGTGTGATTTTAAGCAAGGCTAACCCACAGGTATAGTTCACAGAAGCATAACCAACATATCTTAAGCATGACTAATCAAAATAATGAAAGAGGCAAAACTAGAATTCCAGAAACCATTTTGTTGTCTTCTTTTATATGCATATACACACAAATACATAAAATTATGTATGTGCATATGCACACACATATGAATATACGCACACACAAAGCACAGTGCGTGCACACAAAAACAAACAGGCAGCTTAATTTAAGACACTGCAAGCATGCAGGTCCCTGGCACTGAGCTGCTCCACAGCAGAAAGTCTTGGGTAAAGGACTACTGCTCTTCTCGTTTCTCACTAGTGACTGCATCTTGCAAGGTGGATGCTTTCAAACCATCCTACTTTTTGACCTTCATTCTTTTCTGCTAGCTTGCTTACGCAGAGCCTACAATACAGAGCCGAAGCTGCCAGTTCTCAAGCTGCATCATCCAACACAACCTCTTCAAGATGAAGGGAAGGAGCAAGAGCAATAAGCTATCACTCTGTTTTAAAAGAGCTGTGTTAATCAAATCAAAGGTAGTTAACTATGCAGACCTAAGTCTACAGTCTAGGCAAAGTTATCATCTTAGTCTAAGGCCAAAAAAAAAAAAAAACGTTTTGCATGCAACTACAGAGTCCAAAATTATTACAATAAAATACTTCCCCAAACTAACATTCTGTAAGCTGAAGTTTTCCCTTATTTAAAGCCAGGGAGATTGGAATGCAATTTCAAAGCACATCTTTTGCAGATCTATTAAATACCCTACTCTAAGTTGTACCGGCATCTCTGAACAGTTCCACATAAATCAGACCAGAAACTTAAAAGAGAAATAGCCCGAGTCATTGTTCCATGATTACAAAAATCAGTGTTATGTTTTAAACTGAAACTATAAACCAGACAGGAAATTTGATTAAATTGCATACATATCAATAGCATATTGTCAATTCAAACTACTATATGACTGCAAGAAAAAAGTTTACTGCATTCAGGATCTTAATTTTTCTTCTGAGATGGGTTTAAATAAGCTATAAGACCTTCAAGACCTTTAGTCAAGAGTTTAATGCTGGTTATTTACAAAAAAAAAATGTGAGGAAGTGGAAGAGAAAGTTGCAGATATTAAATGCTAAACGTTAGAAAAACTAATGGAAAAAAATGACAAGAGAAATCATAAAAAAGTGACCAGCTGCATCTGGAGCTTGACAGTTTCATTTACCAATGATAGCACGGAGCACTTCCATTACTATTATTATCATTTTTGTGCAAACTTCAAGAATTCTCATGATATTAGTCATAATCTAGAAGCAAAGATGAGAATAAAAGCAATTTCAAAATGCTGCAAACTAAGCCAACAGCAGAAGTAAGATCCAGAGGATTAAGAGTTTGTTTCTGAATTCTATTCTCACTAAGTCCTGCATGCAGTGGGAAATGAGGAAGAGAAAGAAGAGACAGGAGACGAGGGGAACACAGACTAATTGTAAGAGAAGCACTCTCTTTTTAGAAAGAGAAGAAATTTTAAATCCAAAGTCCCAACACATACAGTAAAAGTTACATCAAACTTCTTTAAGTTCAAGAGCTGCAGATTGTGCTAAGTATTGACATTATACGTGGAAGAGAAATCTGGGAATACCTATAATGCAGAGTAGCAAAGAAATATTCACAAGATGCAAATGAAGTATTTTCAGCACCAAGGCTACATACAAGGCATGTGCACATCAGCTAAGTAAAGAAGAAAATGCAACTGGAAGTAAGAACATAATTTAAAAACACAGTTCATGCAATTCCTTGTTCACATGGAAATAATCAAGTAAGGTAACACATCAGAAGCAGAGTGACCAACACCCAAGCCAAAGTTGTCCTCATGTACAGATATATAAAAACTAAAGAAGTCTGGGGAAAAAAAAAGATCTCCACTTTGAAAATTAAAACACAGTCATTTTTAAAACCTTTTTTTTCCCCTCATACGGGGATTGAGAGTACGAGAAATACTGCAAGAAATGCATCAAGAACACATGTCAGCGATCTCTCTCAGCAATTTTATGCCACACAAGTGGAGAACTGGTGCTACGTACCAGGAGCAGGGCGGCAGGGACGGCTCTGTCCGGACAGCCCAAAGGACCCCACTGATGATTCCTTGAGATCATCAGAAGTGGAGCTGCACTCACACAAAGATTAGGATGACCCTCTCTGTGCTCAGGCCAGGGACCTCATCTCCTATGAGCCTCCAACAAACAGTTCACAGAAACTGGAGACAACAGAGAATTACTAGGTACAGTTACAGTCAAAGTTCTTAACAATAAATGTTAAATCTCAAGTAGACAATTATGTCTCCTCATGCTTTAAACAATCAAATTATCACGTCTTTGATTAGGAAACTACTATACAAATCTTTTAAAAAGCTCACATTAGAATATTTCTAATATTTATTCTCTTCCCTTGCACATTAAATTGTTACTCATTTTTGAAATCTATGTTCTTTCCTCACCTCATTACTGTTTTGATTCTCTTACTTTCCTCGTCATGTTAGCACATGGCCACTAGCACAAGAACAAACAAGGTTAACACACACTACCCCCTCTACCAGGTCTCCTGGACTGCACTACTACTACATAAGCTGTAGTGAAGAGTTTCACATGCTAGAAATGGCATTGCTGCAGTGTTTCAGGACATGAAGGTTTTAACTTCAGGTGCTGTTCCTGAACCTGACTCATAAGGCATTCAAATCTGCTCAGCTTTAATCTCGTTCCACATCCTGAAAATCAGCCCAGTAACAAAACTAAACAGCACTATAATGGATTGGCAGTAAGTGCACGTTAGCAGGAGGTCATTTTTAGGTCCCATTTTACCATTCCCATTAACAATTTGAAAGAGGATAGGAGTGGCAAAGGCTAAGAAGCCACATGACATTTGCAAAGGACACCAAATTGGGTGGTACAGTAAACAAGAACAAATACAGAGGTTAAAAAAAAAAAAGAGAGAAAGAAAAAATACATTAGGTTCTTCTGTAAATTTCTGTGAATATTTCATGTGGAGAAGAAATGGAGCAGCACCAAAGCACTCTTCCAGATACAGAGCTAATACACCCTCTGTATTCATAAATACAATCTTTCTGAAGACAAACTTCCACCTAAAATAAGGTTGCTTTCTGTTCTTAAAACTGTCTCGTAAAACGGAAAGTTATTATAAAAGAACATATTGGGGGGAAAAAAAAAGTGGTCCTCCAAAACTATTTGTTCTCGAAGTTGAAATACTTTTTAGTGCAAGAATTATGCTGAGCGCTTTCCAGAGACAACAGAAAGCATGTTACTGGCAAGATTAAAAATAACCCAGAAAAAAATAAAAATAAAAAACAACCTCCAAGAAAACTACAGGAATGAAAGTGTTGCCTGAAGGACTGCAAGAAAGCAAACGGCTAAGGAACGAGCCGGGGCTGCTCCCGCCCAAGAAAGGGGGCAAGGCGGCCGCGCAGCGGGGCGCACCTCCGTGCACGGGCTCTCGGCAAGTGCTTTGCAGCAGGAAAAACAAAAGGCGGCCGCAGCGGCAGCGCCCGCCGCACGTCTGAGGGACGGGACAGGGAGCGGCTTCCGCGGGCAGCCGCGCTCACCCCGGCCCGGTACCGAGCACAAAGACGGCAGCGCGCCGGGAGGGCGGCCACGGAGCACGGAAGGAAGGAGCCGGGCCCGGGACGCGCCCCGCGGCAGCCGCTCCGCGCGGGGCCCAACGGCCGCTTCTCCCTGGCCGGGCC
>VWPW01000679.1:226964-272954 GCA_013389825.1 Crypturellus undulatus
GGAGGCGCGCGGCCGCCCGGCGCCGTCCGGGGCGAGCGGCGCGGCGGGCGAGGGGATCCCGCGGCGGGCTGCAGCCTTGGGCCACCCTCCTGCCTTCGCGTTTCTGGAAATCGGGGTTGTCCCGAGGAAGTGTCAGTCGGGGCCTGAGTGCTGGTGTGAGCGCGGCCAGGGCTGCTTTACCGAGGGCTGGTGGCATGCAGGGGAAGGGCTGTGGTGGTGTGCTGGGTTGCTTGAACTGCCACCCGTAGCTGAGCCTGTAAGCAGCATTTAGAACCTGAAAACACAGGGTTTGTTGTTTTTAGCTTTCTTGCAGCATCTGAGTTTGCTTTCTGATGGCAAATGGAAAGGAAACATCAAGAAATACACTAAAAATCACATTCTTTCCTTTTGGAGCTGTGGCTGCTGCAAGAAAACTTCCTATTGCTTCAATAGGAGCAGCAGCTTGTTCCATATTGGCATCCTGGTGGAGAAGGGACGCTTTAACCTGAGTCAATGGACTAGCTACTTACCAAGTTCAAAAGTGGTGTGACTATGTGCATTGCAAGTCGGAAAAACACTGCAAATTACTGCCTTAGGTGAAAATTAGTTGACCATGCAAATGTGGTCTAGAGCATCTCCAAATTATTGCAGGAGTGGCCTGACCTGGTGAAACCTCCTTTTTTACAGGAGGAAGTAAGTCTCCAGGTCAGCCACTAATCTTTTTTCATATGAGCAAGAAGATCTTACAGGATCAGCTGATTTTGTTTGAATGGTATCTACATAATCTCAAGCATTCTTTACATCTATTTTCAAAGTTGAGATTTAGTGATTATATTTGTGGTCATAGCATGGAGTTTGTAGAAGCAGATTCTGTTACTTTGGTCTGACAAACAAAATGAGAACATGGACTTTTGAACTGATACCATTTTTAGACCTGAGGGAAGTACAGAAGTAACTGCCGGTCAACAGGAATTGCTCATTTTTTTTTTCCAAGCCAGTGGAGAGCTGGCAGTGCAGGCTTTAGTCAGGTATTTCCTAAGCTGGGAAGCCATTTCTCAGTTAAGTAAATCTTACTGGTTCAGCAGGAAAAGTGCCTCTTTGGTAAACTAGATAGCATTTGATTTGGTGAGAATATTTATGTAATGTGGAACTATTATACCTCTTGAATCCACTTTGGTATTTTTTGGTTTTTAAAAACATCATGAACTTAAAAAAAGTAAGAGTAGGAGATCTCAAATTTTAGAGCTGTTCCCACCCCATCTCTTTCTTTCTCCCCAGGTTTCTGACTAAACTACTAAGAAGGTGAAATGGAAACTAAGTAATTGAAGGATACTGAACTTTAACTTACAGGGTAGCCTTGAAACAGATCAGTGTCTTTATGGAGATCTTTTTATAGTTGCTTATTAATGTGCTCAAAATACCTTTCTGCACTGAAACTCCTTGGTGACTGACGGAGATGTTCTAGGAAAGCTTCACTGGCTGTTTATCAAAGGTACCCCATTAAGAGTTTGAAAAACTTTCATGTGCTTCTTGTTTCCTGGAATGATCCAACAAGGATTATTTGGAACTTCACGCACAAGATACTCAGTGTGGGATTTGGTTCCTGTATTTACAAAGAGTTTAGAAAAAAATAGTAAAAAGAGGAAATCCAGTTTGGGAGGCTTTTCCAGTGGGAAAAGAGGTCTCTATAGTCATCTCAACAATGACAGCACATCTTATTTCTTTCCCATAGCCTTCTTGCTGTCACTCCCTGATAGAAACCTTGAATATTTATATTGCACTGGTAATTATCTCTTCTAAAGGAAGCCATAATGAATTTATGTTGTAGCAGTCATGGCTCAAAGTGAAATCTGAGCGGAGCAAGGTAATGGAAGGGGCCTCTGTGCTCTCTTTTTGCGGCAGTAATAATGCTGGTATGTCAGGTGCTCCTCTCCCATTTCTGTGAGTGTCCAACATGCCTGCATGCTTAATGCCCATAGGTGACATGTTCTATAACATAAGTGCTCACAGGTGTGCTGAGTGCCTGGGTTACAAGTGTCTGTGTGCTGCTGGGCTGCTGCTGCTCAGGCGAGAGCTTGGCGCGCTGGTAGCTGCAGCTTCTCCTGTCTTTGGGTTGTACCAATGCATGAAAGGGAGGGAGCTCTTGCAGCTTCTTGCATCATGCAAACAAGATGCCATCGGCTTACGAGGAGTTGCAGATGAGTCCTTCCCCTTTGAGAATGAGAATTCAAATACTAACAGCATGTTGCTCAGATGTTGAGGTATGGGTAGGCCTAATATTCAGCTCTGCCTCAGAGTCCTGTAAGAAAGAATAAGGCTTTAGCCAAAAGAACACCACATGGCATTTCTTCTTTGAACATTTGTCTCTGACTTTTCCATTTAGAGGAAAGAGACGAAAAATTCATTTGAATTAAGGCAAATAGTATGAAAAGGGATGTTGCAAGAAATGAGAGACAAAGCAAAAAGCCACGTGCACAAGATACTTGTTTTCACTTGTGAACAGCCTGTGTGTTAAAGTGGTGAGGTATCTGTTTTTTCGAAGGATTACTTGGTTGAGGGGAAATCAGTCATCTGTGGGTTTCTTACCTAGATCAAAGGTTACTGCTTTATGGTAGCTATTCAGTAAGAAATTAGATAGCCCCCTCCTTGAGTTAAGCTTGACTAGTGAAAGGTACTCTCCTGCATAAATTGCACTTTTTTTTTTTTAATGCTATATTTTGTTGCCCATATCAGCATGGTTTTGTTGTGTGTCTCAAGTCCTCGCAACCCCTACAATGCTTTACCTAAGACAGAAGAATAATGATTCCTTCTGACCTATTTTTATTATGCTCTGGCTAGTAATGAGAAGCCTATGTTCTAAAAGCTTGCTTTTTCTGTATTAGAGTACTGCATCAGTCAAACATCTAGTGCTTTTTAAGTGCTGACTTCCTTTGCAATCCCTCTGTGTTAGAAAAACTGTTATAATCTCTGTCTAGTTGAGATAAAGGGGAGAAAGAAAGCATAATACTGCTGGTGATGAGGTTAAACTATCCGAAGGACATTTTGGTAGTGTATCTAAAGCCGACTGAATTGCTTTATTAGCTTTCAATTTAAAGTGAAATCCATAGTGAGAACTGTACTATTCTGGGAGATGCTGTAGGAATATTGCCTAGGACCTTTTAACAAGATTAGGCATACAAAGTTTTTTTTATGGAGTCCTTCAGAAATCGTGACTCCTCTATAAAGTGCTTTATAAATTGCAGTATTTGAATGGTAACAGCGTCTCTTAGATGTTTCTCCTAAAGCATTATTTCAAGTAGGTATTTACTGCTATTCAGTGGAGATACTTTAAATATAAATATTGGATGCGTGTAGTCAGTAAAGATCATACACTGTTTCCTGAGTGAACAGGATTATTAGCCCCTTTGTCCTTTTAAGCTTTAATTTGTATAAACGGAGCACTTGGGCTTGCTGCAAGTGCCCTCTTTGCACAAGGCTGCAGAGTGAGGGCAGTAACCTTGTGCACAGCAGCCGCTCGTGCTTCCTGGCCTTGGACCTGCAGCGTTCAAGCCGTGAGCAGCTGCCTCCCTAACTACGGGACTTGTCTGACACACTGCCTCAGAGGGACCTCAAAGCAAAAACAGCCAGGGAAGCTAAGAACAAGTTAATACTTGGAAGGCTTATGAATAAAAAGCACAACTGATGTTGCTAATTAAGGCAGTCCTCCCCCTGGTCTCTGTATGATTACTAACTTACAAGCGGAAAAAAAAGAGACACAGAGGAACTCTCATGTATTCAAGGACACGTCATGTGCTTGTGGCAGAGATCTGATTAGCACCTTGGCACACGTGGCTTCCTGCACTATACTGATTTCATTGTATTGCTAAAACATAAATAACACTGAAAAACAAGCTAGTTTGATTGTAGGAGCTAAGTATCCGTCATCAAAGGCTTTCAAGAGAAGCAAATGTAGAATTTTGATCTATCCTTTGGCAAAATGCATCTTTACAGTTGGTTGTAGCCTAATGAAGGACACAAATACAGGTAAACTGCAAATACATATTTCTTGGAAGAAAATAAGCAAAATAGGTCATTCCAGCAATAGTTTGTTGTATAGATTTCAGTATCTGCTGGAATGCCACTGGAATCCTGGTTTTAGGATTTGAGACCCAAGAAATGAATTTGATTTGTTTTTGGCCAGTGCTGATAATGGAAGAGGTGTTCTTTCTGAAGCTGAGACTGCTGTCTGATGTGTTGTTTGGTATTGAACCAAACTTGTTGGGGTAGCTATTTTTTTTTCATTAAGCTAGAAAAATTGGAGAACTTGTAGTTTGTTTTAACTGTGAGCCTTTATTTTTCTTCTGGTACATTTTGTACTGACAAACTGTATCATTATTACTGTGAATTTAACACTCCTCACAGAGGTCTTAGCATGTTAGACATTTGTTTCTCTTGAGCCAGCCTCTAACAGCAAAATATTTTGAAATCTTAAAATCCAAACAGAAAGCTGAAAGAAGACTTCATTCGCAGGTGTGTACTGTATTTCAGATTGCCATATGCAATGGACACTGATCTCAGTTCCCAGGACAGGAAGGACCTGGACAAGTTCATCAAATTTTTTGCTCTGAAGGTAACTCTTCCTCTTGTGGGCAAATTTCCCCTCTTCTGTGTTTTTAGAGAAAAGCCTTACTCCTGGTAGATAGCATATCGAACAGAAGTTTTTGCTTGCAAAACAAGAAGAGTTGAAGACAAATTTAGAAAATAAATTCCCAAGAGGAAATAGAAAATGTCTTTTCTCCACCTTCAGTACCCCTTCCCTCCCCACAAAATATTCTGCTATAACATCAATTACAGGCTGGTCATACCTCTGTCAGCTCTGAGCTCCTCAACACATTTAAATGCACTCAGCAATTAGATAGTATCTCCTGTTTGTTTCAAACCTTTATTTTCAATCCATCTATTCTTTTCTATTGAATCCAAAAGAAATAGTATCTGTTATTTTGAGTTGTAATGTGTAACAATATAAAAAATGTTTGGCTTTACGTAGCACATAGATTTTTACTACTTAGCCTTAGTAGAGACAAGTAGATGCTCTGACATCAAACAGATGAGACTTGACCATCTATTTATACATACATACATACATACATATATATATATAATCTAGGATATATAAATCTTGTTTCAGTATTACTGAAGACAGTGCAACTCCTGATCATGAAATTGATTTAGTTCCTTCATATTGTTATGAAGAAGGATCAGCTTAAAATCACTTTCTGTTGGAAGTATGTTAATCTATTGTACATAATAATTCAAGAGGATTACACCTGAAGATTATCTTAGCAAACTCCACTTCTCTACTTTTTGGTCAATCCTTTTTTTTTTTTTTTTTTTTTTTTTTTTTTCCTCCTCTCTAAACCTGGAATCTGTCTAGCCCAGATTTGAAGTAGAGGGCTCTGCTGAGCTCAGGAAATCTCAGCTTAGGAAATCACTGTGCCTCTTTTCCTTTCTCTTTCAGACAGTACAAGTAATTGTCCAGGCGCGACTTGGAGAGAAAATCTGTACCCGATCATCTTCCTCCCCAACAGGCTCTGACTGGGTAAAGTCATAACTTTTAAAGCAGCTCTGTTACTGTGTTTTTTAGTGTTGAAAACACACACAGTTCTTGTGCAGACTACATAACAACTACTATATTCCATCATGTTGACTTTGTGGGTTTTTTTTTTTCTCCTTTTCTTTTCTTTTCCCCTTGTTGACATGGAACATCCCACTCTGAGCTCTCTAAGGCCTAATTAGAGGAGAGGTAAATGTTACCTATCAGCAGCTCATACCTGCCAAATACAGCACCCTTCCAAAATCTGCTGGGGAGCGAGTCTTGAATTTCTTTTTTTATTTTTGCCAGAATCTTGCAGGATTCTGCAAGTAATGGGCTAATGGGCTCCATTAAAATTGAAGAGACTAAAGATATTCTGTAGGTGATTCAAGTGAGGGGGGAAAAAAAAGGAAGATGACTTTGTACAGCAGGATCATGAAAAACATTTGAATCAGCCAATGAAATGCTGTCTGCAAATGTGAAAAAACTTGAGTGAATTTCTACATTTTCTAAATATTTTAATGGACACTGAGCTAGTATGTTATATACTAGTATATTAATCTGTCTGCATTGAACCTTGTTCAAAGAAATAATATTAAAAAACATTCTCATTCATTCTGCAGTTCAATTTGGCAATCAAAGACATACCAGAGGTTACTCATGAAGCAAAGAAAGCCTTGGCAGGACAGCTACCTGCTGTTGGACGGTCTATGTGTGTGGAGATCTCTCTCAAAACCTCAGAGGTGAGAACTGAATCAAAGCAAGGTGCCTGTTTTTTATCCTGCACCTGAAGTCACCTACCAAAGCTTCTGTATTTTAGCGCAAGATAACATAAAAATATCTGCAATCATGAAGTTAGCTAGCACGGTGATGAAAAGTACTATTTAACAATGCACAGTGCAGGTACACAAGGGAGAGGGCAGCAAAACATAGCTTCTTAGCCCATGAAAAGTTTAGCCATTCTGAGGAAGGTTTGTCCTCACATGATCAAATTCTTCAGTGAAGCTTCCAGTGAACCTTTGTCTACTGTCAAGATGACAAAAAAGTGGGAGCCAGAAAAACTTTTTTTGAGAGAGAGAAAGAACTAGATTTGCCTATTGATGGTCAGTAATGTGATGTGAAAAGTTCTGAAGGTTCTGAAATGAACCTTTGTTCACCATCTTTTCTCTGATCTAGGGAGATTCCATGGAGCTGGAAATTTGGTGTCTAGAAATGAATGAGAAGTAAGTGCATTTTTCCAAGTTTCTTTGTGTTTGGTTTGTTTTTTATGTTTGGTTGGGGGGATTTGATTGATAAAATAGGAAACTTGCTCAAGCAATGTTGCTGAATGAGCACACAACTGCTATGCTGCATCTAACACTTCAGAGGAACATCCCCTCTATTTTATGCACTGCCCAGTTGTTTAGTATCAGTGTCAAGAAAGGAAGCTAGAAATGTAATTCTTTCTTCATTCTTCCATTGCAATTAGTATAGCTCTTCAGATATAAGAGTTCATATACTCAATAACTACAAATAATTTTAATATTCTAAAGATGCTTCTGTGTATTACAAGGCTGTTTCAGCAACTAAATTTACAGGAAGTGACTACACTGAAGTAGGACTCTTATCTGTTTGGTCAACTAGGTGTTCACACTGAAGCTTTCTCTTTTTGTTTCAATAATTGGCCCAGACTTGATTAAAAAAAATCACTTTCTTGATTAAACAAAAGACTTTTTTCCTGTGTGTGCTACAGGTGTGACAAAGAAATCAAAGTTTCATACACCGTATACAACAGGCTGTCTCTGCTACTGAAATCTTTACTTGCTATAACCAGGGTAACTCCAGCCTACAGACTCTCAAGGAAACAAGGCCATGAATATGTAATACTGTACAGGTAAAGCAAAATAGAAAATTCCACAATTGAAATAAAAGTAGGAGGGGCTGTAGACAAGCACAGTGCAGCTGTAAACATGATGAAAAGGGATGAGCAACAATTAATGCAAATAGTGAATGCAAATCATGAATGCTTTTTGAGATGGTCTTTCTGGCTACTACATATGTTTTTTTCTAAAAATGAATTGTAGCTCCAGCCCTTCCATTATCACAAAATTAAATAGGGAAAACGTGGCATTATGTCCTACTAGACATAATAAGTTTTCTTGTTCTTTTTCCTGCAGGATATATTTTGGCGAAGTGCAGCTGAGTGGCTTGGGAGAAGGTATGGTTAGACAATACACACCAACTAGAGCAGAATTCTCTTCCATACTTGACAGACATTTATTACCATGTTTAAGGACTCCAAGAACAATTAAGCCCAATGTTCACACATGCTTTTTTAAATGTGAATGTTTGCTGCAAAGGGTCAAATCATAAGGTGACAGATGTAATGTACTTTGACAAGATCTAGGGTGACTGCCATTTTGACTCTAGCAATCCAGAAAAGAAATAAAGATGGAGGCATGTTCATAAGGGGCAGGACCAGTAAAGGAGAGCTACTTGGGATAAATAAGCACCTCAGAGCAATGTGTGAGACTAGGATGGGAAGTCCACATCAGGAGTCTTATAGACAAGGCCTAACAGCAAGGCAGCCTAGTGCCGCTGTTTTGTTAAAGGTTCTGTGTGCGAGTTTGGAATTCAGATTGCAGAGAGTAATGCAAGCAATAAAAATAAGATGATAGAACCTCAAAATAGGGTAGTACAGAATATACATAATCAAGCTTTGCATAACCAGTGAGTCTGATAGTTATCTTTAACTGTGTAGGTTTCCAGACAGTCCGTGTTGGGACAGTGGGTACTCCAGTGGGCACCATCACCTTGTCTTGTGCCTACAGAATCAACCTTGCCTTCATGTCAACCAGGTAAGAAAACATGATCATGCCAGAAAGTGTTTTATCATAATGTGTTATTAAACCCCTCATATTATGAGCCTCTAAATCTTTCCCTTTTCCTTATCCTATCCTGCTGAGATGCTCCTTCATAGAGAATACTCTGTCATGTTTAAGTGCTGCAGCAAGGGGAGTATTTGGGTAGCCCTGAGCCAGACTCTGGGGTTCTGAATTGTTGATGCTTGCTTGGAGTTGCAGAGTTGACTTATAAAGATGCCGTGGTCCCATTAACAGGTACTAGGGCTTTCTGTGAGGGCACCATGAGTTGGCATGCAATAGAAAGGAATACCACTAACAGCCTTTGCTTGTTGCATTGCAGGCAGTTTGAGAGGACCCCTCCTATCATGGGGATTATCATTGATCACTTTGTGGACCGTCCCTATCCCAGCTCTTCGCCCATGCATCCCTGCAATTACAGGTGAGGAAATGCTGAGTGCAGTCATGGGCTGTGGTGAAGGCATCGTTATGCCCAAATACAGAGCCTTCTCCACTACCTGCTGACAGCATGGGAAGAGAGAGTGGACGATCAGGGTCAGTCAGGTTGAGCACATGAGGAAAGGCAACATGTTCCCCCTCAGGTCTAGAAGGCTGAATGTAGCAAGCATCAAGTTCCAAATTCCTTACAGAATTACTTTGCCACAAATGAGGCTGAACTTCATATCTACCTTTGGGAACTTCAAAGGGTAGCAGTTAATCTTCCTGTAACATTAGATGTTCAGAGGCATGCATCTCCAGAGATTTCCATGGGGGATAAATTACAGAGTTGAAATTTATTTTTGTAAATGAAGGGTTTGCCCTCTCTAAAATTCACAAGGGGAGTCAAACTGGGAGCAGTAGCACTGCTTGAGAATGGTTCTCTTAACCATTGGTTGATGAAGCCAGAAACTTCCTTAGTTTCAAAACAAAAACAAACAAACAAACAAAAAAAGTGTTCCCTTTTGGGGGTGTGAAGAAGACTGTCTGAGGTAAAAAAAAGTCTTAGGGAAAACTAAAGTTTCTACACCCTGTTTTCCTCAGTTCTGCCAAAAAGATTATTGGAGACCTTCATAATTCTCCTTTCAACTCCGCTCAGATACTCTCAATCTCCCTGCAATGTTTGTCTCACTATGTTTTACTCATTCTTTTCTTATTTTTTCATGGCGTATTTTCAGTTAGGACTTGCTTTTTTTTTTTTTTTTTTTTTTCTCCCCTCTTTGCTGCTGCTTTAGAGCTGGGGAGGACAATGGTGCAGTGTACCCCTCGGTGGAGGATTCCCAAGAAGTTTGTACGACATCTTTCTCCACCTCTCCTCCATCTCAGGTAGGAGGAAACAAGCTCTTTCTCCTAGATAGGCCAGTCACAGTTAGCACAGTGTACCTGCTCCTGCATCAATTACAGTGCAAGGATGCAGTCTCCTGCTGCTAGATCAATTTGAAAAATTAAAATTTAATATGTAAGCTTATTACTTCTGTTCTTATGCTGTGAAACCTAGTCCTAGAACTAAAGGACTAGAAAGACTGAGTTATTGAAAGAGCCAGTTCCTGTAACTGTGCTGAGTTGAGCCCGAACAGTATAGCAGCATACTTACTGATCACTGCAAAAGACAAACTCAAGACTTGATGCCAGTCAGTCTTACTAGAGAGCCAATAGACTGAAACTGAGAAAGAAACATTCATATATCAGGAAAAGGCTTATGGCACAGTCATGTCTTCTGCATTACAGAATAATAAAAATAAGGAAAAGGACAATCTCATTCATAGGACCATCTAAAAGTAGTAAGGGCAGCAGATATAAGTACTGGCAAGCAAAGTAGATTGTAGTATTGAACTAGGTGGAACTTTTAAGTAGAATTATCTGTGTTGCCACCTCTTTGTGCAAATTTCCATTATTTTAAGTCAGAATTTTAAAAGAAACAATAAATGGATCCCATCTGAATCTTGAAAAAATAGAAACTGCAGTTCTCTCGTTACACATCTGACTCCACAATTCTGTATTTTGCAGACTTGGCTACTTTGGCTGTTCTCCTATAGCTTTAAATATTCAAGAATGTTCTGCCTTGTTATCCAGCCAAGCAGCTTGTCTTTAAAGTTCAGTAGAGCAATCTAAAGACCTTATAAATCTGTTTTACTGCGGGCGTGAAGCACAGAATGAAGAGCAATTGGAATGCTGTTCCCATCTGAAAGAATTTGCTACAAGTCTTCTTACTGCTTCAGAGGAATTAGGCTGAGGGGTTTAGCAGAATGTATTCTGATGAATGAATGAGCTGGAAATGAGCTCCCCTTAGGAGGTACTTTTGTGTTGACTGGATTTAGGGTAACGGGGCATCTGGCATCATTGAACTGAGCCAATGCTCGTGATAAGTCTAATGAAATAAAGCTTTCCTTGTTCCTGGGTATGCAATTCAGAAGATGGGTTTTTGGCTGAGCTTCATCTTGCATTTTCACCAAGTGAAATGCAGTAGAGTTCACAATGAAATTTCCACTGACTTGCTCATGCCAGTATTACTTAACAGTGACGGTGTTTGTAAGTAGTTTGCAGTACATCACATAGTTTAAGTACATCAAAACCGGCACTTCCGCAGGGAGCATAAAGCTTTCCCCCTCAGTGAGGCCGAAACTTCATAAAACTAGGAGAACCTTGAAGATTCCTGTCAAGCATAAGCCTACATTGCTGCCTTTCTGTAGTTCATAGTTAGCATACACTGCATGCTTATGTATAAAGCAACTGACAGTTGTAACCACCATGAGAATGGTGAGACTGTCTTGGCAGCGTGGGCTCCAGAATAAACTAGAAGGGAAGAGGAAAAAAAAAGGCTATTTTCTTAATTTGTTTTCCTCTAGCTTTTTGTATGAAACTCAGTGCTTAGGAAAATATGAGCAACTCTGTGGCAGATTATGCACAGCTCTACTTGCCTTCTCAATAGAAACAAAGCCCAGCCTGCACAATGCAAGGGAGTAGGTGTTAGCTTCTCCCCCTGGACCTACCTAGCATGTCTGTTACAAGTGTTGGAGAATATCTTAAAATTCAGGATTAAAGTCTGAGTGCAGATGGTATCCACACCCACAAATAAGCATTCATAAAACTGTGCTGGTAGGAAGACAAGTAGGGAGAAATGAGTGGCTAGCCTGGGACTGGGATGCCATTTCTGCATTAGCACCCTCTGCAAGACAAGAGTTTAACTGTGGAGTATCCTGGTGAAAGAGCCCTCTCCTCATATCAGTATATTTGAGCTGTCCCTTCGCCTGGGCCTTCTTTTAGTCTGAGTGTGCAGTACAGACATGCCAAGATATGATTTTTGCTGTTTTCTTAGAAGGATGGAAGATTAAGAGTGTATGAATGTAGACTATTGAAATAGATACAACTCGTAAGATTAGTGTTAATGTTTTTTTTGGCAACTGCTCAGTCTTCTCCTTGCTAATTGGCTATTAACAATTCTAATTAGCTGAGGAACAGGGTTTCTGGCAGTTACTTTTCTGATAGTGTTCGCTGGAGCCTGAAATATTAGCCATGATGAATGGTTCCCTGAGATTGGAAAGTAGTCAGTTCTACACAAAATTTCGTTTCTTGGCTGCTGCAGCCGAAGTCTCTTCACTAGCATTCAGTTCATCCAACTCTATAGTTTCTCTGAAGCCCTTTTCTCTCTCTCTCTCTCTTTCTTTCTCTCTCGTTTCCTCTGTGTGTCTATGCACAGTGTGTTTTTACTGTCACAAAGGCACATTTTCAGACCCCTCCTCCTGTGGTGACGGACACCTTGAAGGTCCCAGTGATGGGACTGGCCTTTTCACATCAAGTGAGTTGACAACAGAAAATGTTATTCCTGCCTAGCTAACACTGGCACGTCAGAACAAATACAGGAAAGCACAAATTTAACAATGCAGAATGTTTGTTGTGCATCATAAAGAACTGGACTACCCCAGAGGGGGCAGGCACATCACTGGGTCTAGTTTGCAAAGCCAGTGCTCTCTAAAACACACCTGCAGTTTTGGAGCTGAACACCAATCCTGCAGAAAGCAGCCTATAACATTTAGTGAGAATATGGGGAGGGAGTAGTTTTCAGCAAGATTTTAGAGTCTTCCAGTTAAAAGAATGCCCCAGACTGTTTCAGACTGCCCAATGTTTGAGGAGCTCAGCATTCCCAACTGTTGAAACGAGAGCCCAGCCTACAGCTGTAACACTGCAGATGCCTAGAAGAATACAGCCTGCCACAGGCAAAGGAGGGCTGTATCCAACGTGCCAGGCAGAGAGAGAAGAGGGGAGAGAAAACAAGAATGGAAGAGCATAATGATGTTTTTTATACCACTAACTTAAGTGAATGTCAGCTGCTTTCTGTAGGGCCCAAGTCTAGCAAAGTTTTCAGTTGGATGCTTAAGTGCTTTTGCAAATGCAGATCTCCCAAGACAGGAAAAGCACATTTGAGTGAACATCAGCTGTTGGGAGTGTTAACTCTTGGTCAAGGACACACGTAAAACAGCACATTGCTGAGTGCTTCCTCTTAGCAGAATCTATGCCCTAGAATCTCTGCAGTCAGTTAGACCTTTTCCAGGACTAAAACAGATATTGTTAATCTGAAGAAAATAAAAATCTCACATCTGCAAGTAACACTCACGAGGACCTGATTTACTGTTCTTTGTTTGCATCTCATGTTTGTCTGAAGTCACGTTTCTCATACTTCTGTGAGCCTCAAAGCAGAGGCCAGAGAAACACTTCATAAAGTAGGAACCCTTAGCTACTACAAAGCTGTGGGAGGATTTTCAAAGGCTGGTGGGGAATGAAGCAGTTTGAACTTAAAAGTTTTACATTTCTAATGCTAACAATGACTGCAAGACAAGACTCGAGACAAACGCATTAAAGAATAGAGAAGCATGATTGTATATGCTGAAGATTTTTTTACGGAGATAATACTAGGCCATTTCAGTGAGCAACAGTCCCTAAAGTTTCTAAAGGGATTTTTACTGGAGGATGTGCGTAAAATAATCTCCAAAGCAATATTAATTCCTGGAAAAAAATGTCAAGTTGGCCAGATATCCTCAGGAGCACAACATATAACAATTTCACTCTTGCCTTTCTCTGAGAGGAGTTTGCTCCATTCAGCTTAACGGGCCTCAGGCACAGGTGAGACTTTAGACCCCTGTAAGGGATAAATCCATTACTGAGGTAGCACATGAAGGGTTCTGAGCAAGGGCTGCCTTTTGGGAATGAGGAGGCCAAAGCAGGAAAGAGTCCTACCTACTAGATTTCTACCTAAGGCATGCAGGGGACTTCTCCTGGCTTTCACAGCTTCCAGCACTTCATTCCTAAAGCCATTTCACAAGGGTTAGCTTCCCATTTCTAACTGGCACATCGCCAGAACTCTATAATCTATTGCTGAAGCTATTTGAGCTGGAGTTGAAGATCACCTATTTCAATGTACAATGGAAATGAATTCAAACAGCTGCTAATGCAATTTAAATATATTTTAAAATATATTTAAATATTATCTCTTATATCTCTTAATATCTCTTTAATAGGCTGGTGATGGCATTCATGCTTTTTTCCAGTATGTGAAACAGACCTGTAGAGCAGAGCTTCCCTGTGTTAGATGTTAGTCATACCTTGCACAGCCTCCTATGTGTGTGAAACCAGTCTCGTTTTCATGTAAAGACTAAAACTTAGTTCCCTGTGACTTTTTAAAATAATAATCTTCATCATTGACTTGTAATGAAAATCTAGCATCTGCTCTGCCAGTGTACACTGTGCTGTGCCTCCAGCTTCTCCTGTTTCTTCTCCAGTGACTGCTGATTTATTCAGACTATTGGCCATTCCCCTTCCCTTTCTTCTCTCCTCTCCCTTTGCCCCTCTTGGTCTTTTTTTGTTTCGGTTTGGTTTTTTTGTTTGTTTGTTTGTTTTGTTTTTCCCCTCTCTTCTTTCTTAGCTTTCCAGCTCTCGTCTTTCCTATCAGCCTGCTGCCCTGGCAGTTGGATCAGCTGACATGGGGTATCCTGTACTCTTTGCTGGTGGCTTGACTGCTGCACACCCTCATCAGGTATTTGTAAAGGGTAGAACGACAAGCATGGCTGGTATTGCAACCCTTACGTGGCACCTGTACATCAGAGGGGGAGCTCCAACAAGTGCGTGCATTGCTTTTCTGTCTGCTTGGGAATGCAAAGAGTCTAGGCTAAATAAAGAGCACTTGCAGAGGAGCTAGGAGTTGGCTCCTGAGCATCCTTAGCTTTACCTGGGTAGGGCAGGAGTAGCATGAAGAAACTTCATGAGAAGAACAGCTGCCAAACCTGTTTGCTTACACCTGTTTGCATCACCTTTTGCAAAGTCTTGGCTCTGTAACAGAACTGCTGTCACTGTAGCTGTCCAAGCGCAGCACTCCAGCCTGGATGAAGGACACACTGACAGTCTATTTTAGCATATTTGCATCCAACCATAAGATAAAATAAGCCAAGAAATGTTTTTCTGCCCGCTGCTTCCACAACAGAGCTTTGCTGACACAGTGGTGGTAGGAGAGCACGATGTTCTCCTGCACTGCCCCTTGAACGGCCGTAGGGCCCTGCAGCCTAAGCAGGAGCTGAAGCACTGGGCAGCAGTAAGGCAACACAAAACATTTGTGCTGCAGAGAGCACCTTGGGCTTGACACCCCATGGGCTTCGTGGCTTCAGGGTGCCAGATGCATGCTAAAGCCACAGCCTAGCCCCAAGGTGACAGAACCGCTCTATGTCGTACCATGCTATGGAATCCATGTAGAGATATCTAACTCGACTCTCTCTCTCTCTCAGTTGATTGGTCCAGGAAAAGAAGGGGGGGTGCCCCCAGTTCCTAGCCAGCCAGCACATGGCACCCAAGCTGACCAAGAAAGGATATGCACCCCACTGGATGGGGCCCACTACTCAGCAGTTACTCCTTCTAGTAGGTAGGTCAGTCTTAGGTAGTCTGCCACTTGTCTTAATCCATTTAAAAATCATACAAAACTGAAGCTTTGTTTTCTTTTTTAAGCTATTGTTTGTAGCACAGCTATTGTCTTCTGCCCCTCATCCCCTTAAAACAGCCAGCAGCTGTTTACACTTTCTAGTGCAGCTAATTACACCTTCTAGTCACCTTAACATCTATGCTATCTTTTGCTATCTCAGTTTGAGAGCAAAAATGCAAATTATTACGGAAAATAGGCACAGATATATCTGCACAGATAATACAGATCTATTTATGCCTTACATTAAAAAAAAAAAAAAAAACTTTAGGCACTAAGTTACTTAAAATGAAACAATGCAACCTCAAACTGTTTTAAAATCACCTCTCTGCTAATCGAGTCCTTCATTTTTATGGTACTACGTTCATTTCTTATTAAGTGTCTCTTGTCTTCACACACAATTCTGAGTTAAATTTTTTTAAGCAGAGATTTTGCTGTGGAGAGACCAAAAAGCACTCTAGTTGCACTAGTACCTTCTGAGCACCTTATGTAGGAAGTCCTCTTAACAGAGGACACCAATTTTTGTGTTTTATAGAGTTAGGAAGATCTCTTGTAGGAAAAAAAAAAAGCAGGTCACGGAAACAGCTAATAGCTATACATTGTATTAACCTTGCAAAGCATAAGACTTGTCTGTATTGTTTGTGCCATGAGTCACTAGCTAGTCTCTCTTACTCCCTCAGTGAGGACACAGAAACAGTGTCAAACAGCAGCGAAGGGAAGTGTGGCTCCCCACATGACCTTCTGGAAACCATCTTTGTCCGGAAGGTGGGAGCTTTTGTCAACAAACCCATTAATCAGGTAATGACAGTTGATCTCCTCACAGGGAAGTGTAATACCCTGCTTCTGTGGTTGGTTCTGCACAGAGGAAACTCAGTACCGCAGTGCCAGGGCAATCCAGGAGAACGAGAGGACAAATTCCTGCCTGAAGTATTTGCCTGCAGGGTCTTGTCACAGGCATGTTTTTCATAAAATCCTCTTGATATGTGACAGCCATTAAATTTGCCCTGCCTTACCAACACCCTAGCTGGGTATGGAAGACTTAATTTGGAAGTCATTCCTTTATACTTCATATGGAAGACGTTCATGACTACCAGGCCCCACAGCAATCTGCCACCGCCACAGGTTCTTACACTGGGGAGATCGGCAGCAAGTCCCCGTTCCCCGGGGGAATGGGCCAGTTCATTACACTGAGTAACCACTTAGGAAGCTTAGCTAGGGCAGCTTTAAGCTTTCTTCTAGGCACTTTTGGATAGATGAAGGGGGATTGTTTAAATCTGTAGCAGTTTATTAATGCTTGTTTTGCATAGGATCTACATAACCCATCCCACCTCCACTGGGCACATATCTGTATTAGGTCAGTCAGTACAGTATCTCTATTTTATGCCTTTTAAATGAGGTTGTCTGCGTCCTGCAAACTGCCAGTGTGGTCTTAGGCAATTTTTGACAGACCTGACAAAGACTTCCAGTATCCTTTTCTTTTCTGGGGAAGCAGAGCATCTTAATGAAATTCTGTTTGCTAAATCTCCTTAGGTAACCATGGCCAACTTAGACATTCCTTTTGCCATGTTTGCTCCCAAGAATGTTGAGCTCGAAGATAACGACCCCATGGTAAGCCCCTTTCAGAGGTATAATCTGTGCCCTCTCAGCATCTCACGCAACAGCCATCGTGTTTCTTACCTTATGCACACTTTTTTTTTCTGAGCAAAGAACTAATTGCCTACATTTGTTTGATTTCAAGAAATTTCCCATACTGGGCCTTGGGCTCTGCAGTCAAGAAAGTACAATTACTGCCCCAGGTGTAGCGTGTGCTTATTGACAGTCTCCTCACTGCCCCCGCACTCGCAATACGCAGACAGGCTCCATGGTAAGATTAGCACTCACAGTTTTTGATTTCTTGAGCAGGTGAATCCTCCTGACTCCCCAGACACTGAATCTCCTCTACAAGGCAGCTTACACTCGGAGGGCTCCAGTGGCAGCAGTACAGGGAACACCCACGATGACTTTGTTATGATCGACTTTGTAAGTGCCTCATCAGTGCTCTCACACACAACCCCTGCGCCTCAGGTGGGCTCCAGGTGCAGCTCATTGGCAAGAGCTTTCCCTGGGTGTAAAGACCTGGGATTCATCCTGGAACTGAGCTGAACAGTCTCAAAACTGCAAAGGCAGTGATACTCTGAACTCGAAGTTACAAATGAAATAATCTTCCAGTTTCTACCAACACATGTGCTTGCTCTCCTCTCTCTGTTGCTTAAAGGAGCCAGATTCCAGGGAATCCCTTCCTTGGGCTCATACAAGCAGGTATCTTGGCCTAGGTACGGGCTAAGGGCAAAGCTCGAGTTTTTTAATCTTAATTGCTGCAGCAATAGCTGTAATGCCAAGATGTTTACTGAGAGCTGGTGTTGTCTTTACCTGAGACTGCAGTAGAAGGACAGCCAAGTCTCTGAACAGAAATTAACAACAGTATCTTTCATTCTAGAAACCAGCATTTTCAAAAGATGACATTCTTCCAATGGACCTGGGGACATTTTACCGTGAGTTTCAGAACCCACCTCAACTGAGCAGCCTCTCAATTGACATTGGAGCTCAGTCCATGGCAGAGGATTTGGTATGCAACCATGAGATTCCAGTCTGTGGAGATTACATGTTCTTTATATTCCTCTCCCTTTTCCTCTCCTGACCAAGCTAGTATCCCCTCAGAACAGAGCCCCTGCTTCACGAGGTCCCTCATTTATAGGCTTCCACACAAATGTACCCATCTGTGGCACACCTGAGCCCCTGAAGCAGGTGTGTTTAGCTTCAAGATGACAGCAGCTGCAGTCTGCTTGCTCTGGAGCGGGGAGCTGGCTGTTACACGTGTGCACACACACATATCTGGCAAGTGTGGTACTGACTTGCAGCCCTTGCAATGGGCTGTCAGGGAAAAATGAGTACCAAAGGCTGGGAGCTGCAAGCCACTAAGGCAGCAACATCAGCGGGTTATTGTGCTGCAGCTGCTGGAGGGAATTGTACAAGGCCAGGTCCCACTGCACTCACTGCTTCTGCAGAGCAAACAAGCTCTGGGCAGAGTGCCCTCCTCAAGGTCGCCTGCTCGATGCTGCCAGGGAATCCTGGATTTGTGCCTGTGTGGGAAGGGGAGCCCGAAGCAGTGAGTGGGACAGCATGCCTCAGAATGAGAATTTTAGCCTTATGGTGTGTGTTAGAACATGCTTTTATCTGCTATGAGTGAGTCCTGATCTGTGCCCTTTGCTTTCCAGGACTCATTACCAGAGAAGCTTGCAGTCCATGAGAAAAATGTCAAAGAGTTTGATGCCTTTGTAGAAACCTTGCAGTGAAGCTGTTTTCCAATGTTGCTGCAGTGGTTCTTCTTCCTGAAGGCATCCTGGAGAATGATGGCAACCAATATCTCTGGTTTTCACCCCCACTCTGCCTTTTGTCTCCTTTACCATTTCCTTCCATTGATGAGCTTTGTTTGATCGCTGTCTTCAGCAGCAGATCCAGCTCATCTGCCAGTTTTCCTCAGCTACACCCCTGCATAGATCTGGACTGCTTTTCTTGTTCACATTCAGTTTTGAGTTTGTGAATTTAATGGGGACACAGGAAGTCAAACTCCAATGTATGAAACTCATTTTCCTTTCAGCCTCTTGTCTGTGTGAAGGGGTCTGTGAAAAGCTGCCATGTGGCTTCCTCCCAAGGTCCTGCAGTTTAATTTCTCCAGATAGAGCTTCTTGCTAACAGACTGTTTTTCCTACAGTCCGCAATCCTGTTAGAGCATAGAAAGCTTTGGCTTGTTTCCAAGGTCTGTGAGTTCAGCAGCTTCAACAGTTTTTAGTCTAGGCCATCTGTTCTGCAGAATGGGGCATTTCATCCTGCCTTTGGTGGGAGTGCCTGGAGCACAGCGAGACGCTGGCACCTGGGCAATACAAGTTACCTTTGGTCTTTGCTTGCAAGGAACTGGGTCTCTATGTGGTCTTTTTCTGGGAGGCCTCCTGTTACGTTTGTCAGATAAACAGGAGGGAAACTACAGAAGCGCTTTCCATGTTTTCTCTCCACCCTTCCTGAGCATGCGGACACTGCCATGCTGAGTTCACCAGTGCTGACTCTGCTGACAGTTCTGTGAGTAGCAGCTGGGATGATGCTGAATTCATAGTCTCTGCTTTTGAAATGCAACTGTAAATATTAGGAATCCTATTTCTTTAGGGTTATGTAATTAGGAGTCTTAGTCCAAGATTCTTTCCTCTAACCCTTGCAAACTTTGCTGCTTTGTGGTTCATAGATGATCTTAAGAACTGAGAAATATTTATTGCTTTTAAAGAATCCTATATTTAAAAGATATTCTGTTTCATGTAGTAGTGCGGGTCATTCTGCCCTGGATCACTGCAGACAGCAAGTGTGCCATGGAATCCTGTCCAGTGAGAATGGTTTCCCTTTGCTGGAAAAAAGAATCCAGGATATTTATTTTCTGAGACAAACTTGATTACTCTAATATAATACTCTGTTTTGGGGGACTGTGTTTCCATAACATTCAGTCAGGGCCCATCTATATAAGAATTGCACACAGCAGTGTAGTGCAGCGGCAGGGATGTAGCCAAAAGC
Source organism: Crypturellus undulatus (assembly GCA_013389825.1). NCBI lineage: Eukaryota > Metazoa > Chordata > Aves > Tinamiformes > Tinamidae > Crypturellus > Crypturellus undulatus. The sequence continues at coordinate 246,904 of VWPW01000679.1, forward strand.
TGTATTCTGATGGGCATGGATGAAGCTCCTCTTTCCTTCAGCCATTCAGAAGGCAGCTTCTTCACAGAAGCACATTTGGGGGGGAGACTTATGGTACTTTTTAATCAGTTGGCTTTTGATTAACTGAAAGTTTATTTTTGTAATGAGCTGCCTGTTAGCAATGGGAGTGGCTGGCAATGCCCTGTGGCTGCTTTGGCTGTTGTGTGTCTTTGGCTGTTGTGAGGAGGGGAGGAGAAATAGTGACACTAAGAAACTTAGGTAAGGTGGGTCTTTTTGTGGTTCTCCTCCCTCCTCGCACCTATAACTAGAATGAGCAACTGCAAGGCCCCTTTGCAGTCCAAAAACACTTATTTTTTTCTTTCCTCATAGGAGGGATTGTGCTTCCTCTGTACTGAGGAACCATCTTAATTTCCTTGGACAGTGGAGTAATGAACCTTCTAGTTACTGAAACGTGGTCTCTCCCATGTAGCTGAATTCCTTATTAGAAGAGACTGCCTGCACATGACGGTAGTTTGGGGAACCATCTCTGTGCCGCTCCATGCTGCTCCTACACCAGGGACTGCCATGAGGATGCAGCTTGCTGTGCAGCAGATCAGCAAAACACCTAGAGCCTTCACAGCTTTCTTGTAGGAAGGTTGGTGGGAGGTTGTGCATGCTCTAAACCCTAGCAAGAGCTTTGCTGAAGGAGCATTATCCACCAGACCCTTTCTGATTCAGCCAAAGAATCCAACTTTTCAGCAGTGTCATATCCAGAAAGTCCTTACTCCTTGCAAAGCAGCACAGGCATTCAAAAAGCCTTTCTAGATCAACAGCTTGCAAGAGGGCTTTGGTTACATAGTGTTTAACAAGTACTTCATCCTAGCAGCCAGAGTCATGCTGTTGTACAGCTGCAGAAAGTATCAAGAAGGGTCAAGGAATACCAGGAAGCAAGTAGATCTCCTGTCTGGCTCTCCTCTGCTCAGGAGCTGGTGTCTACACCGTGTAGCAAGTAGGCTGCCACCTTTCCCTTAAGTGGCAGGTTGGGCTTGGGAAAGGGCTATAATCTGAGCTGCCAAGCAGCAGAGACCGCTGCCAAGCAGCTGGGTCACACTGTCTTCACAGGGAACACTGGACTAGGCTGGGCTTCACCTGGCCAGCGCTGCTGTTGTCCTGTTGTTACAAAGCCCCAGGTGGAGACAAACATTTGTGCTCAGTTGTTGTAGTTCCTACTGTCACTACAGCTCCCACATCTCAGATGACAGAATTTCAGTGTTGCAGGGTTTCTTTTTTTCCTGTTTCAAAGGCTAGAAATTTGTCCATATGAGCTGTGAGGGCTGAGCTGGACGGTCACAGCAATAAAGAACTTCTCTAGGGCTGAGGTATGTGCCTGTTTTCTGGATACTGCTCAACTTTAACACCTAGATCCCATATCTAGGCTCCCAGATCTCTGATCACTGCATTAATGCTCTGCTTCAGGAAGGATGGAGCTGCTGCTGTGGTCTGCCACAGGTTGCATTACGAGCACTGTTTAGTGTAGCAGCCCTCCTCCTTTCCACGTTTAGGACAGTACCTGTGTAGCTGCTGATTTAGAGATGCTTTGGGTGAGGGGAAGGGTCCTAAATTGCATTGTTTTGGAAATAGTCTCCAATGTACTTTACATATTCAAAGAATTTCCAATAAAACTTTTATGTAAGCAACAGACTGGCACACTGCTCTGTTCTTCAGGCATTTCTCCTCCTACGGGTGTGGAAGAGCTCGAACCTTTCAGGCTGTGAGTTGCCTACAGCAGCACGGAGCGGTCACTGCTTCCAGCGAGACAAGGAGCACTAGTTCCTAAAACCTGGTGTGGGCAGCAGGATCACAGTGAAGAAGCCCATCTGGGGAAGGAGGAGGATGAAAAAAGATGGGTTGAGGGCCCAGCTGGTTCCAGAGGCAGGGCTGGGGGGTGGTGATCTGCTCTGCAGGGTTTGGGCCTGCCAGCCATCCCTGCTGCCCATTAACACAGGGGCCCCCTGCTCCAAGAGCCCCTGCGAGGCCAGCACAGAGGTGGCTCTGGGCACAGAAGTGGCATCAGCAGGGCCGAACCCTTCACCTACTGGCACACCCGGTCGTTGCTGGCCAGTCAGTGTATCGTCCATGGGCTCCCTGTCCCAGCGCATCTCTGAAGGAGGCAGGCGTCAGGCAGCAAAGCTCTGGGAACGGGGAGCTCAAGGCAGGCGGAGAGCTCGCCCTCCCGTCACTGCAGCAGACGCTGATGTGAAAGGAGCAACCACAGCGCAGCCTTGCTCAGCCTATGGCCGGCAGCGAAGAGCCAGACCGGCAGCATCACGTTCTTACCCTCAACCTGCTCCCAGCCTCACCTCGAGGCTCCTGCAGACTGGGACTTCTTCCCACGTTCCTCAGCCAGGAGGAATGTAATTCTAGCTTCCCGTCCTCGGAGTGGCTGTGGTTGGCAGTGTGGCCGCCTGTTTCTTGCAGATGTGGCACAGATGCTGCCAGCAGAGAGATAAACCTAGATCTGGGATTAGGTTTTGATTTTTATTGAAATACAAAAAGTGCAAACTGTGAAATACAAGATTGGTGCAGATTAAAAAGGAAATAAACATGAATGTGAACTGATAACACTGTGGAAACCCTAGCCCGGCCCCTGATGTACATCAGTAGAAAAGAAGGCAGGGGACACTAGCAAGAAAAGCAAAAGCCAGAAATTTTGCACAAGGGCTCCACCTATGAAAGAGGAAACAAAGGCCAACCTGGTCCTCAGCCCTGCAGCAAACGAGCACACACTGCTATGAGGCATCCGCACGGCCCTGTCCCCAGCTGCGACACCCAGTGGCTCTGCTGTCAGCAGAGCTCGGGCCAGGGAGACCCTGGGGCCCTTACGCCAGCGCCAGGCTTGGCAGAGTGGAATGGTCGAGGTACTAAAACTCAGAGGCTGCCAGTGGAATGAGTTCTCTGTCCCTTCACAGGGGAAGATGGACAAGAGCTAACCTAAAAAAAAAAAAAAAAAAAAAAAAAAGGTGGGTAAAAGAACCCTGGAGAGCCTCACACTAAGGGGAAAAAAAATGTGGTAAAGACCAGCTCCCTCATCAGACACTGCCCCCCCCCACTTCTATGCAGAAGGTAAAAAACAGCCGAGGCAGAGCCCTGGGCCCAGCCACTGCCTGGGGCACCTGCGTGAAGGGGCCAAGCAGCTGAGGAGGGAATTTCAGGCCGTGCACTCGGGAGCCGCAAGCCCCTGGGGCTGCCGCCTGGCTGAGGCTGCAGACAGGCCCAGGCTGCCACCTTCCCATTTCAGCAAAAGGCAGTCAGGAGAGCAGGCTGCCGAAGCCAGAGCAGCCCCAGGACTGAGCCTGCTCCAGGGCCTGCAGCAGCTCCAGCACGAGGCGCAGCACAGGAAAGAGGATATTTACACTGGGATTTACAAGCACTTTCCCATCGTGATCAGTAGGAGCTTCCTGAACACTCCAAATCTGCTCCCTGCAGGCACTAACGTGGAGCAGGCTCTATCCCTGCCCGCAGGGGATGCGCCAGGCTTCATTTTACTAAAAAAAGAAAACATCACTTCAAGAGTTTCATTTAAAATTAAAAAAAAATAAAAGGAAAGACAGAACACAGATACTTGCTTCAATCTTTGTGCCCTCTGCCACCCTCTGCCGCCAGCAGGGCCAGGGCCTGGCGCCCCAGCACTGTCCCTGGGAGTCCCTCACCCGCAGCCTCCTCCTCCAGTGGGAGGCGGCTGCTTTCCCTCCACTCCCGGGAGATGCATGGAGCGAGGCTGCAGCCAACTCCAGAGGCAGCAGCGGTGACACCATTCCCACCATGCTGCAGCCCCACGAGCTGGCCTGGCAGCTCGCAGGGCACCACAGAGCCGCTGCCCTGCGCCCTCAGCCCAGCCTCCTCCCAGGCTGCCAGTTCAGCCCCTGCTCCTAGAGCAACCACCCTCCCCACAGCCCTCTGCACCGTTCTCCCCACACCGCCTGCGCCAGCAGAGTGCTTCTCCCCAGCAATCCAGCCCTCTCCCCTCACTCCAGCAAAGACCCGGTGATTCGGGAGCAGAGCATTGCCTCCCAACATTGTTTAACTACTGCTACGAATTGTCCAGGCTGGAACCTTATATCCTGAAAATGTATAGCCTAATCAAACAGGGAAGATTCCTCCTCTTACAGGAGGGAGACTAAGTAGCCTGCTCACCCCCCATAAGGGAAAAGCCCCCAGCCCCTTGGGATCAGAGCCAGCCCTGGAGCCTCTCGTGCTCCAGCCGGCCCGTGTGGGGCTCGTGGCTCCCCCTGCCCCACACGTGCCTGGGCAGGCAGAGGCTCCTGCGTGGGCACTGCCCGGACAGCAGCTGCCTCGAGCACCGCCTGGGTTTGTGCCCCACGACTGGACGCAGCAGCAAGAGCAACTTACACGCCCCTTGCTGCAAATGCGCAGCAGCACTGTAGCAATTACTTCGATTACAACCAAGGCACCAACCTTCAATTGGTGTTTAAAGGCAGGTTAAAATACTATAAAAAAGTAAATTCCATTTAGACTCCAATGACTTTTAAAAAATGAGCTCTGCTTGGTTCAACACATTTATCTCTGCGGCCAGATTCAGCAAGGAGCAAGACTGACCTGGGAGTGCAAGGCCTGAGACAAAACACTGCTCGAGTAAGGCTAAGAGCTTCCTACTGGCACTTTCTCAGGCCTAGGCTAAGAAGACGGATCTCTTTTAGCTCAAGTAAGGGGAATGCTGCAATCCAAAGGCAACAGCAAAGCACTGACTGTATTGCAGCTACTTTGGGAAGACACTGGGCCCACCCTGCTCTGAGCTTGACCTGCACACAGACTTCCTCAGCCATGCCCAGGCCACACAGCAGACATCAGATCAGGCTTCCACGGTAGGATGGAAGGGAAGCATGAACCGAGCAGGAGATGGGCATGGAAAAGCAGTTCCCCTAAGTTTTGGCACGGGAGTGTTCAGCACCTCGGCAGAAGCTTGAAAGCCAGGTCTGCTGTACTCCAAAGTAAGGGTGAGCCCCAGTCACCAGACCTTCCTTGGAGGCCAGGCTCTCCGTTACACGGTGCTAGGGAAAGTTCTACTCAAACTAAAGAGAAAAGGAATGCCCAAGGCAGTCTGTGCTGGTCAGCACAGATACACGTGCCTGGAAGGGTCAACGAGGCCTTGTGCTGTTGCAACAGGAAAGGCAGTGATCATCAGTGTTCAGCAGTTCAGTGTCACTAGGGCACTTGTGCCCTGCAGTTATGATTCACTGTGAGTGACCCGAACCAGGCCCCACACGCAGCCAGTCTCGACATAAACCTTCCCAGCAAGGCTGAAAATGCTGTGGGAGGGACATTAACACCTGAGCTGAGTGACTGTGGGAGGCACCTCACCAACCCCAGCAAAGGCTGAAGAGTATCTACAAAAGTGATCTCCAAGGAGGGTGGGCTAAACTCAGCTTCCCCGCGTCAAAACGTGGCAGGCCCATGCAGCCCAGGTCCCTGACTGAGCCTGTCCTTCACTTCCCTGCAAAAACACACAGGCTCTGGGGTCCTGTTTGCGAAGTGCACAAAATGCTAGTACCTAAAGCACAAGGGCTACCTCCGCTGCTTCAGGTGCTTTTGGAGAAAGGCAGGATGCATGTTCAGGGCTGAGAAGATGGGACTCACAGCAAGAACATCCCTGCTCACCTCAAAACAAAACAAAAGCCTGCCCTGGCCTCAGTAGCCCAGCTGAGGCAAGGGGGATGTGCTGGGACTCTGGGGAGTCTAAACAAATAGGGTCTTTGCTTGGCAACCAGGATGGCAAAAGAAACACAGGTGAGGAAGGAGGAAAGGAAGGAAGGAAAGAAGGAAGGAAGGAAGCTTACGTGGGAGCAGATTGGTGATGAGCCCTGACTGGCGGGCTGGGACCCCACTTGCAGCCGGTGGGAGACCAGCTCCCCTCCCCAGCTGGAGCAGGGGGCTCCTGCTCACTCGCTCACACACTTACTGCACCATCTCCACAGCCCTCACTCCGCTCATCACCCGGGGAATCAATGGTTCCTTCACACTGGAGACCCTTCATCACAGCTCCAAGACAAGGCGGGAAGGAAGGTGGAAAAGTGGGCACAGTGTACTCGTGTGGGCCAGCCTGGACTCAGGCCTCCACATCCTCGAACAGCTCCTTCTGGTGGTCCAGCAAGAACTTTGTAAAGGTGTTGATAGGGTTGATGGCTTTGAGGGTGATGGCTGCATCTTTGGCCCACAGCAGATTTGGGCCAAAAACAACCGCCAGGTTGGTGTTTGTCATCTTGTTTTGGTCACTGTGAGCAGAGACCTGTGTGAGAAGGAAAAAGACCACTATGAACCCTATAGAACAGGGGAGCAGGTGCCCTCAACCCTCCCCCAAAGCCAGAGTTGCCAGATTGCTGAGGGCAAATGGGAGCAGAACAGCAGGTGGAGAAGCTGAAGGCAAGATGTGGGAGCCACTGCCAGAAGCTGGCTCAGGGAAACACAAGCATTCAGGAGAAAGGGAGACACATCTTGCCACTTCCCACATCTTGCCAGGTTTGTTCAACCCCAAGGACACATCATAATATCAGGACAGAGAGTGCTCTCAGCTAGTATTTCTTTGGTCCGGATCACCATTCTAGCCAAAGTCATCTTCCTTCTGGCTAGCATGGCTTTGCAGTGGCTTCCCAGGAACAGAAGATCCTCTGGGGTGAGTTTGAGGCCCCTTTTCTAGTTCATTCTTCTGCTCAGATAATTTGCAGATGTATCTGTACCCCAGGGAGCTTTCAGCCTCCTCAGTACAGACCACACTGACTTGATACCTGCTTGCACCTCTCAGCTTTATGAGAAGGGACTGCTTTAGGTTAGTTCCTCATGATCGTTTCCAATCTCTGTATAAGAGGAGCATACAGTAAAGGAAGGCAAATTCCTGGCCTGAGCCTCATTTCTTCTCAAAGGGAAAGAGAGAGTGGGCAGTCAAAAGCTGATGACAGCAATAGAGTTGACTGTTGACTGCCTACTTTGGAGCAGCTCACCTGTACCAGAAAGGCTGTCAAAAAACGAAGCACTTGGTAGTTTTCTTCTGGAAGAGTCTGGAGTATTTTGCGAACAACATTCACACGATTCACCTCCTCCACAGCTATAGAGGGAGAGACATTGGGCAAGGAGGACCATGAGAAACCCTCATCTCTCCAGGCATATGGGGAAGACCTCAGCACCCACCCCCGCTGGAAGCCCAATCTACAGTCACAGGGCACCCCATGCAGCGCTGCCCCTTCTCCAATCAAGGGAGATCTGGAAGGTGTCTTTGCTCTTCCCAGTGCAGTATTCAGGGGACAGCAGCACAATCTTGTTACAACTTACTTTGGAAGCTGACAACATGGCTGTAGAGATCAAAAGTGAGGAGGGGCTCAGGTAGCTCCCTCAAGAAGGTCTTGAGGATCACAGCAGGGAGGTGGATGTCTTCATACTGCTGGAAATCCACTGGCAAACCTGGAAAAGTAGAGCAGAGATTCAGTGCTCACTGGCCAACCAAAGCATGATTTCTCCAGATAAAGTAGGACTTGAGACTGAGAGCCTAGAACTGGGGAAGGAGAAAAATTTGCCCCAAAAGCACATGCAAAGCGCTGCTGAATTTAGCAATGCACTTCTAGAAGTCATCAAACCAAGCAGATTGTTTCTTCCTGGTCATCTTCTGTCCTCACTATGATGGGATACCCTGGGAAATAGGAAAAAAATCAGGAAGGTTTTCCACACAGCAGAAGCATTATCTGACATATCTCCCTTGCAGCTCAGATCATGCCCTGACAGCATAGCAAGGCCTCACCCTGAAGCCCACCAGAGCAGAGGAGCCGCCACAGAGCAGCTCCACTTGCTTGGATGGCAAGAGTTAGGGAACAAGAAGGTCTCTGCTGAGCACATACCCATGTTGTATTTTTGCTGGACATCCCTGACAACCTGTGTATTTGCTGATCTTCGGAAAACCCCCTCTGTTGCAAGAGCTGTAAAGTGAGAGCAAAAAGAAAAGTCAGTCACACGGGAATCTCTGCCAACACGAGTCCCAACAGTTGTAAATCCATGTTGCAAGTTGTTCAGATAGATGCTGACACATCTCTTTTTTAGGGTACTGAAATTCTTCCTGACTACATGTAGTAGCAGGCACAGAATACAAGGAGCACTTCCTGTTCTTATCCAAGTGGGAGTATAGACAGCGGGAAGAAAGAGGTCTGCCAGGCCCTGATCTTACACAACCTCTCTTGAAGGTTAATTCACTGGCCTCAGGTCTTTACATTTTATTTTGTGCTGCTATTCTGCTGTGTCTCACTACTCTCTGGATGGGAACTGGATGAGGGAGAGGTCGTTAATGTGGAAATAAGAGGGGCTGCAGCTTCCCTGATCACTCACCGTGCCCCTGCAAATGGGCAATGGTCTCCCTGACCACCAGAGGAACAGCCGACTGATCGGGGCTCTTCTCCCGCAGACTGTGGGAAGAGATTAAAGGTTTTTAAAGGTTTTTAGGTTTTTAACAGCTGCTGAGCTCTGCCCTGCACACAGCCCCCCACATAAGCACTTGCCCTTACAAGCAGCAGCATTGACTGGTACATGGCATCCTGCTGCCCCCATCTCCAGTTCACCCACCACTCCAGCCTTCTCTCCTCTCACCCACTATGCCAAGTCATTCACTGGAGCAAGTATGGGCTCATTAGCACACCACAGGAATATTTCTCTGCCTTCTATAAAAATCATGGCATGAAGATGCCAGGGTAAAGATGCTCCCAAAGGCCATTGGTTAGTTATAACTTCCTGAAGAGGCCTCAACTTCCTTCCCACTGTAGGACAGGACAGAAAGCAACTGACTGACACACGAAAGATGCACAGAATAAACTTGTCCCTCCCACGCCGACGCCTACCCACCGTAACGGGAGACATACCAAATCAACCGTCAGGGAAGGTTTGGTGTTGACAAAATGTTAGCTGCCACCCTCACACATGACGGTCCACACCTCTTCAAAGCATGGACTCATTCATCCTCTCAGGCCACTAACAAGCTCAGGCAAGTAGCAGCACATGTTTTATATTTGGGAAAGTTCTGCTGAAGCTGGGGAATGTGTTTTCAGATTGCTTCAGAGGGTCTCTCTGGCCACAGAGCCATCTGAGAACAATTCCTCACCTTCAACAGAACAATTCCATCCTAATTTACAGTGGGATGTAGCCTGAGAATCAGGAGGGTGGAACTGAACCAAGTTAGTCGGGATCTGGACATGAAAACAGTTTTTCAAAAGGATGACTCAAGTTTTCTGGCAAGTCCGAACTGCAAGAAATTTTACAGCTATTTCTGCTGTACAGCTGTTTCAGCTATATCAGCTGCTAGGGCAGAGCAAAAGCAACACAGTCCACAGATACTCACTGCTGGAGTGAGACTCCAAACTGCTGGTTTGGCAGCGGCGGGCGTGGGGGTATTGGCTTCTGTGGCACTTGGGAGGGCTTCTGCAGGGATCTCAGATATTCATCATATCTGTGGCAAAACAGAAATCAGTAAAAAACCATTCCACATTTCAGAGAGAGCAGCACCCCAGCTCTACACATGACTCACTGCTGACCCATGGTAACAGCTCTTAGGAAGCTCCAGCCTAGCACAGTTGATTCCACCTGCACAAAAACAGGACATGCAGCTCAGGAGCCCAAGACAAACATTTGGTTTCCAGGAAAAAGCAGACAAAGGGAAAGATCTGTCTGGAGTCAGAAAACGGATTGGAGGAATCAGAGACAGTATGGGCAGGAGGCCAGGGCAGTACTGCTCATGATGCAGCTGCCTGCCTGCGTGAACGAAAGGGAATCAGTCTGGTGGGGCCAGGACTGTGGTGACTTTGGGAAGCCCCAAAGACAAGTGAATCTGTGCTAAGCGACCAAAGCAGGTGCCCACACACAGCAGACGAGCAGCAGGAGCTCCAGGTCAGCATTAAAGTCACAGCCTGCAGAGAACCCCCAAGTGGTAGGTGGCAGAACGACGACAGGCACTGCACCAGAGAAGCACTTTTAATTTCAGCACAGACTCAGGCACAGGATCTAGATGCATATGAAGGGAAACGGACAGAAACAAAGGTCTCTGCAGCAATTTGGCACCACTCCCTTGTTAACCACTGCTTGGGTTGAACAAACCCTTCCATCCTCCTTCACCTCCCCACCTTGCCATTCCCCCAGAAAGGTCCCATATCATGGAGCCCTAAACAAATGGGAGGGCAGGCAGCACTCTCACTTCAGCACTTGGCTTGGGATTCCCAATTGCTCCAGCTTCACGTATTCCTCCAGCTCACTAAGGAAGTTCACGTAAAAAATCTTTCGTCCAAACTTAAAGCTGAAAAACAGAGAAAACAGGAAATCTGGTATAAGAAGAACTGACTTCCCAAAGGCAAGGAGAGCATGGCTCTTCAAGAGACATCAGTGGGGCAACAGGACAGGTATGGGCAAGAAACAGAAACGTCTCCCACAAAGGTCTTCAATTTAAAATACTTTATTAGGAAATGCCAAGACTTTCCGAGTTATGTTTGAAGCCACAGCAGAGCTGCCTGAAGCCCCGGGCTTCCCTTTCCTAAGCTCAGCAGTAGGCTGCAGAAAACTTCCATTTTCATTTATTTTACAGCATGAAGACAGGAGGCTAAACCTAATCTGGACTGATGCTCTCCCTTCCTTTTTGATTAGCTGCAGAGTCAGCAACACGTTGCTTCTGCTTGGCCGCACAGCAAGAGAGCAGCACAGGGCTGCAAACTCGTTAGGCTCCCAAAACAGTTCTATTGCCTAAATATTTCTGAACTCAGAAATACGAGGAGATAACATAGGGTGTGAGACATCAGGCATGCTCAGCAGCCTGTGCTCATGTTGTGCCCCACTGGGAACACCCCATGATCCCCTGCTGTGTGACAATGTACATGAGCTTCCCACATTTCTTCCTACCTGATCAGAGGTTTGAAGAGAATCAGCAGGGTCTTGATGAACATAGTTGGGTGTACAATATACAATGCTTTGATGTTCTTCTTGTACCTGCCAAGAGAGGCTAAGTGAGGATAAACTATGCTTTAAGCAAAGGAATCAACCTTTCCACTAGGTTATAGCATCCGTGAGTACTCCATCCCCTTTGCACTTTGCCTTACCATGGTCTGGCCTCCTTTTCCCATCTGTCTCAGGCAGTCTAGCAGCTTGAGGACACGCTCTGCACTGACCAAAGATGCCCCAGGGAGCAGTGAGCAGCCTCCTCAGGAAGCAACAATTATACTATGGGGCTAACACATTTGTGCTGGTTCCTGGTATTGCTGCTTGCCTGAAGGATGTAACTTCAGAGACTGAAGGATGTAACTAAGAGAGGCTGTGTTGCCCATGATTCGGCCTGCATTAAATTACTCATCTCCCCAGACAGTAAATACAAGCAATGGTAGACTACATGGCAGGGCAAGAATAAGACTTCCTAGGGTAGGCTAGAGGACAGCATACTCCATCCTGCCCCAGTGTCTTCCTTACTCACTTGCGATCAAATTCCCGGTAGGCATCACGCAGCCAGCCCAGGGATGGCTTGTTCTCACTGGTCAGGCCATGGTGCAGGTACACCAGCGTGTAATCACTCTCCACATATTGATCCAGTGTGAACTTCAGGTACCTACAGACATAGAGCATGAAGCAAGTTCAGCAATTGTGCCTTGGAGAGGCTCTTTGTCCTTTGGGCTGCATTTTAGGGTGCAATAAGAGAGGACTGATGCCCCCAGTAACAGAGACAAGCAGTCTGCAAGGATGTATCTAATTGAACCAGCAACCACATATAGAACTAGCCTCAAGAAGCCAACGCCTGGGAATTATGTGAAGCTAAGGAAGCTCAACAGCCACCACTTCAGACACTACTCACCCCAGCAGTTTCACATGATCAAGCTGATGACTTGGGGGCATTCGGCAGGCACTGAACAAAATGACTTTCCTTCCATACTTGTCATCACCTGCAGATGAAATACCAGAGATTACATGGAGACCTGGGACTACATTGCAGGCTTTGCAGCCAGCAATGGAGCCAGCAAATGGAGCACGGGAAACCTCAGTAGCAAGGCAGAGGTCTGGATTTCCACAGCTGCCAGCAAAGATAAACCTGATTTGCAGCAGTTGCCCTGGGTCCAAGGAGAAGCAGAAACCTGAACACCAAAAGGGTCTGGCAAGCTGGCAGTGCACCTGGAGAACAGGATCCACACTCCAACCCTGAAAGAGGAGGAATGATTAGAGGCCAGGATGCCTTGGGGCACATAGTGATGGTGGCCAGTAATACAGAGCAAAGAGTGTTTGCAGCATTAATACTGCCCTTGGAAAAATTCTCTTGATGCATATACCAGGCACAGGGAAAACTGTCCCCCACCAACATAAGAATGCCTCCTCCCATCCTGCACACAGAATAACTGCTTATAGGCTGGTGTGTTTGCTTCTTGCTTCACCCAAAGCTGCTCTGCATGCAGAACGAAGCCATTTCATGCCCTGCAAAGCAAGAAATTCACAGAAACAGGCAACCCCAGCCACATCCCAGAGAAGAGTAGCAAGCATCTCCACATCCTCTTCTAGAGATGGACCAAGCAGGACCGCTGAATTCCCCGGGGAGGGGATTTACGATAGGCTGTTCACCACTTCCTAGATTTTCCATCCATGGTGATAATTTTCCAACTTGAGGAAACTCCAAGGAGCTTAAAAGTGCAACAGAACAAACTATTCTATGTCAAAAACCCAGCAGAGAACAATCCCCATCACATCGGTTCCAGAAAGGAACCTCATCTTATGGGAAAGGGCCCCAGTCACCTCTTGAGGCTTCAGGGACAATGGGGCAAGTTCTCCCACAAGTCCCCAGACCTCATCAGACCTCTGGCAGCAGAGGTCTTAGCCCCATGAACAAAACCCACACAAATGGGCACACAGAAACCTAGCCAAAAACCTAGGGAAACTGAAAAATTCAGACCAGGAAGAATCAGGTAACAACTTTTTTGGATATATGAAGTTTAAGGAAAAGTCTGGTTCTCTCTCAAGCAGACACATCATCGCATCCATTACCATAAGGATGACTTGCTTTTTATCATCAGTGGAGATAAAATTTGTTCCTTTACTGTGAAGAGTCAACTTTTTCCATCTTTCTAGCTACCCATCCTACTCAGACAGCTAAGTTTTCTTCCCATGTAGGAGTAGTACAGAGAAGAGGAAGGGGATTCTGAGACTATACTTAAGTAAAACCTCCATCCTTCTTTATAGCACAAACATCCCATCAAGACTGCAGCACAGCAAAGCCATGCTCTCTACTTGTGCAGGACAGTGCTACAATCCCTCATGCCTCTCCAAAGATGCCCTTTGCTTCATGTTCATTTACAGTATTCACCACACAATCTCTTTTTCACCCTTGCATGGGCTCTGAGCCTCAGCAGCTCTTGGCTAGACTTGCCTTGCAGGAACTGAAGTCTCAGATGAAACCACGTAACAGCAAACCTGAAGTTTGCAGGAACATTGCTTGTCTGGGACACACGACCACCTGCTGCTGCAAATGGCAACCAGAGAACTCACGTGCACAAACCACGGCATCAAGAGGTCATCAATCCTCCCTTTTACCCCCATTATGGCCTGAAGAAAGATTCTCTCGTTGTTCACTTTCATATTCACTTGCCTTTTTTCTTTAAAGTCCTCTTTCCAACCACTCATCAGACAATACAAGAGACAAAATTTACTCATACACATAAGCCAGAACCTCTACAAAAGTTAGGGACACTGAGGCAGCACTAGGAACAGACTAGGAAGGGTTGCATAGGCCATCACGTTGACATATACATGCATAGGTATGGGGCAATTAGGGAGGACACATGACCCAGAATGCAGGACTAAGAGAGAGTGATGCAAGAATCATCTGGAACAACCAGATACAGTAACAGCCAGGCCACAAGACCATCATCACATTGCATATCCCACGGTAGCCCACGCTCTGCCTAGCCCAGAGGTTCTTGGTAACTTGCTCTGAACTTTAGGGCTGGGTCTAATACACATAAACTGTCTGTGGAACAAAGGTGCGGGCTTCGAAGTCCTGAGCCAAAGGATGGGGCATCTCATGGCTCTTCCATGTAAAGTCAAGTCTTTAATCATGCTTGTGTTTCCATCTGGAAAAAGGATCTTGTCTTCACAGAGCAGCAAGATGATGGCAGCATTTGGGAATCTCTCAAGTTTTAAGAGTAATAAGGATCTGTGAACAAGAATAATCAGATAGACCTCTGCAAATTATAGCTTCTTTCTAAAGTCAGAATAGGTGCTGCCTTCAGTTCACTGAGAGGTGGAATTTCATGCCAAACTAGAAAGTCTCAAGGTCAGAAGTAGATCCCAGGCTTGATCAAGGCAGGCCTTGGTTGTGAAGAACTGCAGCACAGCACTTGGTTCATGAAATGTTGTGGGTCACTGCACACTCATCTCAGGCTCCCGAGCACTGATTTCCAAAACTCACAAGGTAGATGGCATGAACCAAACAGCTCAAACACCTTCCTCTGGAATGCTGTGAAAGCCTATGTAAGGGCCCATGCAGAACCTCCTTCCTTACACAGCTGAAAAGATTGTTGATAAAGAAAGAATATGTGACTCATCTGAAGGGAAGAGAGCATGTTTTCTCTGGGTAATTTCCAGGGCCAAGTACACTAAAAGATAATCTATAGTCCCTTAGATCACTGAAAAAGGAGTGGCCCATTGTGCCTTCCAAACCAGAATGAATTTATGTATGAAAACTGCCCAGGAAGCAGCAAGCTGCTTACCGAGTGCTGGGTTTCACTCCACTTGCATCACATCGAGTTCAGCCTGTCAGCATGGATAGATTCAAAACAAGCAGCTGCCAATCCTGCTTCCACTCGACGTATCAGATTAGCCTGCTTCCTCCAGACAAGGCAAAATTCAGCTCTTGAGCATCAGGTTTGAACAATCCATTGCTCCAATCTATAAACAAGAACTTAAAACCCATTCCACACATTCTTGGCTGTCTGAGGAAACTGCCTCCAGGTGGCCTCTCTGCCTCAGACTGAGCAGATTGTTATCGCACTTGATCTTTCCCAGACGCTCCATCCCTTGTACTGTTTGCTCTCCTGTTTGCAATATTAATCTTATGTATCTACATTTTCACCCCTTGTTTGCAATTCCAAGCAATTAAAGTTTCCACTGAACACAACTACAGACCATGTACTAATTACTCAGCTCCTCAGGCTGTCTCTTATCTCTCTCCCAGGAAAGAAACACTCAGCCACAGCTAACAATAAGCCAGCAAAAAAGCAATTACATATCATTCACATTCCCAAAGTATCCCAACAATATAGATACCCTTGTGAATATGTGTGTATTTAAGAGAAATGCTTTCGATCTACATTGACATACAACTACCTGCCCTCTTGCTCTTGGTTGCTGAACCAAGACCAAGAGGGCAGCCAATACTGTACTAAATAAATCCACAATATTCCCTTAATTTGCAAATCCTGCAAGGTATTTCAAGGTGTTTCTCCTGAAAAAAAAAAAAAAAAAACAGCCAGCCATTATGTCATGACTTGAGGCTACCATATGACTTGGCTGGCAGCAAAACTACAGTCTGGAGGAGCTCTTCATACCTAGTTTTGCCAGGCATCGTCACCTAGAGATCCCACTTTGATGAAATATTCAAATGGTAATATCCTGGTACTTTGATACTGAGAGAATGGAGACAGATAAAGCTGTTACGAAAAGCTCATGTTACGGGTTAATCAGCGAAGCTACAGAGTTCAGGGACAAGGAGAGGGCACACTAGAGAGTTCTGGAACGCCTCTATACAAGATTTACAGGGCTTAGGATGTTTATCAGAGCCACTGTCAGTAAAAATCTTCTCTAATGTAATTTCAGCTTCTTGCCAAGCTCATGACACAGCTGAGCACTGTTTACATGTGGCTGGTAGATTTTAGTTCTCTGTTGAATTCCGAAGTAGATTTAGCATCTGAGGAAAAAAGGAGGTCATACAAGCTACAAGCTCGAAGTTGAAGCACTCCAGCACATGACATCTTCCATTTAGATATTCCTAGTAACCAAACACTGCCAGAATTATAAAGCCTTCTCAAGAGATTAC
This sequence comes from Crypturellus undulatus, assembly GCA_013389825.1. Taxonomy (NCBI): domain Eukaryota; kingdom Metazoa; phylum Chordata; class Aves; order Tinamiformes; family Tinamidae; genus Crypturellus; species Crypturellus undulatus. Next base: position 262,976 of record VWPW01000679.1, read on the forward strand.
AGCTCTGCTCAGGTCATGGGTATCAGTGGTTTCCCCATTGCAGATGGTTGGGGAAACAGGCCAGGGCAAAGTTAAGGTAGGAGTCTATGCACTGCCACCAATTCAATGATTCCAGAAGGAAGGATAAACATCACAACCCTTTAATGTCTTACTGGTGATTACAGTTTTAACATCATAAAAAAATCAGAAGGCCAGATGACAGAAGGCAAAATGGGAGGATACCTCAGAGCACAGCAGAACTGGGAGAATCACCAAGAAATGAGGTAGTAGAACTAGCTTTTCCACAGACCGTGCAAAGGTCTTGGCCTGTTGATCAGGAACAGCAGAAAGAACTGCACACCAACAGGAAGCCTCAGCTGCACTGAGGCATAAGTGAGAATGCCCAGACAGTCACGTTCTTAAGGACCGGGACCTGGACAAAAGTCCAGAGAACATGAACGAATGCTCACAAAGCCCAGAGCAGCTTAACACCGCTTCAGGCTGGAATGAGCAACAAGTTGCCAAAATACAGCATCTCCTCTGCAGCTACATGGAGAAGAAGTTGACAGGAGTCGTTTTCATGATTGAGAATCCAGTGCAAGTGCCAGCTGCCCAGCAAATGACAGCAGCAGATCATATGAAGGAATAGGAAGCAATTCTAAAATGAACTTCTGAAGCACACAGGACAAAGTGATTTACCATTTGTATTCAAACTGAACTGGTCCAAAGAGGCCACCACCATGCCAGAGGAGGAACAGAATTTACATTGAGACCCAAGAGCCCCAAAGTCCCCAAAGTAAAGCCCACAGGCCAAATTTGACTCAGATGATTCTGCTGCCCCTGAGGCAGAAGTGCAGCCCTCAGAGGTGGCAACTAAGTTCAACCTTTGGACTCCTGAAAAGGTGCTAGTGCAGCCCAAGGCTGAGCAAAGTTTGGGCTCCCCTGAGATAACCCAGCTACAGGCCATGGTCATGCTAAGGGAATATCATGATCTACAGCATCAAATGTTAGTGCCACAAAAAATCTACCTACCTGGTTGAGCCCCATCAAGTGCACCCTGGTCTGGAGGAACAGAAACAAAGTTAAAGCAAGCCAAGTTTCACATCCTTTCCCAAGAGATCATCGGGATGTATTCACTTGCTCTCAGCACTCAACTCTCTCAGCTTAATCTTTTTCCCAGATTGTTCCAAAGCAACAAATTGACAAATAGAGGTGATAACAGGAACTCACAATTCCCAAGTCTTTCTTGAATTTTCATCCAGTGCTGTGTAATCATAGTCAAGTTTCTGACCCTTGCTGTTAAGTTTGTCGCACGTGTAAAATGGCAGCTGCGGTACCACCCCTTTTAATTGGGTCAAAGACACTTAATTTTGAATGTCAAGGGCCCTTGAACAACCTTGGAAGTGTAGATAGGATGCCATCATACTGTATGAATAATATATTCCAAAGATTGCTTTGCAAGAAGCTACATTTCACAGATAAGTGGAAAATTAGGACAATTTAGATTGCAGTGAGTCTGTGGCTTCCTAAAAATCTTTTTAAGGGATTCTTAGGGAAAAAAAGAAAAACACACTATTTCCTCTGGGCAGGGAGGAGTCTGAAGACATTTACTGCCATCCCCAAACACTTCCCATCACTTCTGCATTTATGCACTCAACAGACCTGCACATGTCAACTACAACCTACTACAGGGGACTGCTGAGCACAGGGCTATTTTAAAAATTCTCAGTTGCCTTGATCACACATATCAAAAAATGTGGCACAAGCTGAACTTCTTTTGGGAGGGCATCAGAAGCAACTCAAAGCTTACCATGCCAATACCCTAAATTAAATAAATAAATTTTCACTAAAGCCAGAAACGACACGCAAATGCAGCAGAAATGCACACATCCTGTGTTAATGGAAGAAATAATAATGTACCATACTGGAGAGGAACGCTATTAAGGGAAAAAAATTCTCACCAAAAATATACCCTACATACTTTCAATGGAAGTTTCACCTACAGCTTTAGCCTTTGCTCTTTTCGTGAGAGAGCAGCTACCAGCACTGCTATATTGATTTATCTTCCCATGTCAGTGATTAGCAACAAGAGCAAATCATGAGCACTAGTCACAGGATTGTCACCAGCACCCTGTATGAGATCGCACCAACAGCAGGTAGCTGTGGTGTTTGTTAAAGCAAGTTTGGTACTAGACACCAAAAAAAAGGGAGTCACCATCAAAATTACTGGAGTGAAATCAGTAACTGGACACTTCCAGCTTTCCACTTAGTCCCCAAGAAGATAGAAGTAGCACCTTTGCCATATAAAAAACAGCAGCAGGATACAGAAGCACACCTACAGAAGTTTGCGGTAGATCCTCGTAACCTTCAGCCACAAGCCTGGGTTTCCTCTAAATGCTATGTGATGTGAGCAAGTTAAAAAGCCAAAAAACCCACACTGCAGAAGCGGTGTGTACAGTGAAATCAAACCTCCTGTGCTCCAGCTTCTAGCCACACGTAACGACAAATTTGTCCGCTACATTGCCCACAATAAGAGGAACTCGGAGTCCAGGGCAGCGCTCAGGCAGAAACCTCTCCAGGGCCAATATAAGATAACCCAGGAATAGACACCTTAAAGCAAGTCAGAAAGTCCAGACAAAGAATAATATGTGCATTTTTGGAAGCACACTGAACCAAAAGGCAGCATTTCACACTAAAATATTCTTGGAACTGTGGGGTGGGGCTGTGGAAAGGAGAATCTGGGGGACTTGTGCCCTCACCTTCCCCCCACCCACTGCTGAGGGACAGCAGTGATACAGCTGCTCCTTTGTGCACAGCCTCACAAAGCAGGGCACCATAGTCAGCACATGCTGCGCAGATCCAGCCCCGACATGAGACATAGGCGCAAGGTGCAAAGAAGGGTCCCCACGAGGCCACTGCACTATTTTGAAGTGGAATAGAAGATACCCATTTTCTGGAGAATTCTACAACATATTTTTGAATAATTCTCTTCCTCTGAGGGCCAGATAGCCAGGATATTCAAATCAACGTCTTGTGCTGAATCAGCTAGAAAATGTGTGTGAACTTTTTGCAATCATAATTGTTTTCTTAATTAGCTATTGTCTATTAGCACAGTGCACCCATCCCTCAAGAAACAATTACTATTCTGACCGCGAGATAACTCTGGGTTCATAGAGCTCATCCTGAGGGTGGGAACCAGCCCTCTGCTTCTGTCTCAAAATAGCATCAGCATCCCAGAATATATTTCAAGGAAGACAAAAACAGAATTAGCCATACACTTTCTGTCCTGAAGTGCAGGGCAGGGAAGGACTGAGCAGTGAAAGCTCGTGAACAGCAGAATGGATAAAACTGTGCTCGGTCTGTGGCTGTTTGCTGCTACACGTAAGGGGCCCTTCTTGCTGTCTCAGCGTGCTGCGCCTTCCTTGCCTCTAAAGCAGAACTTGTCAGCAGGCCAGGTCCAAACAGTTCAATTTTAATCACCCAGGCTACTTCTTATAGGGTTTTTTCCAGATTTTCACAGATTGTTCGCCTCCTATCACAGTCCAGGAAATGTCACCCTGTCTGATTCTCTGAAGAGTTAACATTATTATTGTCCAGGAAAACTCAATAGCTTCAACTCAGAGCCCAAATTATGATTCAAGTCTATTTGATCAACTTCATAAATCCTGCTTCCAGGAGAAGAGACTCCAGTGAGCCTCAAAACTACATGTAAGCATATCCACCATCTGGAGCTGTGCTGCTAGGCATTCCTTGCCCTAGAAAGACATTGCACCACCTTCTGGGGGGAAGACGTTCATAAGCTTTTACCTAAACCAGTGAAAAACAGACAGCAGCAGTCAACAGCAGATGCTTCTATGAAAGGCTTTTACTTTATAAAGAGATGCATAAAAAGGATGAAGAACTTGCCAAAACCACAAATTTAAACCATGATGGGGAAGAAAAAATTTCTCTTGTAACACAGCCATACCTTCCAGTCAGCCATCATACCCCCTGGAATCCTTCCAGAATGGTAGGGATCACTTCTCTTACTACCCTAGACATCTGTGTCAAACTGCTGCTTTCCAGTAGCAATGCCAGTCTCATCCCAGGGACACACTGCTCAGAGAGCTTGCAAAAAAGCATTGTGTTACCTTGGAATATAAGTACCCCAGGAAGGCCGGTATTTACATCAGAAGGCAGCACACAAAGTGTATCCTTGGTTCAGGCGACATTTCAGTCTTATCAATAGCTCTGATCTAAGCTCTCTGCTGAGTGCTTAGGTTTTGTCTGAAGTCAAGAGAAGTATCATTTAACTCACTAGCCCCCAGAGTTCAGGAATGACGTTACCTCTGACATTTGCATTCCAAATATTTTAGTTATCACCGACATAGCAGAGTCCACACATCTGCCCCATTCAATTTCAGCAGCAGGGAGAATGCAATGTAGAGCCATAGCAAACCCAGTCCTGGGACTAGGGTTCCTGAAAGCTTCAGGTTACTAATACATTTGTGAATCAAAACACTAAAAAGAGAGCTTAAAAAAGCACAGCAGCCCAAAGGCTGAAAACTCACCTGCCATCCTGAGCAGCCAAGGCACAGTGAGACAAAGAATGAAGTTTTGAGTTCACCATTACCATTTTGTGTTCCTAAACGATGTAATACCAGAGGTCAAGAGAAAGAAACTTTGTTCTAGATGACAGCCAAGGAAAGAACAATGCAGAGAGGACAACTCTTACCAAGGTAACTGCCTGAGAATCTTCCCTCTCCAATCAAACCCTACTGCAGAACAACCTCTAATTAAAAGACTCCAGCTTATAACTCTGCTGCTCTTGAATTTCATGTGTTGGGCAGGGAGCAGGATACATAAAAGAAAGGCAGAAGGAAGGGGAAGAGATAACAATAGACAATCAAGGAGGAAGTGTGAATCAAGTCACAACAGGTTAAAGAGGTTCTTTGTAGCAGAGAGTGCAGAACAAACTGAAATTTACCTGCTCTCAGCCTTATCACCGCAACTCAAAACTATTCCCAAAAGTCTTTCTTGGAGCTTCTGGGAGCACCTTGCCAAAGGTTAGTGTAATTAAAATAATATTTACAAGACAGCCACAAGAAAGAAATCAGAATGGATGTGACCCATCACAGAACATAAGGATCTTCCTTACGGTGGGCCTTGTGCATATTGCCCACATTCCAGGCTTCTCAAAACCACTGTTTACAGGCAGGATGGCAAGCTCTGGTCATTCAGAAGTAATAGCTGCCAGGCCTACTGTGGATTACTCAGTCAGCCGAGGAGCTTGCAATGACACTGTGTAACTAGGCAATTTCTGTAGCATTATCATGCAGAATCCACATCTTCTACAGAGGATACATCTAAAACATTTCTGCTAGAGCAACTGAACCCTACTAGTTATATAGTAATAGCAGTAGTAATATCGTACTAGTAATATGCCACTTGGCCCTGGCATAGAGCAGATGCCTCCACAGACCCATTAAAAAGGCCCTTCCTCACCCCAGTTGCAAAAAGAAACATCTTGAGAGGAAACAGACAGAGAAGAGCCCCACCTGCTACTTCCACGATGTGGTGTCTGGCGATATCATAGTAGGGATCATCCCACCGCAGATGAGTGACAGGCTCAGGGGAGGCTTTGGAGTCCTCTGCACACAAGGAATAAACAGTCAGCAGAAGGGATCTAGGGCACCTGTCTCCAAAAGTCTAAGTGCCAAGGGCACCATCATGGCCTCTGACAGCAGGAGAACCTCAACAACCTCCCTGGACAGATGGCTGTCCAATGTCTTGGGGCTAACTCTGCTGATCTCTTTGGGTAATGCACAGAATTCCACAGAATAACGTTTGGTTGGATTCCTACAGTATTTCACAACTACTTAGATCCCCAATCCCACAGGGAAGTCCAAAATCCTTCCAACAAGGAAGGCCAAGCTATCTTGTGAGAGACCAGAGGCCACTCAAGGACTTATAGCATGTCTGTACTGTCAGCATCAATGTGTAGCCAGACCCAGACTGACAGGATATTAATATCAGCTAGTCTTGATTTTTTACACTTAGTTCTTTCAGTTGTTCAGTGTTCGGGTGTGGTATGAGCAAACTTCCATATGGAACTGGGACTCTCTGTACATAGTGTTGCAGGACAAATTAATCCTCTTTAGCCTAAATCCAGACCCCAAGCAAGCAGGAATACTCACCTGATTTCGGAAAAACAGGGATTTCATCTGCTGGCCAGTCCTTATCATCAATGGAGGCCAGTTTGAGCTGGTTGAGGGACTGGTTGGTATCATCCAAATTCAGGTCATCCTGAAGCTCTGATAGTGGGTCTGTAGCCATGGTCTCCAAATACTGCAGTTCGTTTTGCAGTGTCTAGAAGGAAAACTGCAGAGATTGCTGGGTCAGACACTGAGATCACGCTGTTTGCCTGTCTGAAGCTCTTCCTCTCTTCATTGATTTCTCCAAAAATTTCCCATAACACACCTTTAACCATTCATATGTCACCCTTCCCCTGTGCTCAAGGCAGAAAGGCATAAACTCCTCCTCCTCCAAAGTCTGAAGCACCAACACATATCACATTCTTTCCTATAGGCTCCATGAGGAGCCTGTACCAGCCCTCAGCGAGTCCTTCCTCAGGCACAGCTGTGTCCACATCAGCTTCTCTCCTGACATGGCAGCAGCGGTGAGACGCAGAGCGGGGTGACAGGCGGCACCAACCCTGGCCTGACGCACTCGCTGTAGCAGCTACATCCCCCTGTCACAAAGCCCAGCTCTTTCCCCAGTGGCACCCAGGAGTCACCCCTGCCCACCCTGAGAGAGGACAAGGGCTCCCAGCAGCAGCAGGGCGGGCGCTTGACTCTGCTCAGAACACAGAAGGGAGGAACTCGGAGCTGCTTCAAACAAGCCTTCAGCTCAGCAAGTAAGACAGGAGAACGACAATACACACACATCCCAGATCTCCTTTCAGCAATCACCCAGCAATTCCTTTCTTCTACACGGTGGTAAGCAGCGCAGGAATCGTCACTTATATTAAAGCTATATTGCTTGAACGAGCACTTTCTGCCAAGCCAAACTGCTGAGGAGAGCAAGGACTTAGGAGGGTGGGGGAAACAACAGAGAGCTCATTGTGTTTGCTGCTGTTTGCAAACACTTCTCACTCTCGCTTGGAACAGTGCGTATGCCAAACCCAGAGTGAGTGAGCACAGCTTTTCCCCTAAGGACCCCGATTCTCAGGGAAGTCCCCTAGGAAAGAGCTGCTACCATCTAATGTCACTCTCCTGGGTATGAGAGCAAGGAAAGATGGGACAGGAAAAACACACAGGTCTAGAGGGCTCACACAGTCCAAAGGACAGTAATTCAGCAGCCAGGAGGCCAGTAAGTCAAGAGGAACTGCAACAGAACAAACAGAAGTGACACCTCACATCAGCAAGATGCTCTGCAGTGTTGCATCTTGGGCTTGGGCCGGCCTGGGCTTGCTTTGCAGGTGATCTAAGGAGCCTTAGAACGCCCTTCTGTGGAAAGACTATACTCAGAGTTATTTCCTTGGGCAGAATGGAGTGGGGCACTAACGTTTTGACCCCTCCATCCCTGGAGCATGAATATATGCATCTATCCAGCATATGATGATCAAACAGTTACACAGACACAAGTACAGAGACTGAAAACTCAGAGAAACTGAGTATGAGAAGGTGTCATGCCCATGCTCAGGGCAGCATTGAGCTTTGGCAAATTTTGAGAGGACAGGAAATTGGATATTCAGTGTTTATCCCCCACCCCTGAGATCCCTCCAAGGTGTTCTGCCACCCCTTAGCTCTTACTCACCAGTTTACAACCAGTTTCTACTTCCTTGTGGTTCCCAAATGCCTGGAAGCTATTGCAAAACAAATTAAATGAGATCCCAAAATAGGAAAGAGCAAGACATATAAGGGCAGCATAAGGCCAAGGCAGTTCAGCAAATACACAGGGACTGACAGTTTCAGCCAGCCAGAGACGCAGGCAAAGTTAAGATGCGGTCCCATGGGGTCTGGGGGAGCTGCTTGACCTCCTCTGTTCCCAGAGGGACAGGGAAGGAGAATTCAGGCTCCCTTTCCCCATGAGCTCATGCTGGAACCACGCAGCAGCAGAGCCAAGTGACAACCAACTCCCCTTCCCTAGCAACAGATCCCATTTCTATGGTAACACCAGGCACCGATTCCTATGATTCAGCGGGTTTAAAGTATCCTCAGCCACAGCACAGCAGTTCCACGACCCAGTGCCGCACACGCATACTCGCACGAAGGAAGCTCCCGCATCCTCAACTGCTCCCAGCAGCACCCTCCTCTCAGGGATGGCCCTGAACACATGGGAAGAGAGGACCCACTTCCAACAGCTGCCTGGAGGTGCCTTTTGTGCCCAGTTCTCAGGAATGCCCAGCAGCAGCAGCGCCCCAAAGCAAGCTCCGAAGTGCACAGGGACCAAACCCAAGCCCTGCTCAGTGATAGCCCTGTCATAGGGCTGGCGAGACACCAAGTTTCCTTTCTATGAGGAGGACCACAGCCTGGCTTCAGAGCCAACGTGCAGCACTCCACCTGAGGCGCACATGCTGATTATCAGACAGCACCAAGGGACTGCCCCATAAGGTACTTTTGAGGTTAATCCCAGTATGGCATCATGTGGAAGAAGGAAGCAGGATCCTTACGCAGTCCAAGGAAATGAGCTTGCCAAAACTCTTCCTCACCCTCTGGACAGGCAGACAAGACTCCCCGGATATCCCCAAATGCTTTCTGCAAGAAACTCTTCTTCGGCACTAGGTCAGCGTTTTACGACAGAAACAGTAATGGAAGAGGGATCCAGAGCAGATGAGCTCAGATGTTTTTGTTCTTCTTAGGACCCTGCCTGCAGCTATCACCGCACTCTAAAAGGCTTTTCACAGAATTTGCCTCACTCCTTTACCAATAGTGCAAAAGGCAAAAGTTCAGAGTCTCACATCAGATAATCCTGGAGCATTTGACAGAAAGACTGTCTTCTAACTGCCTGGAGAAAAAAAAAAAAAAAGGCAGCGAGGAAGGGAAATCAGGATGGCAGGATGCAAGAAACCAGGGGGATAACAGCACAAGGGAACTGCTCTATTTCCCAGCAGAGCACCATCAAAGGTTAAAGGAAGGTTAAAGGTAAAGAAGCCTCAGTCCTTTTTGCCACAGTTTGGGGCTGGAGACTCCTCCTTGCACAAGATCCCAACAGAAGCTACCCCAGGAGGTGGCTCATGTCTGCTGAGGAAGCCTTGGTGGCTGCAGCTCACAAAGTTGCACTGAGCTTACTTTTTGATTTTGCAATTCCATGTTTGCTACTCCTGCGCTATCCGTTTCTCAGCTGGACCTACTCTGCAGTTTCCACTTCTTGTTCTGTTTCCGGACTTGCTGTTAATTCAGAAACAAATCTATGCGTTGCAACATATCCATCCATACACTATCATGCCTCGGACACATATTTACATATGATAAAGAACTGCAAAAGCCACGTGGCTTTTTCCTTCTTGATTTATTAACAAGCGACACTCAGACTCAAGAGGAATCCCGATTCTGGAGTTGTGGTGCTATTTTCCCAACGTTGCTGCCACGTGCACCTCCTCTGGGCTGAGCTTACTGTGCCCACAGGCTGCTTTCTTTACACACCAGGCCAAGTCCCTGCACTTTGCTGTGGTTCTAACATCAAGCGCAGAATTAACCTACGTTCGGTTTGCAAGTCCAGGGGCTCCGCTCCCTCGGCTGCGCCCTTCCTCATCCTCCTCCTCCTCGCCAGTGAAGCCCGAGCCTCCCCGGGCCCCTCGCGCTCCCGCGGGGGCCAAGCAGGAGCCTCCGAGCCGGGCCCGCTCCTCAGAGCTCAGCAGGGAGGAGAAGCCACGGCCCGGCCCGGCCCGGCGCGGCGGGAGCCTCTCAGCAGCCGGGCGGCCCCGCAGGAGGCGCCGGGCCCGGCCCGCGGCGGGGAAGACAGGGAGCTCCGCGCGCCGCCGCCTTCCCTCCGGGAAGCGCCGAGCCGCCCTGCGCCG
>VWPW01000679.1:273455-323849 GCA_013389825.1 Crypturellus undulatus
AGCGCGGGAGAGCCTCGCTCCGGCCCGGAGCGCGGGCACGGGTGAAGGGCCGCGGCAGGCAGCGGTGCCCGCGGCCGCAGTGCGCCCTGCCGCCCGCCCCTCGGTGCCTGGCCTGGCTCTCGCCTTCGTTCAAATATTGACACAGCTGCAGACCGTTCCCATCGGCTCGCGAACGGCGTTCCAGGCGCGTGCTCCCTGCCACAGCACCCAGGGGAGGAAAGGCGAAATCCAGGCCCTCCTGGTTAATCCGCTGACCTGTAGCTAGCTGCTTTCTGCTGAGATAAGAGAATAAATAGGAACAGCTATGAAGCACCTGCTGTTGTGAGCCTAACAGGAAGACTTTTAGTCCACCACGGAGTTAGCGATCCGTGTACCAGTTGTCCTGAGCCAGCACGGATCCCCGGCTGCAGGATAAACACAACTGGCAAATCACAGCGGAGAAGCTCCTGGCTGATGACCCCCTCACCCTCAGCACGTCCATGTATCTGTCTTGAGGGCAGCGTGTTTTCATATAAACATCCTTTCGCTCAGTTGTAGAAACTGTGGATAGCGGTGCTTATGTCTAAGAGCACCCTATAAAACTGCAAGACCACAGTGACATTGAATCTCACCACAATGAGATCTGTGCAGAACTAAAGGCTCACAGCCTCTTGAGCAATTTAAGGTTATATATGCTATGCCCTCTTTCTTTTTGCATTATCTCCCATAAATGGTGTTTTAATTAATACCTTATGAAGTCTGAGTGCCTTTCTTATTGGGATCCATTGCAATCACTTGCAGCACTGCATAACATTTGGCATAGTTGGCAGGATCTCAGTAAGAAAGACCTTTCTGGGAAGAGAATTGTGATCAGACCAAACAGGTGCCCGGCTGGGCACAGGCACAGTCGTGGGGAGAGTGTCACAGTGTCTGGCCTGGGTGAACACCTGGGAATTGGAAAAATGAAAGGATTTATCTGGATGTCCCATCCCAGCAGATGTACTGGCTTGCCCTCCAAATATGGGCTGGGAAAATAAGAACTCAGCAAGATTAGCATCGTATTTCATTGTTACTAACAAGCTTGAAATGAGTGTGAGAATGCCTTGACCAGATGGAAGAGCTGCAAGAGACCAGGAACATATGGGAAGAGCTAACACAGGTACAAATTCTGGTGAAGAAGCGTGCTGCTTAGTGTGCCGTCCGGGGGTGGCCTGCGGTTCGTGAGCAGCAGTTGAAGGGTGAGCGTCGGCACCCTGCAACTTGGGGCCATTAATGGTGAGCAAAGTCAAGTTGTCTCCCTCCCCGCACTGGTGGAACCTCATTACGCCACCTTGGTGCGAGGTTACACACAGAGACAGTTGCAGACCCTGAAAAACACGCAAGCAAAAAAAACCCACCACCACCACCACCACAAGGATGAGAGTGAGTCTGTGAATTAGGTAGGGTAAAAACTCTAATCTTATTAAGGGAGGCCTCTACCAGGAGAGCAAGTGTGCCAGTGTGCAGGTTTATAGTGCTGATAACCATTACATTTTGGAGCAACATGGATGGATGGATGGATCGGCTGAGTTGACAGTTGCGTCAGTCTTCCTGTAATGATCCTTCTGTGCCCTGCATTCATATCCACGGGGCTTTGTTCAGTCATGCCTGATGGAAGCAGTCCTGAGGTTGCTTGTCCCACCTGCAGTGTGAGCTGAAAACCAGTCACATGAAAAATAAGGAGACTGCCCTTGCTCCTATCCTCTGCACCCTCATCAGCTGAGTAAGGCCCTCCAGCTGCTAGTGGGGCCATCAGATGTGCAGGACCTCCCACACTGAGAGGAGAGGGTGACGGCTACATGGGACACGGGATGGCAGAGGCCCTGATCTCATTGCTCTTTGGAAAACTGTTTGTGCACGGATGCCTCCCTGCCCCAGCCTTGCAGCAGTGCCTGCCCTTCCATAGAGCCTCTTCCCTCTTGCAAGGTAAAACAGGGTGTTCCTAGGCTTGCAGTTAAGCCAGCACAAACATGCCCCTCCACCTAGGTCATCTTGGCCATTCCTAAAAATTTCTCTCCGAAGTCTGGGTGGGGGAGGAGGAAAATAGGGAACACTCTTAGACAAGGGAGGGAGTCTGGTGCAAGTGCTCTTTGTCCCAGTGGCCAGAGAGTCATTCCTCAGCTTCCCCAGTGCTAATATTTGCACATCTACTATGGAGATAAACATTACAGATGTATTTGCTGCACAGAGGAACAGCACAAAACATGCTTCCTGCTGACAGAAAGTACTTTTGTGCTGTGTGGCAGCAGGGGCTGTGCTCACCTTGCCCTGATTTCTGCTATTTTCTCACAGTGAGAAAACAGTGCCATTTTATGCCTGTTGTAGGAAACACAAGAGCTTTCCCCAGTCTAGCAGCGCAGTTCGTGGCTTATTCATTAGTTGATATCACAACGATAAAACTCGTTGCCTTCTTTTCCTTACTGTTTGGGGTTTGCAAGTTCCCTGCTTGGCAGAGCTTGTTTGCCCCTTTGGATTCATTTTGGTGTGTTCTCCAAGCGTGGAAATCAAAGCAGTAGCCCAAACTTCACTCTGCCTCACCTTCCTCCTGGGAATCGTATGCAGTGGGAAGTACGAACAGAGAAAAGCCTTCGCAACCTAGGCAGGGAGAACATTTATATTCCACGAGGGCTGTGGCAGGCACTCCTCCTCCTTGGCATGGCTGAGGGAGGAAAAGGGAGAGGCAGGCTGGCTCTTCCAGACTATTCTAGTGCCGAAACAGCTGTGGTTGAGCGTGCTGATAAAAGACAACTGACTCTGAAGGGGAAGGGTGGGCTTGCAGCTTCAAAGAGTATTGGGATTGGCTAAGCTCTCCCCGTCTTGCTAAGCATGAGGCTACTAGAGTCCAGCCTCCGAGGAGATTCGGCCGCAGGGAACCACGCCAGCATGGTGGGGAGGCAGCGATCCTGCCAAGAGCCACAGGACGAGCGGAGCAAGTGGCTCTGTCGGGGTCACCGTGAGCTGGCAGAGACCTCTCCAACCCCAGTTCTCCCTGCACCCTGTGACAAGCTCGTCTCTTGCTCCTCATTCCCTCTTCTCTGCTATGAAATGGCATACCAGCCCTAGTACCGTGGTGGGAGTAGGGAGGGTTTCCAGAATTTTTTTTTTGTGTTACGGTGTAATTTTTGAAAATGAAGATGCGTGGGCAGAAAGAAGCCCAGAGAGGAGGGTAAGAGGAGCCTCAGCACCACTGTCCCTGACATACCACGACCTCTGGAGTCCTGTTTCTTCATTCTGGTTCAATATTAACCCAGCAGGGCTGTGACTCCACTTATTCTGTTCCCCTCGCGGTGCCCCTGCAGCCGGGGCCGGGCAGCATGGCGCACGACAAAGCCGGCCTACTGAGGGGCCTGCTCTTCTCCAGCCTTCTGCACCTCACGCTGAGCCACGATGGAGGTAGGATTCAGGAGAAGTTACTTCTCCTGAAAGAGAGTTACTTCTCCTCAAGGGTAAAGCCTGTGGGAGGTTCACTAGCTGAGAGCGGGAGTTTCTAAAAGCTTGAAGTTGGGAGTCAAAGAATGCAGACAGCAGCAGAGCTCGCCTGAGGGGGTGCAGCAGCCTCAGCTGCTGCCAGGAAAGCTCAGTGAATTTTGTGGTCTGCAGGGAAGAGGGGAGGGACAAGGCTGGGCCCAGTATCTTGTGTGGCACAACTGTGGGCCTTCTTGGGCTACAGTTAATGAGCCTAGGTGGCTGCAATTCTCCATTTCCTCCTCTGCTGCCCTAGTCTTCACTCTTGTTCATCCTTGGTATGAAGCTTTCCTGTGCTCACTGCTCCTTATCTTCTGCTGCAGTCTCCACTTCACCTTTCTTTTCTTCAACTAAGCCCATCACTGTGTTTGGGAGGACCTGCTTAGAGGTCTGAGAGCAGTGAGCATGGAGACAGAACCAAACTTCGCCTCTTATGGCAGTCTGAGGTTGGCGAGACATAAGGCAGGGAGTGGTTGGCACAGAATGAGAGCAAGAACAGGCTCCGGCCACCAAGCCTCTCTCTAACTGCCAAGCTGCTTTGCCAGGGATAGTGAGGGGTTCCCATCGCTTCTGGTTCTTGCGTGAAGGCAGCCCTCACAGGAAGACTGTGCTGAGCACTCGGGATGGGCTTAGGGGGTGCTGACAGGGCTTCTCCACTGTGTGGTGTAAGGTGTGGGCTGCTACTATCCCACCAGCTGAGTGTGGAATTCAGTAACCACAGAGAGAGACGGGGCCCTGTCACTGTGAGCATCCCTCTGATTGGCACCATTCTGACTTGCTAGTTTTCCTGGGCAAGGGGCAGGCCCTGTCGCTACTCACGCGCCCCCGACGTGCCAACAAGGGGTTTCTGGAAGAGATGCTTAAAGGCAACCTGGAGCGAGAGTGTCTGGAGGAGACATGTAGTTACGAGGAGGCTTTTGAAGCCCTTGAATCCACTGATCGCACGGTACGTACAGGGCACGTGGGTGCTCTTAAGAAACAGTCTCTCAAGCAGCTCTTGTAGTGAAAGCAGCACATCAAACTCGCAGCCCAGACCTGAGGGGCTGGAAGACACAACTCTGGGGTACAAAGATGAGGCCGAGGTGCGTGTGCCCCAGGGGAGGGGCAACTTCCCTAGAGAGTTTCTCTCCCAGGGAGAGCAGCCGCTCCAGGGCATGCCCCTCAAAGCTTGGATTCTTTGCCCGGTCTCTTTATTTTAAGCACAAAGTCAAATGGATAAGAGCCCTCCCTTAGCCATGGTCAAGAGCTGTGCTTTCCACCTGAGCATGCTGCCACACACCTCTAACTGCCACAGCTCCCGGCCACCCCCAGGACACTCGCAGGGCTGCCGGCTTAGCAAGCAGACACTGCCTGCAGGTGCCTCAAGCCCCTCTGAGCTCAAGCTTTGGCTTGTGGCTTTTAGACTTGCTCCCTGCAAAATTTGTTCGGAACTTTTTGGGAAATGCTCTTAGACCCAGGAGCAATATCAGTGCTCAATTCCACATTTCAGAAAATGCAGAAGATGATGAACATTTAAGAGTTCAAACCAGCAAGATACAAGCTCCACGGAGTATTTCTAATGCAATCACTCTAATGTCATGAGATATCTGACAAATATAGATTTAAGAGCTGAGCAATACCTGCATACGATCTGTAGCCTCTCTTTCCTCACTGCTGGCATCCTGTGCCTTTTACCAGCCTTTATAAGTTCTAGGTCTATTTCCTTGGACTCTGTAGAGTAGCAAAGGCTGTGTCTCCTCTGCACATTGATGAGAGAACTGCTGAAAGCAGCTCCAGCCTTCTTCAGAAATGACAGTAATCTTTTAGTCTGCTCAGATTCAAATCCATTCAGAGCTATCAAAGTCTCTCCATAGATCATCCATTCCTGGATTAGCAGCCTACATGGATAGCAAATGTTCCCACATTTCTAACTGATCTTTTGTTGCACTAAACTTGCATCTCTGCATTTGTTAGGTGTTAAGATTTTCCCTTGGCACATCTAGGGCAGTAGAGAGGCTACGAAGTGAAGGCTCAGGACAAATTAACTACCAAATGTCTTCTACAGAATGGTGCCGATAGTTGCAGACGTTAGGTTAATTAATCACAGGGGCACTGCTGTATTATGGTACTGCTTCTTACCAGCTTATGGCATAAAGCAAAACATATTATATTGTGCTAGGATAAAAACCTGTAGCTTGAGACACCCAAGGTTATGAATAGAAAGCAGCTAACCAGAATTGGCTCTTGTAGTATTCTTGCACAGAGCTATTTGATGCTCACTTACCTAGGGATGGGGGCTTTCAGCTGAGGTGGTTTCCAGGCTTCAGGCTGTTGAATCTGAGAGATATCCGAGGTCTGCATATTGCAGTGATGCAGAAACAGAGAGACCTAAAATTCTGCCTATTTGGGGTAGAGTTGTGACAGACTCTTTGATTCCTTAGTCTG
This sequence comes from Crypturellus undulatus, assembly GCA_013389825.1. Lineage (NCBI taxonomy): Eukaryota > Metazoa > Chordata > Aves > Tinamiformes > Tinamidae > Crypturellus > Crypturellus undulatus. The sequence continues at coordinate 279,363 of VWPW01000679.1, forward strand.
ATGAGAAGGAATATGGCTTTGCTGCATTTTTTTTTTCCCTGTGTGGTGTTGGGCCTTGGTATCAGCACACCATAGGTTAGTCTGCCTCATTTGCTAAGATGGGGTATTCTCCTATGGGTTTGAATTGCAGCAACTAAGAAAGATTTTATGTTCTGTGTCTCTATGCTTAAATATTTGCATTTGTTTTTCAGGTGGAGTTTTGGTCAAAATATCAAGGTAAGTCACTTCAAGTCCTGCAGGTGTTCTGCTGTCCCTCAGGCTGCATGGATGCATCCCAAAGAGATAGCTCCCTATGCTATTAGAAGGGTCCACTCTCCAGGGTAAAGCATTTATATTTGTCCCTGGCAAAGCAGTTGAAACTGTGATGCCTGTTTATCTTCCTTTCATATAATGGCTTTCTTTCTTCTTGTTCCGCTAGCTTGTCAGGGCATAATGAAGTCCAGGGCAGCTCTGGATGCTTGTCTAGAAGGTAAGAAAGTCATATTCCCCTCATGAGCAACCAGGTACAGGGAGTATCAGAAATTTGCTTCCTGCAGAATTTAGAGGAAGAAAAAAAAAAAAAAAAAAATCAAAAGTTCGTGATGCCCTCCACTTAGAAAGAAAAATAGCTGGAGGGGAGTTTCCATGTCCTTTCTTCCTCTTCACTTACCCTTTGAAAATTTCACAAACAGTCTAACTCCTATGTAATAGCATAGGGTAGATACCCTCTCCCTATGACATAATACCAAGTCCAGCTCCAGAAAAAAATAGCCCATCAGAACTGCTACCATCTGCACTGAGGTAAGGAGCCTCAGGACAAGCTCCCTCTAATGAGGGAGAGATTAAGTTGTGTACTCTTTCCATCCCATGAAAACATCCTTGCTTGTGCACACAGATTGTAAAAAGTAAAGGGGGGGGGGGGGCACGTCTCATCTTGAAAAGTATAACCTCCACATCCCTCAGCTCCAGCTTATCCTGTTTTGGGATTTTGACAGGTAACTGCTCCATTGGTCTGGGCCAGAACTATGTGGGGACAGTTAGTCACACCAAATCAGGGATTGAATGTCAAACGTGGACAAGCAAATATCCACATATACCTAAGTAAGTTCTTCTCCCTCATACCCCTAAAAGGTTCTCCAGACTGCATTCAGGCTAACCAGCCTTTTCTTATAGATTTAACACCACCATTCACCCCAACCTCCTTGAGAACTACTGCAGGAATCCAGACAACAACACAGCAGGACCATGGTGCTACACCAAAGACCCCACGGTGCAACGGGAGGAGTGTCCCATTCCCGTTTGTGGTATGCTCAGCAGGCCCTTTCACACACAACGAACACCTTACACTAAGACTGACAGTAAAAATGTGTCAAGGAAGGGGAGAAGTTAGGAGGAAAGGATCGTACAGGAATATCGGTCCTTAGGAGTAAAGGACCTGTATCATAAAGGGTAAAGGAGCAGAGAAGAAACCCTCAGAGTTGCCTATTTCTCCACCTTGCCTGGCTCCTAATGGGCTGTTTTCTCTAGACCAAGCTAAACTAAATCTAGATCACATCTGGCTTCATCAGTGTCTGTGTGGTTTTGCCAATCTGCAGCACTGCAAAATTCTACCTCAGTTGCCTCTAAATCACGACACAAAGTAGCAAGTCATACTGTATTTTTTTGTCAGAACTTCCACTTCTAGGACAAAAACACTTCAGTTTATATATATACATCTACCTCAAATGCTCACTCATAGAGAAGATCACTGTTCATTACATCCATCTTCTGTCAAGGAGAGTGGGTGCCCCTCTCTTGGCAGGACAGAAAACTATCCTCATGCACCTATTTGTACCTCCCCATTCCTTCTCAGCACCACAGAGCTGTCTTCTGTGGGGCTTGGCCTTTGCTTCAGAAGAAATCATAGAAAGCAGAAAGCCTTCTTGCTGCAGTTTCACTTCTAAAAGCCTAGACAACAGCTGATTCAAAGGGATCAGCGACCATTTCAACAGAGGGGTGTTCTGAAGTAAAGCCTCCTAACATGATCCCTGCCTGCCCTATGGCAAATCAAGGGAGAAATACTGCTCTGCCCTGGGATGATCAGTTATCTAAGACCATCTCTATTCATTAGATGGTTTCTGACCTACAGTAGAGTAACCTGCTGTTACAGTTATGCATACACATACCTGACAGGACTAGAAAACCCTTGTTTTTTTACACGCTGCAATCATGTTGGCATAAATCAACCTCACAGACAACCAACCTCCCCAGTTAAGCTGCTTGCTGGGCGGCTGCTACACTGCAGAATGAGCGGTCACAGAGTTTCTCTTCACATGGGAATTCCCATTGTGCTCAATGTGGTGGCAGCTTGAGGTCAAGCAGCTATTGCAGAACAGGCCACCTAGTGCTCACTCATCCAGGAAATTCCAGTGGGAGCTTGCAATCAGTGGCAGACTAGCAAAAAAAAGTGCATAAAGGCTGACAGGAACTTTTCTCTCACTATTTGTGGAAGAAACATCTTGAGAGAACTTCAGCAGGAGATTTTAGTAACATTGCACTGCAAAGGCTCCTGAAACAGCCTACTGACACATCTGAAAAGGCAGCACTAGAGGCTCTAAATCAGCAATGCTGATTGATGCCCCAAATCCCCATCTTAGGAGATGGGGAAAAAGAGATGCCCAAAAAAAGAATAAAGGATTAGGCCTCTCTGGGGCACTCAGATGGCAAAGACAACAGGGAATATCAGCCTCTACTTAGTTCCCATTTAAAGAGGTACCTGACAGTCCAGTGGTGCAAGGGCTCATGCTGGAAGTGGGAGAGCCTGGAGGAGCAGAGGAGCTCTCAAAGATGAAGGGATTCCTCACACAACTACAGCCTTTAGCAAAAGGGGTCTCATCCAGGTATCAACACCAATATTTTGTAGGGCAAAACAATGGTTTAGGTCACAGCTTTCTACCTTTGCAGGTGAAGAGAGGACCACAGTTGAGTTCACTCCACGGGTCAAACCTCCAGCCTCAACCCAGCCATGTGAACAAGAAAAAGGCCTGCTTTACACTGGAACCCTCGCGGTCACCATCTCTGGAGCCAAGTGCCTACCCTGGAACTCCGAAACGGCCAAAGAGGTGCTCCAAGGAAAGAACATCATCACAGAGGTGAAGCTGGTGGAAAATTATTGTAGGAATCCTGATGCAGATGATGAAGGTGTCTGGTGTGTCACGGCTGAACCACCCAACTTTGAGTACTGTGACCTGCAATACTGTGGTAAGAAGCCTGCAGTGGTTTGGGTATGCACAACTGCAAGGCAGTGGCAAGCAAGAAAATTAAATCAATAAAGCTGCTACTGTGAAGACGGGTCTTGCTTAGCAGAGGGGGGCATAGAGTAGGAAGCGGGGGAGCATGCCCACAAAAGTCCTTTGTGTCCAAATATTACACATACTAACCTCCCTACATGCTCCTGGCAGTTGTTTTTCCCCCACTGAGCTCTTCTTTAAGAAAAAAAAAAGGAAAAATTGTGCTTATTTATTATATAATAAGCATCTTTAAAAAGTAGCTTTGAAACAAAATTCCTTTATCAGTCCCCTGGATGCAAAAAAGGGAGTTACACTGCTGAGAAAAAGGGAAGCTGCAGTTAGGCCTTTCACCATATTTGTATTTCTGTCTTTCTCAGAAAGCTCCTTGGAGGAAGAGAAAGAACAATCGGACAGAATAACAGGACGGACTGACCACCTGCAAGAGTACAAAACCTTCTTCGATGAAAAAACATTTGGTTCAGGTGAAGCAGGTGAGCATGAACCCTAGGCGCAGCATCCCCATTTGTAGAAAGGTTGCAGCTTCTTTGCACAGGGCACTTGCTCTTCTTTAGAAACAGGGGCTTGCCAGTTACACATCAGGGAGGCAGAAGCTCCTTCCTCAGTTATTCCAGCTGAGCATGCTCCTTACAGCAGAACTCCTCTATGAATCAGGTACAGTAACAAAGCCAGATGGACTGTTTTTTCAGACTGTGGCATTCGTCCTCTGTTTGAGAAGAAAAAGATGGTGGATGGCACTGAGAAGGAGCTGATGGAGTCCAGCAGGAACAGCAGAATTGTAAAGGGGGAAGATGCAGAGGTTGGCAGCTCCCCCTGGTAAGTAATATATCCTTATAGCCATTCCTGGGTGCTGTACCTCCCTTCCAGTAAAGCAGGGGGGAAGTAAGAGGAGTGTGCAGTCAGCATCACTTTGATGCTGACAATCTCAGTCTCACAGCCTCTCCCCAAGAAAGACAAGGCAGGACTAAAATGCTAGAAAGGAAGTCCTCCTCTCCTCTTGAGCCAAGTGCACAGCTGCCAAGGACAGAGATGCTGATCTGTTTTAACTTCATCTCTTCCCTCCTTCTAGCCTTACTGGAGGGAAAGAAGGAGATAAAGTTCTACAGGTGAAGGAAACATAGTAAATTGCTTAGTACAGTGAACATACATTCAGCTTTGGGGCTCAAAGCCTAGAAGGCTTTTGCTGGAGAGCCACCTCTGCAGTTCTTTGCATCAATACAGCACAAAGTTCTTCCTGCTCACTACAAGTTCTGCTTCAGCCTTTAGGCCTGGTAAGACATAGGCCACTAACTTGAGCAACCTACCCATAGTTGTGCAACAGCTTGATGTCCCCATTGTAGACCAGATACCAGCATTGCATCCATCCACCAAGGTCAAAAATTGCTGGTAAGTTTCCTCCTTCCTTGTCTCTTAGGCAGGTGATGCTCTACAAAAAGAGGCCTCAAGAGCTGCTGTGTGGTGCTAGCCTCATCAGTGACAGCTGGGTCTTGACTGCTGCTCATTGCCTCTTTTATCCACCCTGGGACAAGAACTTAACTACAAATGACATCTTGGTGCGGATTGGCAAGCACTTTAGGGCAAAGTAAGAGCCTGGAAGAAGCAACAATGAATTAGCCTTCCTCTTGGAGTAAGGAAAGAAGGTTGGGATGTCATTCAGCATACAAAGATACATATATGCAGTATACCTCAAAAATGGGATCTAATGGAGCTCTAGCTGATGCTTGAGGTTGAAATGAAAGGGAGGGCAGAGACATGGAAGGTCTAAAGGGGAAATCCTTGGTTGTTGAGAGTATTTTTTCAGACAGTACAAAGCACCTGAGAGCCTCTTCATCCCCCACGGCTCTCACTTGCTGTTGTAGTCAGTTCTTTCCTAAAAATTTCAGATATGAAAATCACAAAGAGAAAATTGTTCTATTGGATAAAATCATCATTCATCCCAAGTATAACTGGAAAGAGAACATGGACCGAGATATTGCACTCATGCATCTGAAGAGACCTGTCATCCTCAGTGACTACATCCATCCTGTCTGCTTGCCTACCAAAGAGCTTGTGCAGAGGTGAGGAGGTGGCATCACATTTCTCAAATAACAGGCTACAAAAGCCTAGTTGCAGCAAGGAGAACAGACAGGAGAACATTATTGCAATAAGTCTGATTATAACCATGCTTCATTCCACAGGCTGATGCTGGCAGGCTACAAAGGGCGAGTAACTGGTTGGGGAAACCTGAAAGAAACATGGGCTACCAGCCCAAGCAACCTGCCCACAGTTTTGCAACAACTCAACATCCCCATCGTAGACCATGCTATTTGCAAGGCATCCACCAAGGTCAAAGTCACTGACAACATGTTTTGTGCAGGTAAGCGGCACTCGAGGCACAAGGCTAATGGCACCATCAACATGGGGGATTGAAGATCTTGATGAGGCTCACGCAGCCAGGTTGCTTTCTAATAAGCTTAACACTGCCCTCCTAAAGAATAACTTTCCCATGATAAAACTCAATTTGTCAGTTCAGAGACATGAGAAAGGCTGGGGCAGGGGAGGGGAACAAAAACAACAAAAAAAGAAAAAACATCAAAACAAAACAAAACACAAATCCCCCACACGCCTATGAATAAAGTTTGCAATACTATATTATGCCAGCTTAACCAGCCCATCAGGATCACACTGCTATATAAAACAGCTACTGCTGATAAAAAACTGAGCACATGTAAATTGATCTTTTCACCAGTATATGAAGTGGTTCAGTACTTCCTTAAAGGCCACAGAATCCAGTTACTGTACTCAGGAACCCATTCTCTAAACTGTCTCAGGCCTTCAGAACCTATTCATGCTTAAGCCTACAGCTTCTGTGGCCACAGGCTGCACAGAGAGATTATGGCTTGTGGGAAAGGGGTAATTCCTCACAATCTACCAAGTTTTCTGTGTAAAAAAACTAGAGATTCACATCTGTACTCATCTCTTCAGAAACAGTAATTCCTTTTCTCCATATCATATACCATTTCACAGATCTCTTAAAACTTGCTATCATTTCACTTCTAAGCCAAGAAATGATTTATTTTTTCCTAACCTACAAAACACTTCCATACCTCTACTTCTCCTTTGTTGTACCTTTCTCAATCTCTTTATTACTACCTCTGTCTTTAAAGGATACAGAAGCAAAAACAGAATTCAAGACATAAACACATTATGAATTTATGTTCTGGTATAATACTTTCTGCAGTATTCTTTATTCTCAGAGCCTTTATCAGTTCCTGCAAGCAAGTCTTTAAACAAAGCATCTAAACGCCAGCAATTGCTGGAGTTAGAATAGAAATCTTTTTCATGGCAGAACATGTTGACAGTACAGTGTTCTTAATATTTCTTTTTCTAGACAATATTATTCAAAAATAGCTGAAATGCAGTCATAGAGGAGCACAGGGAAGCCACAAGTGATATTAAAAGAGCAGTATTAGTTCAAGTGAAACGTCTTCTTATTGTGAAAATGCAGAAAGCTGTAGAGCCAGCTGAAAGAGGAAAATGGCAGAGCCTGCAGAATGAAAGGAAAAAAAATGGAGGAGGACAATCTGACACGAGAGTAAATAGACAGAATGTGTCGCATCCTAAACATAAAAAAGGTGGTAAACCAAGAAAAAGAGTACCTCAAGCTACTGCTGCAAACAAGATGGCAGCTAACACAAAGTGAATCCTGATGAAAAAAGAAAACAGGAATGAGCGTGCTGTAGGTAGCAAAGAAATCAGCCATATACCAAGACAGAAGCAGAGTTAGCTGCTTTACGTGTAATTTTAAAAACAGTTTCCTAAAAGTAATATCAAGAAAAAAGATGGGCATTAGAAAAGAGCAGTTATTCCTCCTCTACAATCAAACACCTGATTTTCTTCTTCTGGCCTTCAGGGTATAGTAGTGAAGACTCAAAGAGAGGAGATGCCTGTGAAGGAGACAGTGGAGGCCCATTTGTAATGAAGGTACGTTCAAGAAGTACAAGGTCATAAAACCAATGGAGCTAGGCTTGTGTGGAGCTGAACTTCTCCAACAGGCTAAGGAACAGCAAACTGATGAGTGACAGGGGGGTGAGGGGGAAAATAAGTAGTTCAAGCCAAGCAGCCAGGAAGATGCATCCTGCCATTATCCAGCTACTGAACCCTCAGCATATTCAACAACCAGCTGCAGAATTTAAGAGTGATGGCTGTTTCCAATGTGGATATTTAAGAATGGAAATTATGCAGGCAAATTTGGCTGTTATCCCACAGATGGTTACCTGTCAGTCTGAATTCCAGAGCAGTATCACTAAGCAGATTAGGGTGCTTACAAGGTTCAGATCTGAAAAACTTGCTCCTTGTGTCAACCCTACTTTTCTCTCTTTTAGAGCCCAGATGACAATCGGTGGTATCAGGTGGGAATAGTTTCATGGGGAGAAGGCTGTGACCGAGATGACAAATATGGATTTTACACCCACGTATTCCGCCTGAAAAAATGGATACGAAAATCCATTGAAAGATACGCGTGACACATGAAGCGCTTCCCTTGCTTGCTCTCAGTTTTGCTGCAGTGCTCCACTGCTCAAAGTCATGTGCCCAGAAGATCTGAAGTAAAATGGTTATAGGAATTTAACTTGACAAAGGAAATTTTCTCTCAAAAATAAAATTCTCAACGAATCGGTATTTCTCCTGTGTTAATGCCGAGTTTAGTTAGACTTGAACCTACAGCAAAGCAATTACAAGATAACTAGCTGTATCACTAAGCACTTTCTGTACTTGGAACACATTCTTCTCCTTTCCATCAGTTATAAGCAACAAGAGATTTTAAACCTCTAGTTGTGACCTTAGATAAAGCACTAAACAAGACTGGAGTCCAGGACACTCTCCCTTTGTCTATTCACCTTCTAGTTTAGAAACTGAACTGAGAATGTCCTGGCCATGATTACCTTGGAGCAGTTATATATTAATATTTTGAATAATGCCATATCTAAAATGCAGCACCTCCAACCCCCTTTGGTAAGCAAGCTATTTCTCAGCTATGATTGCAGACAGCAAATGTCAGCATCACTGCAACATCAGTGCCTTAAACAAGTACCAAATGTTTACAACTCATTCTATAGAGAAATACAGGCCTGAACAGATTAAGCAGCATTTCCATCACTGCATGGCAATAGCTTTCTAGAAGACAGCTCTTCTAGTGGTTAAGTGCTCAGCCTTCACTCTTCAAGTACTACCCCAATATCTGTGAAAAACTGTATTCCTGAAGAGGGGAATCAAGAACATACAGTTTCTGGAGCAATTCACTTTCAGTACTGACTCATTACAAAGAAATACAGAGGAAACATTTTTGAAATTCAGTTTAATGTTATTTAAATATTTTCTGGGCTAAAGATAAGGCTTTATTAATTTATGTGCACAAGTTTTAGCTTAGCACTCCCAGGATATCGAGTCCAACCAAACACTACAGAGATACAGGGCAAAAACTCATCCATAATGAACAGCTTTGTCTTTTGCTCTTCTATTACTCCTGTGCTCCACTTCCCATGGAGTTTTGAACTTAAACCAGCTACATGCAAGTTTGTAGGCATTGCTATTTTATCATCCTGAGCTAAGTGTAGAATAGCTAACAAAAAGACTGTCTCTTCAGAATATGTTAGACATGGTACGGTAAAAGAACATAAGGTTTTACTTGGATGGCAGCAAGTTTCAGAAACAAGTTGGTAATTGAGAAGTAGCAGCATTATCTCCAATACCAGCCAACACAAGCACCACCACTTCACACGCACAAAACCTCAGCACTTGCACACTGTCTAAAACTTCTCCTTGTCACATAGCTCCTTCCCTTGTCATACAGCTCTGTTCCACAAGAAGGGGCATTATCATCTCAGTTTAAAGACTGCTATTGCTAAACCAGAGTGGTGGGGCAATGAATTGCAACACATCAGTCAACACAAGATGTAGAACGCTTGCAAGTCACCTGCTATCACAACATACAAACTCACCACAGGCACTGAGCAGTATTACACATCAACTGCAACTCCGGCCTGTAAAAAGAGAAAAGATCCTGTAAAAGGAGAAGAAAAAAAAAAAAAAAAAAAAAATCAGACATTTGCAGAAGCTCTGGTACAGATTTGTTGTACAAAGGTACCAATTTTAAAGCCATATTTTTTACTCTAATCAGGCAAGACTGATTTAGCAACAGCCCTAACACAGAAGCTGCTTGTCCACAGAACAAACAAAAGCAGTAGTTACAAGAAATAAAGATTAAAATCTAGAGCAGAAGTTTGCTACTTTAAGCTGCCTCTCCAAGTCTTCAGTACTCCTGGTCTAGAAATGGAATTCAGTTCACATAAAAGCCAAGCAGCTAAATGAAAATATAATCTCCCCAGAAATAAAAGGTCCAGAAGGCTAGAGAGTAAGCCTAACACTTTCACACTTGTTGCTTCTGAAAAAGGCTGAACAGAAGACACTCTTACAAACAAACAAAAAAGGTCTATGGTTGTCACAGGTGTTTTCTAGTTACAAGAATTAGGACAGTTTGCCAATAGTGAATGTTTAAGTGCAATCGAGTGAGGTATGATCAACTTGCACTTGAAAACTGAATGAAGGCTGCTTAAGCAAATTAGTTTAGGATAAGCAAATCCACTGACAGGACATCACTCCTAACCTATTCCATATCCATGCTGCTATTCCCTCAAGGAGAATGGATTTATACATATTCATTGGGGCTATGCATAATCCAAGTGAACACATTAAAAGGACTAGCTAAATTTAAAAGAGCATTTCAGTAAACTAAAAATTTTTTAACTCTCGACTTACAAAACAAAGAGCAAAAAAAAAAATGCAACTGTATGAAAAACATACTACTGCTGACAGAAACAAAAGTGCAAGATCTCAGTACTGCATTCTCCAGAGAGATAATATAATAGGGAAGATGAGTGAATACACTAAACCCATGGTTCATATTAGGAATCGCTTAATCCAGTTCCTGAATACCCAGTTACAGCGTTCAGGAGTACAGAGTAGCTTCTATTCTTATCAACAGTCAGTGCTGCTCCTACAGAGACTGGTATAGTTAATGCAAACTTTATTTACAAAAGACACTTAAATTAGTTACTTCATGCCATGTGTCCGTACAGAATCAACAGTTCAAGGATTACATGGAGAAGAATTCACAAAATTAAAAGTGAAGTCACTAAAGGTCTAAGAGTTAAGAACTAGGGAAAAAGATCTTAAAGACAATTTTACAAATAAAAAAAAAAAAACAAGTTATGAGAAACTAGTCTGAGCAAGAGGATGCTTGTTTACAGGTCTGTACACTAAAACTAATACACAGACAGCCTTCTATTGTCAAGAGATGCTCACTGAGAAGCAGAGTATGTACAAATACTTGTGCCACAATGACTCAATCCCCCAAAATCCACTGTATTATACATAAACCAGTTTGTATACACTAGGCCTAAACGAGGCCGCTTAACTATGAAGATTTCTAGTTTAGTAAACTAAAGCTGAAGACAGCCTAAGCAACAGTGATGCTGTCTCTCACAGCTTTATTTGCGACTGCTTTTTATTCTCTCCAGTCTTTTTTTCAAGTCATCAATATTAGCTGCTGTAGAAGAGGGAGAAGCTGTGGTAGTTCCAATGCCAGAGGAATGAGTCTGATTGGAGTCCAGGTCCAGGTGTTGGTACTGTTCCCGTGACTCGCGCAGCTGGGAGAGCTTGCTGTGAAGCATATCTGTAGAGGAGGCAACTGTAGGGACTGCTGGTTTAGACAGCAAAGACGTCAGAGGCGGTCTGTCTTCCTGCTAGCGTGGGAAAGAAAGAGTGTTAAGAGAGGTGATGGCAAAAGCCACTGAGAAGCACACACGATAACCAATGGCTTCAGGAAACACTGAACACAGAAGAAAGGGAAGAAACGATACAACACTGGCAAACTAGACCGAGAAAGTCTGTTAGCATAACATTAGACTCATGCAAAGCTAGCTACAATACTCAGCTCTTAAAACTTCTAATTTAGTGTCAGCAGTGCAACCACTTCCAATAAACAGAAGTCACACTATATACATAACTCTTTTAGTGCTCAGAGCCTTTCAGTCTCAGAAGAAGTCTAGTCACAAAACTTTGTATTGGTTGCATTCCCTTCAACCCTGTTCTTAACTCCAAGCAGAAAACACATTTTCTTGTTTGGATTGAAGAAAAAACATATTTTACTGGAAACAAGCTACACAACTGGGTATACCAGCACTATCTGCATCAACTTTTATTTATAAATAGAAGTTACAAATACATGGACGTAGGTCTTGCTCTGGAGAATAAGCAGCTACAATAAAGATGAAAAATTAACATCAAATTTGTGTTGAAATGGTCTGGTACAATCTTGCACAGCCAAAATTCTAATAGAAGAGGAAGATCTATTCCTAGGTGCAATATCTACATTCAGTGGCTTTCTGGAGTGAATGGAAAGAGCAAGTTTGGATTGACTGCCAAGATCGGTCTCTGCCAAAAAGGTCAAGCCACTGCTCTTTCATCAATGTGCGACTTTCACTTGGTTAAATTACTTTGTTACCAGCATCTAGGAAACATGTTTTTTCTTCTCCCAAGAGCTGTAAGCTGATGTACAAGTTTATATAAAAAGGTTAAAAAACAGTAATGTGCTTTCAGTCTTATGATTACTCCTAGAGCAAGTGGTACTTCTCCTGTGACTTGAGGATGCAAACTCTTCCATAAATGGCACTCAGTACACATAAACAAAACACAGTATTTAAAATCCCTATTCAACTCTTTTGGATGCTATAGAATGGAAGAATAGAGAATTTCCACATCATTTGCCTCAAAGAGAAATCAATATACATTAGCCTTTCAAGCACAGTGAAGTTGTTCAGATCTTTGAAAAGCTCAATTACCTGGCAAGGAAAGATAGTAAACTTCAGGGCTATTAAGAACAAGTTGCATCTACATCATGCAGTAAAGTGAATCAAAACATAAGTCTGCCTGGCCAAGTAACAAGGGTAAAGCCATTTATAGCAGAACCAGTGACAAGTAACAAATAGTTAGAACACATAATATAATGAAGGATGATCGATTCTGATTACAATCCCTTTCTGGCAATGGAAAGAGCTATTTGAATTCAGATTTCAAAAAAAAAAAAAAAAAAAAAAAGCAAGTGATGTCAAATACAATACCTTTGCATTGTCAAGGCCACAACGCTGCCTGAGGATTTTTAACCTTTCCAAATAGACTGAAGGCCCCACTTCCTCCCCATTTGTGTTTCCTATAGATGAAGATACAGTGTTGGTAGAAGCAGGGACACACGTTCCTTCCATCTGAGGAGAAATTCCTGGGGGAGGGAAGGGGAAATAAAAAAAAAATAAATGAATAAGATCAAGACTCTTGGTCAGATCACTTGACATATAAAATGGATGAAGACTCAATCGGCCCATAAAATATCAACAGTTATTTGTATTTGCTAGCATAGGCATATTAGCCTTTTCATGTCCATGATCATTTCTTTTAAAAGTGACAACCAAAAGAAAAGACATTATGACAGAAATGTCAGCAGCAGCAGAATGTCTCTGAAAGAAGCACTGAGGCTGACAGGTTGGGAGTGGGGGAGGAAGACGATGCCAATACCAGTGAGAGGTAACCATGAAATTCAGAGATAACTTGAAAAGTTGCAGGACGAAATATATTTTGAGTTTACTGCATTCGGTAGTATTCTATATAGACTACACAATGTGTTTTAATCTTCTTGTTCAGGTAACTAAAAGATATTGCTGCTTCTATCTATAAAACTGTGATGTCTAGAAGGCACACAGCAAGATGATCAAAGACTCTCCACCAAAAGACTAGGAAATAACTTTATAAGAAAAGTTTTTTATCCTAAAAAAATAGCAAGAGCTAAGACTCAATGAGGAAAGGGATTTGTTTTCACTAGTTCACTGCAAGGATCTTTCAAACATAAGAGAGTTAATCTTTAATACTTTGATCTAAATAAAGCATTTTGAAAGGTAAAGGAATATTCTTTACTATATCAAACTAATATAGGAGGTATGAGGGACAAGACTCAGGCACATGATTTCAGTTTGGAAGTCAATATGGTTGAACTAAAATCTCTGGCCATACAGAGCTTTATGACACAAGGTAAGATATTGTCCTACGTAGTCAGAAGCATTTAGGAATTTGTGAAAGAACCTCCTTACATCTTCCCAAAGTGATTTACAATACAGTAATAGAAGAAGAAAAGATTCCTGGGACACAGTAACATACCTGAAGAAACAAATGCTAAAGGTAGTTTTGCCAGACTACACATCAGCTTTTACTGTTAGCTAATCATCTGTCACATGCCCTCCTTAATATATTACAATACTGATTTAGGCTCATGCCTAACAAAGAGACTCACTAGTGAATTTAAAGCTTGCTTTACTGCAATTGATGAAATAAAAGTTGATTAGTTGGAAAAAGGTCATCACACATTGCTGTAGAACAGTTTGGGCTATTTAAAGAAACCTTCAGATTCCATAGCAAACCATACTTTATCAAAAGACGGATGCACCATTTTAGTAGCACCAAGGTAAAAGAACTTGACAGTTGCTGCTGATATAAGCCAGCTGTACACTTTGCAGAAACAATTCTCAAGACCAGAGATATACAACTTAACGTTAAATTCATTCCAAGCTACAGATACAAGTCAGAATATACTTGGAAGTGGTTCTACACTTCACAAGAGTTCTAACATTCTACTTGCAAACAAAGAACGGTATTTCTCCAAAGGGTACCAAATGTTGCGTCATGAAACAATACAAGTGCAACAGCACAGGCAAAGTCCTTTGGAAGTCTGTAACTGTTTCCAAATACTACCTTCTCCTGGGGCACATGCAACTGCTCCCCTTGTATGTCTGTTTCTCCTAATTCACCTATGCTGCTATAACACGTACCTGTAGAAGGAGGAATACGTCCCTTCCCCTCACGTTCTGTTTCAATCAGCCGAAGGCCCCTTTCCACATAGCTCTGGAAGAACTGAGATGAGTTTTTCAGGAAGGGCTCAATGTCTGCATCAGAATATTTCTTTTTGTATTCATAGAGTTCTGCCAAACCCTGTAAAGGAAGAGTTCCTTCGCATTATCACAACTGCTGCATACACCATTCTAATGCATCACGTTCTGCTCCCTGCAGGAAGCACTTACTTCTTTAGTGTTTTCCTTGGAGCCAATCTTCTTAAATATTTCTGCCAAAATATCATTAACTTTGGCCTTTGAAGACTTCTCCTCCTAAATAAATAAAGACTTTTTCAAAAGAGAGTAATATAAACCTTCACTAAAAATGAGAGGAGATTAGACAAACTTGTTAATAAACACACAGACCTGTTGGCTGGGCACAGAACTTCAAGAACAAAGAAAACCTTAAGGTAGCTGGAGTTTTATGGTTACACAGAGTAAGATTCAGGATGCCAACAAGTTGTAAGCCTTCTCAGGGAAGAATTTAAATCCTTATAGCTTTATGGTTATAGCTGATTTTTAGTATACTGAAACACAGTAACTGTCAAGATAAAGCCTATGCTGTATAGCTGAATAGGTTATGGAGCATCTCATCCTGGAATATGCACAGAATGTTTCAGGTAAGAACAGAAACACACTGTAAGCTCCCAAAATATCTATGAACGACCTCAAAATTGTAAGGCATTTCCACATGGAGAAGCATGTACTTCATTTTCAACAACTGCTAAATAAGGCTGATTACTTGAATAAATTGCCTTAACATCTTTTCTTTCTACCAACATATTTATACCACTTACTATGCGAGAAGCCCCTTTCTCCGTTTCCTTATCAGCCTTGCTTCCAGTTTGGTCCATGGAGTGTTTCATTACTCTACATAGGTGAGCCTCCAGCTCAGATTCGTTTTTGTTGTCTATCATTGTTAGGTGATCTAGGATCTAAAAGAAAGAGGCAAAGCTTTAGAAACCATATGACCATCCAGTGTAAAAATACATGACTAGAGACTACTCTGACCTTGGGCCCTTTCAACTTGCACAGTGTGTGAAGCAGTGTCTTCAGTGTCCTTATAGGGAACTCACTCTTACATTGCTTCAGCTTCTCTTTGGGAAAGACCTTCATGAAAATGTGGATATCCAGCAGAATACGATCCAGATTGATGCTGTTAATGGTCTCAGGGAGAAGTCGCACCATTCTCCACAGACACTGGAAAGAGAGTTTTACTTAAGGTAACTTTATCAGTATCTGAAATGCTTCTTCATGCATCAGAGGCAGATTATGCATCTTTGAGATGTTTCACTCTGCTAAAACAGAGTACCATAAACAGTTAGTACATGCTATTTCAAATGTTATGACTATATTTCATATAAAATATATAGCTATAGTGCATCCCAGATCCCTCTTTGGAGCTGATACATAAAAGAATGGAGTAGTACTCAGTTCACTATCAATGACAGGACACTGAGTACTTTGTGTGTTAAGTGTTGACAGACAACACAAACACACTGTATGTATCCTCACACATGTGGCACCAACCACCAGGTTCTACCTCATTAAGAATACCTAACTTGTTTCTAAAAGAAGTCAGTTATGAAAGGTGATATATGATAACAGAAAAATAAAGTTACAGCATCTAGGCTGTTGCTTCAGACAAACCAGATATTTCAGAGTTCAAAATTCTACTACAGGCTCACCTTCATGACAAGTTCTGAGAACTTAGGTGAGCTGGCTGTTGCTAGCAGACTGTCTTGAAGCAGAACAAGCAGAGCACTAGAAGGTATAAATTCATAACAGAATTACACAGGGAAGCGGTATGTATAATAAAGATGCCAACTGTCCACAGAATACCACACCACAGACTGGGGGTTGTCAAGTAGTTTAATGTCATGCTGTGCAACATTCTGACATGTTAGGTCAGAAAGATATATCTCTACTACTTCACAGAGTTTATAAAGCAAAGCACTGAACTACAACGCATACAAATAACATGAGACTGGCTGGCTTAGCCCATCTCCAACTGTATAGATTGTGCGGACAAGTTCTGGTCACAATTTTTTATTCATTAGCTCAACTATTCTACAGACAAAATGATCAATGAACAAAACAACAGCCAGCAAAGAAAAGTTTTAAATGCAATAACAGGTGAAGAGAAACAGCTAGATGTCATTTTCTTTATATACCTCAAGATGTTGGTCTGGTCAGACTTTTCCAGAACTTTCACTACCAAGAGATTGACTGATCGGATGACCTGCTCACCCTCCTCGAGATCCTCAACCCGGGAATCCAGCATTAATGTAATGAGACCATGCATTAGGTCCTTCAGCACACCAGTGGAGGCCTCTCGAGCCAGACTCTCTATCTGAAAGAGCTACCAATTGAAGTCAATATTAGAAAGTTTTACTGCAAAACATTTCAATGGAGTTCTCTAGACTACGTTGCCAATTTTTTTTTCCACATCTCAAAAAACAACAGAAAAAAACAAACACACACACGATGTGATACTCTGCCTTCCCGCCTCCCCTCCCCCCCCCCCAAAAAAAAAAAAAACCACACCCACATTTAACTGAACAGAGCTCATCATCACTCCCAACACATTAAATCTTAAAGCACACTTGAAAGAAGGTTATATTTTCATAGGTCTCGACAGATATTTAGATCACCAGTTAAGCATTCAAAGAGATTAGAAACATTAAAATGGCACTTAAAAAATGCTAGAGTGGCTATATTTTAGAGAAGCAGTGAGCAGATCTTCCTCAACTTCTCAATGCCCACTCCCTCCCAAAAGGTACACTAATGAGCAGATAAGCTAGTAAACAACCCTCATATAAAACACAGTATTAAGCTAATCTAGACACAGGCCACTGGTAGAAGAGCACTTTGTTCTTTTGTAATTTCTGTACTAAACTTATTTTCTTTTCACCTTAATTCAAAAGTCTTACCGAGATCATGCTCCCAATTATACAGCTGTAAAGTTTGACTATCTCATCTTTGTCCAATTTCTCATCTGCCATGTGCGTATTGTAGATTAGCCGAAGCTGCATGAATGTAGCTATTAGAAACTGGTCAATGTGGCCAGACATAGCTTCTGCTTTGTCTTCTTGTCTAAGAACCTCATCAATCTAAGTGGGGGAAAAAAAAAGAGGTGGGGGGCAGGGAGGAAGAGGAAAGAAAACACATACAATAATGTCAAGTCTTGCTGTTACCAATCCATTTGTCAAGGCAACAGTTTTTTAAGCCTTCACACAGAAATCAGTGACCACAGACTCCTGTGGCTAATCCAAAAATAACCAATGAGTGATCTTTCCTACTCCATACACATCTGAACAGAAACTGCTTCATTATGAATTCTAAAATTAACTGCTTGGTGTGAACTTCTAGATAAACTTTTCTAAGTAGTGAGAACCACCTCAGAAGGAGGCAAAAAAAGGCGAGACAAAGTTCCATTGCTGGGAATCTGTAAAACAGTTTACATTTAAAAGCTAAGCCTCACTAGCAACAGTCACATTGTCAGATTAGTGGCACAGGACAAAAGCAAAGAGATATGCATATATTTACGGACTTGCTTACTGCTTTATGGTAAGAGTCTATGCTGTACTATTTAGATGGAATTTCTATTGTTAAGGCGAGTCAGATGGCCCCTGTGCACTTAATTTTGTCATCAGGGATATTCTGAGCAGAGCCCACATCACCCGACATGGATGCTCCACCAGAGTGCAACTCATCACCCTCGCAGACATGGCTTAAGTATAGTGCAAACAATTGCTACCTATTAATTCTCTTACCTGTGCCAGAGCCTGAATGCTCGTATTTATATCACCGCTGGCTACTTGGGAGATGACAAAATTGATGGTAGAAGCTGTATTGCTGTGCATATCATCGAAGTGCGGGGATACAGCACGGATCCTAAATAGTTGAAGAAAACAGGACTCGTGACTCTCTGGAGAGACAGTTCTGAGCACACTTCTCTGCTATTTTCCTGGCACAGCTTATAGTCAAGAGACAAGGATTTCTTCCTCACAGTGGAGGCTCAAGGAATTGTTCCTATTGGTGCATCTATTCCACTACCTATATAAAGATACTGATAACGCATTTACAAACTCAATATCCTCTTACTTCAAAAATGCATAAGCAGAACTATTTTTCCTTCTCCATTAGAAATAACTCCTTTCCAGATTTCAGAATACTGCCAGATGGCCTCTCTAACACTCTTTTTCCAACTAACTGAAGCTTTACACCTTATTAAGTAAAGAAGTCTGAACACAGAAACCAGCATTGCCAATTCAGTTTCTCAAAAGGGCTGTAAATCAACCCTAAAGGACTCACTTAGGTGGCTGAAGCTCTAATTAGACTCACTTGGGCTCAGGAATCAGGACTGGCTCAAAGATGTCATCTAGTTTGTGCTGTACAAGTGCCGGCATCTCACATCTGACAGTACCATTGTCATTTTCAATTTCATCAAGATCCAGCTGAAATTCCCGTGGAACTGAATGTGCTGTCTCAGAGTGGCCACCCATATTGCGATTTTGGCTATAGAAACCAGGAAAGAGGTGTTTATTACAGATGAAAGACATAAAAGTACTAGCATTAGCATCCTCTAGTAGCCTAAAGCTGTAACAGGATAGCATAGATTTTGCAGATCTGATTTTATCCAGGCCCCTTAACAATAACCCCTCTTTGGCATTCCCCTCTCTGTTAGTACAAGAAGTGTTCAGAGCCCAGAAGAGCAGCTACTAGCTACTTGCTTTCCCCATTTCTCCCCAAATCCACCATGAGACCCACTGAGAGAAATATGGACAGATTTGTTAGAAGAGATATCCAGCATAGTTTAAAGTAGCATTAACAGAATATTTTATTTCAGTTCATGTGTGGTTCTTTTTGTTATTTGCTTGTTTGGCTTTTGATAATATAAATACAGTGCAGTTATGCACAGTAACGTAGTAAGCTAATCTCAATCTAAGACTCCTAATATCCCACATTATTTGCAGGTCAAAGTGCTGCACATTTTTTAACAAAAAAAACATTACTTTCAAGAGGGACTTTTCCTCCAAGATGGTGAGGAGATATTAAGTTTTGTTGCTAGTAATGTTGTCCCAAGGCTGATTGACACATGCTTGTCCATTCTATGCTGTATGTTTACTCTAACAAGTTAAAAGCAGGGTGCAATCAATACCAAGTTTAATGCAGCATATAGGAACACATTCTCCTAGTATTACCAGCCGCTGCTTAACATGGAAGTGCCATGTATGCCCTGCAGTCTGATTTGTAGTTGCCTTGGTAGAGGTCCTCTATTCTTGGTTTCTTTGTCTGCAAATAACCTAGAACTGGCCACAGTAAACTCGTCACCCTCAAGAAGGGATGACTGGAGCAAAAACTGAAAGATACAAGAGCCTTTCTACCAAGGAGTTAGGGCAGTACTTACATCCTATAAGTGCGATACATAATTCTGTCCATGGAGAAGCAGTGAAAAAAGGCACAAGACCATTTAGAAAGATTTCAAGACAGACAAGACAAAAGAAAAAAAAGTTTCAAACATTTTGTTTTGTATTATTTGGCCTGTTTTCACAACATGCACAGATGATGGTATAAGAACAAAAATAACATTGCCAAAATGATATTAGCACACACATCATGTAAGCAAGAAAACATTCACTTGTCAAGACATACTTGAGTTTAGAGGACATGTCCTCAGCTGGTCCCTTCCGTAGCATGCTAGCATTAGCACTGATGTTCTGAGTGCGCTGAGGTTTCTCCTCTGTTTGCCTCACTGGAGCAGCAGCTGGTCTCTTAGCTGACCGCTTTATTCTCTCCTCCAGCATGCTCATGTCTTTTTCCGAGAGCTACAACACACACGTGTAGTTTTAAAACTTTTATTCTTTTTATGTGGCAGTGCTAAAAATGATTACTAGAGACTGCAAAAGCAGCAATGCAAAGCAACATGGTACTGACAGATCTTAAGCCCCTGAGTGGAATAAAATAAAACAAAAACCACTTAACACACTTCAACTATTAATCCCCTCTCCCCACACACACCTTGATGGGGGCTCTTGACGGCCTTTTTCGGCCAACTGTTTTATCCAAATCTCAGTTTTATAAAGCACGTTGCTCTTGAAAGCAATTTAATTGCCATAACAGATTTGCTGATTTCTTTAAATTGAAGATGATTTCTTTTGCTGATTCTTTAAATTGAAGAAACTTAAAAGTCTTCAAAATTCATTATAATCCAAGTTATAAATCCCATAATCAGCAATCGACCAGTAAACTTTAAGTATCTATGTTGCAGAAGGTTATTTACAACAGTACAGCAAGTCCTCGACTAACAACAAAAGGCTTCATGACCAACCACTAGCAAAACAGTGAGAATTCCATATACAACTGTGTCAGGTTTAAAAAAAAAAAAAAAAACACACACCAACAATCCTCCACACATTATTTTTACTTTCACTCACATTTCCAATCAGCTTGAATACTTGGTCACCATGAACATTATAGACAGTAACAATAGTGTTCAGTGCTGCATTGCGCACAGCATTATCTCTGTCACCAATATGAGTTGCCATCTCTTTCAAGGCCTTCCCTGGAGTTGGCTGGCATACGTTCATGCCATACGATTCAACCAGACATCCAAGCTCTTCCAAGCACTCTACAGGCAGTAAACAACACATGAGAAACATTACAATTTAAAATTGTGGGGAAGACTTCTGATCTTTGTGCTTCCTGTACAACTTGAATATACACTGTAGAAATGTGATGATGAATTCTGATGTTGAATTTGGTGACAGAAAGGTAGCTCTCTTCCACTTTTTAGAAATATTCAGAGTGATTTAGGGGATGAGTTGTAAGCTAAAAGTTCAAATTACTTCAACCAATAGCATTTGAAAGCTGCCAGCCATTCTTGCACCCTTCTCCTAGCTATCACCCAATGCAATACACAAGCAATGTAACAGCTATTCCACATTTAAGTTGTCCAGAAAGTTATGAGCTTGCAATACTGTACCATACATAGAATTTAACTTACTGGTTATATCCAGATGAGATATTCTCAAGGTTACCAGGAAGCCATTTGAACTATATCTTTACTTCAGAAATTTGTAGTATCATGTTAGGAGCAGACAAACAATAGAGACAATTTTTCACAAAGCCTTGAGCAAATTATTATTCAATTCCCTTAGCCACTTGGGCAATAAATACTATTACCAAAATTCTCCCAAGTACTAATTTCCCTAATGTCACTGAGATAATGAATCTACTTATAAGGCAGGTTTATAATCTAAATGCTGATATGCAGTTTAATAAATTTCTCTCATTACTTCTTTGAAAGGTGCAAAAAAATAACACAAAGAAGCTTGATTATTTTCCCTTACAATCTGAACAACTGTTATGCACCTGCATAAAGTGCTACATACAGGCAAATCTCCAGTTTCAGCAGATGTTATGCTGGCTTTTCCTAGTTAAAAACAAAACAACTTCAAAGTGCTTCTGACAGCTATATATCCTTATTTGAGGATGCCCAACTCATAGTTTCCTACCTGCTCGTTGTTTTGAGTTTTTAGATTTTGTCCCCTCCATGATGAACGTGAACATCTTGCTGGCTGGATATGAGAGACACATCCTGTTCAAGATGGCCCGCACATCCTTCCGGATAACATCTTTCGGTTCTCCTACCTAGGAGGCAGTGGAAAGAACCCACACAAATGAAATAAGAGACATGCAGAAAGTTATAAATAGTTTCCCAATCTTAGTGATTAATCTAAATAACATTAGAGAAGCCTGGGTCATTCTCAGGGGAAAAAAATCCTCATGATAAATATCTTTTAAAGGCAAATATACAACATACATTACAAATGAACCAATTTCTACAGTGTTAA
Organism: Crypturellus undulatus; assembly: GCA_013389825.1. Lineage (NCBI taxonomy): Eukaryota > Metazoa > Chordata > Aves > Tinamiformes > Tinamidae > Crypturellus > Crypturellus undulatus. Next base: position 301,458 of record VWPW01000679.1, read on the forward strand.
AAAGCATCCTGCTATCCTCATGAAAAATGAAGTTAGTTTAGGAAAAGATGTAGAGTACCTTTAGGATAAGATATGGGATAAAAGAGGATGCTTCATTTTCAGTAAGGTGATATTCTTCTTGACTCAGCAAATTGAAAAGTAATTTAAGGTATTCAAGTGTCTTCATTAAAACACTTGTGTTGGTATCGAAAAAACGCAGCGTAAGCCACTTGAGGATCAGATCCAGACAGCTGATGACTCCATCCTTTTCACTCTCCAAATGCTTGAGGCAAAATGGAAAGAAGGAGAAAGAAAAAAGGTTGTGCAAAGTTAAAAGCAAATAAGAAAATGCTGCTCAAGAGTAAGAACAGAAAAAAAGGAAGAGTTATGCCTGATGAGATTGTCTATTACTTATAGGTTAATTTTTAGAGTCAAAGTACTAATACTTAACTCAGATTTCTGAAATTCTAGAATGAAGTCTTCAGGGAATAAACTAATTTCCCCTTCTTGCAAAGGGCAACAATAATTTTATTAATCCCCTGAAAAATATTTCTGTATTTCTTAAGTCTTAACCTCACAGCACAATGACCCTGACTTCTCAGAAATTGTCTAGTTGATTTCGATTGAAGAGGGGTCTTTCATAGCAGAGAACGATTCTATGTATTCTCATCTGCTATGACAATCCAAACTCACCTCAATCATAACCGCTAGTGCTTTGTTGTGGTGCTGGAAGTCTGCATGAAACATCTCGTCCTGTAGCCATTTGGCCACACAACTGGACATCTGCGTTTTTAACTGCTCAATATATTCGTCACGGGGAGTAGTGAAGTTCCACTTCAACACCTACAGAAGGCAATATGAGACTCAAAGCAAGCAATACACTTTCTTCACGAAAGAGTCTACATATCATAAACCCTTTTAATCCCGTTTTGGAATTGGCTTTCAAAATCATCATCTACAAGTAAAGGGCTGCATTAGAAAAGTGGAAGCAGTGGTGCTTGCTCATCTTTGTTTACAACCAAAACACTGTTGAGTGGTTATCTTGAGGCTCTTATCTCAATTACTACTAATTATTTAAAGCGGTTGTTTTTAAGTTAGACATAAACCTAGCAAGTAATCAATAAAGTGCATATTTTAAGTGAGAGTATTTCACTTGATAGAGTGCTGCTCAAAAGAAGTATATGAAAGTACTTACATCGGATCCCCAAATAATGAAATTAAGTCAACACCACAGTAGATGCCAGTTGTGAGAGAGTCTGTTATCAATCCATCCACAGGATGGATAGAAACTAACATTTTAAAGACAGAGCTTTTAAAATTCTCAATTCCAAAAAATTGAAGTACTCATTAATACTATGTAAACTTTAATAAGTGAACATATTCAGAGTTCTCTCACCTTCAGGCCTTTCTCATCTTTCATTCTCTGTTCTTTCCCATTTGGGACTATGATAAAGATAGGACCTGATTTATCATCATCTTCCTTCAGACTAGGTTTAGTTGGTACTTTCTTTCCTTGCACACCCTGAAAAAGGCAAGATATTAGTAGACAACACAAAACACACACGTGCCTCAGTCCAAGCAATCACAAACAGCAGATACCACCCCACTTCATGCTGCTGAAGTGTACAAGAGCCAGGCAGAAGCTGGAAGAATAATATTGATTAGAACTTTAAAAGTTTGTGCTCTGCTGCTGTGGAAGCAAAACCTACGATGTGTGCAAAAGCACCCTGTGAAATATAATACCTTGCTCAATTAGTGTGCACCAGTCACCCACACAAATCCCTGAGACCCAACATGATACCTGTTTGATAGATTTGCTCTTTGTCAGACTGGTATTGCTTTTGCTGAGGCTTGTATTAGCTTTGGACAGGCTGGAATTACCCTTGGACATACTGCTATTAACATCAGACTGCTGTAAATAGGCCACAGAAAAGGCTTTGTGGTTAGACAAATAACATTTACTCCTAAGTTACCATTCCATGTTCATAATGTGTTCAGCAGAGGCATTAACTCTGTCATCAGACCTTTAACAGAAGATTACATCAACTTAAGCAAAGCTACAAATCTTTCAAGGTTTGTCCTGTTCATCTCTGACATGAATTTAGGCCTCTACTAATTGCTCTAATGCCTCAGTGGTGGCAACAGGACTAGAGAACAATGTATGTTTGTGTATAATTATACACATAGGTCAAATTTAAGTTCAATAGAGAAAAAAAAATTATTATAACAGAACCTAACCACATGTGAATGTAATCAACTGAGGCTACTACTACACATAATGAACTTCTTTGCTTTCTTGAATCTTGTGTTACAGAGCCTTCTACCCTTCACACGATACAGATTGTAATTTCTTTGACATATAGGCTCAAAATTAGTGCAGTAGGGGTAGCATTAGAACTGCAAAGATAAGACTTAAATCTCAGGCACATCCAATCAAGGAAATCTGGGAGACTTAGAGCATGAAATAAACCGCTTCTGAACCTGCATTTATGACAACAGAGACTTTTTAGAACTAAATAGGCTATAATAAAAAATAGTGATTTAGTAGATGATATAAGAACACTTCTCATTTAAGCGTTCAGACCACCACACCTATTCTAGGCAAAAGTAGTCTGTAGCAAGGTCTTCTACCCATAATAAACTACTAAGCCACAACTATGCATTTAGTAAGACTGATTTAATAGGGAATCAACATACCTTAGCTTTAGAAGATGCTCCTCCTGCTTTGGCTTTTTTGGGATCTGGCTTAGATTCCATGGAATTGGACCCTGAATCTTCAGCAAGGCCTGGAGAAACAATAGATCCTTTTAAAAACTAGTAACAAGCTCATTTTAGCTCAGCACAGCTTTTCCAGTCAAAACACTGAAAACTGTTCATCGATACAATAACACTTTTATGAGCACACAGGAGTACAAGGATTTTAGAAGAAAAAATGTTCCTTAAGTTGTACAGTAGCATACAAAAGCTTTCAGAAGTAAGATCATAGTTAAGACTATGAATTATTATTGTCCCCATCAAGCAAGCTGAACTAGTGCTCGGAGAGTGATAAGAGTCAGACTGCTTCTAATAAGCTCTGTTTCCTGACCCTGCTATCCCCCCTCTTGTATTACCAAAAGCATTTTGGTCCCACAGTGAACTACGTTAGGAAAATGATCCAATTAAAATTAACCTGGCAAATTAAGTTTGCTGTGCTTAAGTCAGATTAACATTACTAAGAGAACTCAACTCAAACCTTCTAGCTTCATTTCATGCAGACATCCTCAGAGAGAAGTTGACCAACAAACATATGGAAAGCAAGACAAGCTATTCCACAATAACATACAAAGTTACTGTTGTTCATATATATTTAGAAACTCTTTCCTGCACATAACCAACTTACTATTTTGATAAAATCTAATATTACAATTTGAATTTGAACCTAATCCACTAACTTCAATATTCTGCTCCTGCAAATAAAATCCCATCTTAAAGTATCAGTTTTACAGAGCCCATGCTCTCAAGAAAACATAACTGACCACTAAAATATTTTTTATTAATATATCTTCTTTAGAGAAAACAGAGTTTCCTTCTCAGAATTTCCCAGAATTTGGAGAGGTTACCTGATGTAGGTTGGAATTTGGCTGTAGTTGCTCCCCCTCCCACTCTGGAAGAAGCTTTAGCAAGGGGAGCTGGTTTGGCTGGCATGTTGGCTTTGGCTTTCTCAAGCATGGCCAGTACCTGGTCTTTGGATGTGGGCTAGAAAGATAAATATGGTGAGACCATCACAGTAACCCATACCACATAACAGACAAAACAACAGTACTTTGAAACAAACTATGCTCTAGTTAACATCTTCCATGACACTCACCTAAAAGTATCTATTTTCAGATATTTTATCCCGAGATAAAAGACCTTTCCATTAGTTTCTCTGACCAAACCTGTCAGGACTATCAGGTGAACCAGCAATTTGTTTTAGGTAATTCTCCACTAGCTTCATTATGACTAAGTGATGCAGCACTCAAGAACCTGTAACATACACTCAAGTGCCAGAAGCAATCACAAAGATGTGGTCAGAGGCAAAGCGCTAATCGATAACTAAGAGAGAAGCTATCTACAGGCAGATTGCCCTCCCTGCCACCACCACCAAAGAATAAGCAGAGTGAATAAATATCAAGCTCCTGAACTGATAAATTTGCAATGGCAACAGCCTTTGAGGTAGAAAAAAAACCTTCAACTCGCAGCCTCCTGTCACTAATTAACAGCTCCTCTTCTTGTCCTGCCCACAACATATACAGACTTATTTGAATCAAGACAACGCGACACAAGACTGATTTGTTAATATCTACTTATTCGGGCTCACACTATAGTCTTAGCAACAGCAATACCTTCAGCTTGCCAGTAGCTTTTGCCATTTTCTCAAAGCCAAGGTGCATCATAAAGGATGGGAGGGCATCCTGGGCCTTCTTACGCACATCCCCATTTCGATCTTCAAGGCAGGAATACAGGTGAGGCACACACAAAAGCAGGTCAGAAGGAACAGAACGGAGGGTAGGCAGCTTCTCAGCCAGCCAACCAAGAAGCTGAAATAAAATTCAGGTAAAATTTGTTCACCAAGAAGTGCTCACTCTATTTGGAATATTTAGCAAAAAATCACAAGAGCTGAATAGTACTCCTTCATAGAGGCAAGGGCCTCCTCTCCCTGTTCTACCACACTCTCAAAGAACAACAAAATCATGACATTTGTTCGGCCCTTAACATCAACTTCAATTTTGAGGGGTAGGGAAAAGATGGGGGTTTTTGGGGGTGTTTCTTAAAGTACAAAATGTCATTACACAGCTACTTTTTATTTTGAAACCTGGCCTGGTAAGACTTTCCAGGCTCTCTCTCCTTTTTGAAAGTAAGATCAAAATTACACAGTTGTTAACGCTGCACCTTATGAACCTCAAATATATTAATGTCTCCAATTCAATTCTGTTGTTCATCATGTGGCTAATATGAAGGGAAGCATACATACTTTGAGCAGCTCCTAAGATGCTGCTCAAAATAGCCTTAAATTTTTATTTGGATAGCACCGAAACTTGAATTAGTTACCATGCTGAAAGACAGCTTGGTTAACCTTGTGAGGCTTAATAATTTTATGTCAGTATGAACATCGAGTTACTCATTGATTACTCATGTAATGATAGCTTTATATAATTTCAATTTGCTTAGATAAATACAGCCTATAGCAAATATGGTTATTTTGATTAAATGAACATAAGGAGAAGTTTACATAACAGACGCCTTTACCTCTTGTCTTAGGAAAGGATTTTCTTTTTTGAGCTCCTCAGAGAGATCCTCGCCTTCCAACCACTCTTTCATGCCAGTTTGTTCAGCCCAGGCATTCACGGTTGCTAGTGCAGCAGCACGAACATTATTCTGTAACAAGAATAAGATTTAGAAAGAATAATCTTCAAGATGAATCAGAAGACCATAGCAGAAGAGGTACTGGATTCATCCTTTCAATTAAACAAAAAACCTTTCCTTATCACAATGCTTCAGAGATTCTATTTTTGTTCACTGTTTGAAGAGAAGTAGGTTATGGAAGAAATTAAATTTTAATCATACTATCAGATAAAAAAAAAAAAAAAAAAAAAAATAACCAAATTGGACACTCTGCTTATCTACTATCAACTTTTAGGAATCTAGAGTCATCTTTAAAAGCACTTTGTATCTGCTGCCATTCACTGATAAGGATTTGAGTATTTAACTCACAAGAAAATGGAATAATAAGGTTAATATCTTTCATATTGGTTAAAATAGACGTACATTCATAAGCAAGGCAAGTGGGTTACGGAATCAGCTGTCAGCTTCAGGGCACTCTTATTTAGGTCACACATGAACAAAAGTAAACTCAGGAATAGAGGAGTCCCCTACTCTTACCCAGTTTCAGTCTCCACCTTTTTTCAAACCAGACGCTAGAAGAGCTGCTTTCTTTGAAGCAGCTACTGTTCAGCTAGGAAAAGTCAACTGAAACATTTGCATTCTTCATAATGCTGACAGTACAGATATGACTGCACAAACCAGACCAGATTCCTACGTAGGCTGAATTTTTAAAAGAAGCTGATGATATGACAGAGCTTTAGTACGCTTCTTTTGCATTTAGAATTGCTCAATTCAGGCACGTGCCTAAACAAGCAATCAGCATTCTTTCCAATATGTGGTCCCATCTTTAAAGTCGTTTGGGGGGGGGGGGGGGGAGAAAAAAAAAAAAAAAAAAAAAAAAAAAAAAACAAAAAACACCCACACAACAAANCACACACCACAATACAAAAAAAAACCAAAAGAAAATAAACAAACAAACAAACAAAAAAAAACAACAACAAAACAAATCATGTACCAGAGGGCAAATGTGTGCTTAGCAGGCTCTCCAAAAGGCCTGGTTCCTATCAGCCCCATTTTGTCTGTCTTGATTCATACTATTGGTTGTAGGGGCTCCCTTAACTATACCATAAATCCTGGATCAGTATAGGCAAAAGGAGGGCTCAAATAAGAGCCTTCCTCTTCATCTTTGGTAACTCTAGCAACTGGGTAAACCTTGCAGTACTATAGGAGAAGTTACTATGGTAACAAGGCTCAAATGAGAGTATACAGTCCTCTGTGAGCACTACAGTGAGTACAAGAAATATTGGAATTATGTATTTCTATAATAGGACAACAGTTAGTCTCATCCTTAAACCATGCATTTACAACTGAAGTGAATTTGCTGTTTCTTCACATGATCAGACTGAGAATAAAACAGGAAACTGAATGATGTACACTCTCAGCTCTTGAAGACCCCTAATTAGGAAACAATCTGAATTAATATGGTTTTTATCTAGCCATATGATCAGTCCTAGTCTTCCCACAGTTTTGGGACAGGTAAATCAGTATTTGTAGTCTTCTTAGAAATGACAAGTGCTGCCTGTTCTACAGCTAGTAAACATTCTCACTTCTGTAATAGAATTGAAACTGTAGACTACTATTTAAATGTGTACTCTGGCACTTTCATTAGCCAGCTTCGAGCTTCAAAAAGAGGCAACAGAAGTTCCCAATCTCAAGTAGCAGCTCTATTCCATTCTAAGCTTAATTAAGTTCCCCCCCACACTATGTACTCCTGTGAAATCAAACATCTGTAACTCTTGACCTTGTGACTTTTTGTTTGAAAAGAGGCTCTTGAACGAAGGATTCTAGAAGACGAACTACTAAATGATACAATAAGAAGTTGCAAAGAGTACTACTACTTGTCCTCTCCTATCAACAATCAAGAAGGTGGCTTCCAATAGAAGGGACTGCGAAAATTTTGTGTGCTGTTCAAATATCCTTTTCGAGTTGATTGGTGCCAGCACAGAGGGCAGCAAATCTTGGCAATCGTGACTTATCACCACTATCACAGGCAAACAACACTGAGTGGGTTTCTTTGCAAGTAAGAAAACATACATCAATCAGAATCTACACTTAGGCAGACATTCACATTTAGATTACAGAATCTAAGAAAGAACTTTTCCAGGAAGTTTTGTAAGCTTCCAAAGAAGTTTTAATTTACTATGCACCTCTCAAAACAATCCCAAGTAGTACTAGCTATCCTCAGGCACAGCTCAGACAGCAAACTATGTAAAGGAACCTACCTTACTATCCCCAAGGACTGTGATGATGGGGATACCCAGATTTTTCACATGCTGTTTGATATTTGGGCCCATTGCTGTTGCTAGCTGCTGGAGAATGCTCAGTGTTTGTTGCACCTACACACAAATAAAGTAAGTTTTGAATAAACTGTTAAAAACAGGATGCTTAAAGCTCCAAGTCACATGGGGAAGAACACTATTATGTTTAGGTTTTTACTTTATAATGCCCACTCCATTATGCCTATTCCAGACATTTATTTCATCACACAAGCAAACTTAATGTTAAAAATGAATTCAAATTAACGTCAAGTAAAAATATTTTCTAAAAAGGACACATCACTTGCCGCAGGCAGAGCAATTATTCAAGCTTGGGGTGGGGAGGAGTTTTTTTTTTTTTTTTTTTTTTTTTAAATAATTTGATTACATCTGGAGTACAGAAGCTGATTCTACTCTTTTGTGAAAGCATTGGTACAACACGAGAGCAAACTTTTATGAAAAGCAGGCAAGCATGCAATCTGGAAACAGAGAGTTCACTGGATTCAAACTGTTGATTTCATTACATAGATACTTCAATTAGCAATGGACGTGAATCACAGGCAATATTCAAAACTCAGAAATAACTTGTCTTCAGTTCTAAGCTGAAAGCAACAGACAGGACTCTAAGTAACATACCAAGATTTTATTGGAGTCATTCAGACGACTCTTCAAAGCACCTGGAAGTTCCCCTATGTTTGGCTGTATGAACTTAGCATCGTTAATGATGCCTGTCACTTCATCAAGACCTTCCTTCCGGATCTTCCAGTTTTTGTCCCCGATTTTAGATACTAGTTCAGCTGTAATCTTATCCCTGTGAAAGAAAAAAGGCAAACAGTCCATTTTCCTAGTTTGGTGTTATTTAACATTTGAGTCATACTTTAACAACACTGATTTCTTCAATTGGAAAGTTCTTATAAATGCAGTTTAGTGTTATATGCTGCACCAGCAGTACATCTTCAGTTTACAGAAATCAAACCTACCCAATATCTGTTCTCGGTAAGAGATCTACAACATCATTCACTACATCCTCCTGTTCTTCTTCCTCAGCATCATCCCCACTGCCCCCACTGTGCCTGGAAATGCCACGGGTTGGGGCAGGTGCTGTCTGCCCTTGCATCTACAAAACAGTCCAAAAATCAGAAACAGAGGGTTAAGATTTCTTCACTTAATGCTTAAAAAAAAAAAAAAAAAAAAAAAAAAAAAAAAGCTAAAAGGTGATACCTGCATAACATAAATAAGCTATCATGGGGCAACGGCAACTGACTTAAAAAAAAAATTACTCCAAAATAACTTAACTTACAAAACAGTTTAGACTAGAATTTTGTTGTTTCCATATAGCAAGTGATGTTCAATTTCAAGAGTACTAGCCCTCTTACCTTTTCAAATTCCGCATCTATCTGAGACAGGAGGGCTGGCTTCTCATCCTCAAAAAACATTCGCAAAGGAGGCCCCACATAAAGATACATGACTCCCAGCAAGGAAATGGCAGAAGTTCTTACAGCCTGCCAGAAAGACAACAAATCACTCAATTTTCAGATTAAGGACTGCTAAAGATTTGTGACTAAAATCTTAAATTTACTCACTGGATTAGTGGCAGCAAGAGCTGTCTTCACATTACTGATGAAAGCTTTGACATTCAGCCTAAAGGAGAGAAGGAAAAGAAACAAATAAGTATACTCCACGAAATGCAATACAGGAAGTATCAACATGAGAAAAAAATGCAGTAAGAATAAACAGATTCATACAAACAACTTAAAAGCAGTAGATACTAGGCCTTGCCCCCCGCCCCTTCCCGTATTTATGTTAACACGCAAAGGGTCACTGAAGAGAGTTTATTTAGCAAACTTTTAACAACATGCCCATCCAATTAACATCATCAAAGCAATTCTAACAGGCATAGTAACTGCCCAAGTAGCCAAATGAATTAGTATTTAAAGACTTGACAGCTTAAAAGTGCTGTTCTCATGAGTAAACTATACATTGGCGCAGCACCATAGGCTTAACCACACACTTAAGAGACCACTGTTTTGGAGAGAAGGAGAAAAAAAAAAAAATTATCAAGGAATATTATCCTGGTTCTAAGAAGGAGCCCATTTTTTTTCCTCACTCCAGGTGTAATAGTAGTCACTTTGTTAGCTAAGACATCATCTTATCAGCATCAAAAAACACTGCCTAGGAGAGCAATAAGCATGCTAATATATGCTTCTCTGGATTATTTTACTTGGTTTATGAAAATACAGTGATTCACCAGGGTGCAAGTGTATCCAAGTAGAATGAAAATAAGAGGTGTAATATTACCATTACTTGTTCATCCCACTCCTGTTGCATATGAAGTATAATGCTCTTCAGAGAGGGCACAGTGATGAATAAAATATTAATAGTAGTGCAATAACAAATACAAAATCCTATAGCTAGGGTCATTTATTTTGCTTACATGTAAACAGTTAAAAGAACACCTCTCAGGTAACATCAGCGTTTAGGAAGAAAAGTTCAGATACATTTGCAGTTACACTCTTCAAGACCAATTCAACACAGAAGAACAGATTATGTGTCCTAGATTAGAAATATTTTCATTCAAGTTTCTCTTAACAGCTTACTCAAAAGGCTTACCCAGAAAATCCAAACTCTTTAATTGCATTTGAGAGCCAGTTCAATGTTTCTGACTGATTTTTAGGATTCTTTTGAGAAAAAGCCATAGCTACAACCTGAAACAGAAGACAATAACTGTGAGTTTCCTCTGGCAGAGCAGATGACAAAGGCCTGTAATAGAGAAATGAGAACACCTACTTAGACACGGCAGTGCAGTTAAACAAGGACAGGTGGGCCACTAAGCAAGGAAAAGTGTTATGCCATGGTAATAGAATACAATTGCAACCAAAGTGAATTTTAAGTTATAGAAGTACCAAAAGGGGGGCAGACACAGCCGTATCAAGGTTTATTTGCTTTGGCACTATTTCAGGAAGTCACTGATCTTTTCCTCTTTCGGAGTAACTTGTATTTAATTTCTACCTCAAGAGATATCTATCTTGAGATCACACAAACCTGTTTTAGCTAACATTGAAAATTAGAGGTTGAGTATTTATTTCTCAGACTCAAGAAATAACCTGAATAATATTTCTGTCTTTTTTTACTGGAATAATATTGCTTCCATTTACTCACTTGTTCAGCAGTCCATGGCAACTGACATGCCTCTGCTATTGCTGTCATGGCTTCTTTTGCATTACTGCCACATTTCACATCACCAACTTTGTCTACAAGACCATCTAGCACAATCTGTGCTGATGTTTTGGAGAAGTTTCCTTTCTGTGCTACCAATGCAACTATATGAAGTTTCATCTGCATCACCTGAAAGAAACAAGTCATGCTGGATGTTTAAGTAATATCAGAAACAACAAGAAAGATATTCACGTTTTAATATATTTTAATATGTTTAATATATTTTTTTCTTTAAATAGCATCTTCTTAAGTTTCAGCTCTAAGCAGAAATGAAAACTGATTTCAGAATGATACTATAACTGACTACAGACAAAACTATGGTCACTGCACCAAGACTGTTGACAGTGATATATATGTAACTACGCTTTTCTCAGTTGAAAAAAACAGTTTAAGTAACAAAAACAGACTGTTAGTTACTGAAGGATAATGTACTACCTGAAAATTGGTTTCCTTCCAACCAGGTTTCTTGGCAAGCATTCTTACTAGAGCCTGGCAAGGCATTTCACTTCTCTCCATCAGTTCAACAGCCTTAAGGATAAACATTAAGTTAGCCAGTAGATCACAAACTGTACATAAATTAAAACAAAATGTCCCATCAAGCACATATAAGTTACCTCAGCTGTCCTATAAGTATATTCTTAATAATGAACAAATTTGTAGAACAATTTAGACCTGTGACCACACAGCAAAATTTCAAATACAATAAAAATAGATCTCACAAACTTTGTTACAAAACACCGTACTCCCCATCTTTTTAATTTTATTATTATTAATTATCTCATTTTACAGATACTAAGCCAACATTTAAGGAAAGCCATTCATGGTGCTACAATCTATTTATTACAAAGTGTGTTTTCTAGCAACCATTGCTTTCACATGGGAATGCTGACTACATAACACAGATCTATTTTGGCTTCTGCAACAGCATTTCAGTATAATCAGGCACAATTTCAGAAATACTGTTTCAATTAGTTGCTTCTTTTTACTACATATTAATACTCTATAGCAACTAGAATGCAATGTTCTGAGCTATTTGTACATCTAATGTTGACGCATTTTTGAATGTGAACTCTCAAAGGTCTTGACATTACAGTTGCTTGTGATTCTTGATGCTCAAGTTGTGACACACAATGCACTACTAACACTGAAGCACTGAAACTGTGAAGATGGGCATCTTAGTCATAAGTGATATTTTAGTTATCAAATATCTATCATACTAAATGCTGCCAACATGCAAGCAGTACAACCCTGCTTAGAAGTGTTCATGAAAGGTCATTAAAACAAAACAAAAAGGTTCAAAAAAAGCTTCAACGTGGTTATCTTTGACATTAAGTTTTAGAATTACTGACTTAACTTTTTAGACCTCTCCATGCCTCCTCAATCTATATTTAAGTACATAAGACAAAAGCCCCACATAACTATCCATAGTAAACCAAAAGACTAATTCTCCTGTCCTCATGCAATAATACCATTTATGGTTTAAGCCACATAAGCCATGTTTAATTTGCACAAATTGTTTAACTCTATTGAAGTGATTTGCTGTCCTACCACTATATCAGCATGTCTATTAAAAGAACTACCAGTCTTAAAAAAAAATTAAAGAAATATTATTTACTCTTTTACCCCTCCATATCTCTTTCTGCCTACTGCAATAAGCTTACCTTCTGAAACTCCTCCATGCAGGCAAGCCTCTCTTTCCAGTTACCACTGTCCAACTGCTGGATACAAGAAGCTGGGAGAACAGCAGCAGCTTTTTCTTCACACACTTCTATCTGCAAACAGATCAGAACAAGGTTAACACCCTTCCAGTTCTCTTAGACAGGCATAGCAGCTTTAAGGACAAATAAGGTGATGTAATGACTCCTTCCTGCAGTACACTTACAAAATAAAAGCAAGTCCACAGGATGAAGTTTTGTGTTGTAGGTTGAAAGTTTTTGGATTAATTGTTTTATAAATTTGAGAAGCTTCTACCAATAAATGATGCAAAGGGACATTGCACCAGAAATTCTAATCAAAAAAGTAAAACCATTTACATTATATAGGCAGTCTGCAACAATACTGGGCAGCCATTATCAGCATTTAGAATTAAGCAACTCTAAGATTTATATGACAATTTTATATTTTATGAAAAAAATGTAACTATCGGATTTACAGCAAGTTTCTATGAAAAAATATTCACAGTAATGAATCAAGTGTCTGGTGAAGGAGCTATGTCTTCTCCCTATATTCTGTATTCATTTAGAAGAAATGAAGAATTCAAATTGTTTCGGTACATGAATCATTACAAAAGCTTCTCTTGTTTCCACTAGTGTCTGTATCATCCTTGGGAACTGTATATTCACTCTCCACTGCCTACAGATATGAATACTCTCCATTCACTATCTAATACATATGAAGAGTTATTTTAAATATAATTAGTGATCCAAAACATTTACAGATAGGCCTAGCACAGGAATAGTCAAAACTTGAAACTTTTTGTGAGAGTTCAATCCACAGATAGCTTATCTTACTTGGTTCCACAACCATGAGGGTACAGGAAAAGGTAAGAAACTACAATGCCTAATCCATTATCATATGACAGATACATGGCTCAACTAATACGCAGAATTCATGTTTTTTAAGTGTAACAATCTGAGCATCATGGGAGAGGTTCAAATTAGTTCATTTAGTCATTAACATATTCTACTTCAGATTTCAAAATAAACTCCACAATACTATATTTTTAGGCTTTTACCAGCAGACACCCACAGCAAGTCATGCATTCTGAACTACATTTAAACAAGTCTTCTCAGTTTTTGGTGGTTCAGAGACAGCATGACAATCCCCAATTGTATCTGGATTGCTTCCTTTTTATTGGATTATAACGGGCTGGTACACATAACACTCAAAGAACAGGTCTATTTACCAGACTATATCAAAAATAAAGTTTCAGTTAATTCTTTATTAAACCCCTTAGATGATCTTGTATGATAAATATCCCACACCCCACTCTCTACCCACCCTTTTTTGTTGGGGGGGAGGGGCAGCGAGGAGCTGCGGCAAGGGTGGAGGTGAGAAGGTTTATAATACCTCAATATCTGATTAACTGAAACTATTTATATGCAGCATTTCATGTTGTAAATACCAGAACACTTACTGAGAGCTCTGATTCAAATATCTCTTTTGTCTCAGGACCTTTCTTGCCTTTAGCTCCAGCACCTCCCATGCCAGCGGCTGCAGCTGGTTTGCCTTTCTTGGGAGGGCCACCAGACTAGAAAAGAAACAGACAATTTAACCAGGATCAAACTGGTCTGTAGTTTACCAGGTATCAAAAGAATTGTTATTTTCTAGAAAGAAAGGTAGAAACCAAATTTCTACATTATATTAGACAGAGATACATTTGGTAGACTTATCTCTAGTACCATATGACAGGCAAAACAGTTATCTTCTGCAATGGCTTAACTCATACTTTGCTTTCTGACTACTACATTGTAGAAACCAAGTACAGGAACAAGACAAGCAGGACAAAGATGAAAAGGGAAGACATGCACGTGTTTAAGAAAGGTAAGGAAATAAGCCGATTCATGCAATTTCATTTAGATATTGATTGCATGTTAAACTTATGACTGGCAGCCTAGAAAGAGATTCCAGAGTATTAGTCAATTGTGAAAGATATGATCTAGCCTACTATTCACTCCTAAGTTTTTACAGCTATTTTTTTCAGCCAGGTTAAAAAATAGGGCATTACAAAGACCATCTATAATACTGCCTAGTGTTTATTTATTATTATTTAAATCTAAGCAATTATTTCAAAATAACATGAGCTAGTGGTTAAGCAATTCAGTAGCTAATTATAACCACATTGCAGAAAATACTCAATATGTATGCAGTGGTCTTGCTATTTAAGAAAAAAAAAAAAAAAAAGTAGAAGCAACAAAACAGTTCAGATGACAAAAACTGTTATCTCTTCAAGTACTTTCTAAGAAAGTCCAAGGTTTTTGCTAGGCTCATCTACTACTACAGAAGAACAAACAGCAATTCCTGCATAGAAGGAGACTTTTGACAGACCAGTTTTGATCTTCCGGAAGTAACTATTCTTCACAATCATTTATTAGACAATCTCAACAATCACCCTTACCTTCGCAGCAGGTGCTTTTTTCACTGATCCTGGTTTGGCTACTGCATCTTTTGTTTCTTTGTCTCCAGCAGCTCCTGAGAGAACAGGGGCCTTTCCAGCAGCAGGCTTGCTTTCCTTTTTATCAGCTGTTCCTCCTGTCTTTTTACCATAAACCAGTTCCACCTTTTCAGCACATTCTTTAATCTGACAAAGAGGAGTTGTGGGGCAGAGGGAAAGGAAGAGCAGCTAGTTTTAGCTACCACAACCAGATGCATATATAATAATGCTTCAAGAGTAGTAGTTCAAGTTTTACTATTCCAGAAAAATGTAAAGTTTTAAGTTGTTCAGCTGACAAAATTTTATCCCCTATATTACTTCTAGTAGCAGTAAGTCAATGACATTAGCTGCCACTGTATTTCTATAATCATTTTCCTCGTTCAAAATGAAGTGCATTTACACATACAGAAACCAATGTCCCCTACATGTTTGTAGATGTCTAAAGAGCAATTCTTAGCACCTTAGCATCATCCAGTAGTACCCAAACATGAAAATGAGCATAGGAAATCAAGTTTTAAATATGAAACCTTATCTCATAATATAGGACTGGGCCATGTAGTTGTAATCTAAATCCCTATAAATTTTGTTTAAGATGGAGAAAGAATGTGGTGTATGTTTGTGTGGGGGGGAAATGGGAAATATCACTTAAAAGCAGAAGATACAGCCTTTAAGACACAAACACACACTTTACATTGGTCTGCAGTATTATATCACTAACAAACTTACCCGATCAAGTTTTAGTTTATCTACATCTGCTAAAAAAGGGTTCACAGCTTTCTCTCCAGCCACTTTCAAGGCTGTGCCTAATGCTTCAAACCCAGCATCTCTTACTTCAGGGGCAGAATCATTGATATGCTGCAGAGAAAGACAACTTGTATTATGCAATTTGCAGCTCACATTTAGTTGAGATTTAAAATCAATTTTCAGTACAAAGATCTTTTGCTCTTTTTAAATCTATAGCTATTACAAAATAATCCTTAGGATTCCATTGCAGAAAGAAAAAGGTTGTTTTTTCCACATCTATTTTCCTTCACACTTAGAACTGATTAGAGTTATTTTCCAGATACAGTCATTTTTGTATATTTGGACTTTTTTTTTTCTTCTATGAAAAAGAAACCATTCACACTTTAAGGAAGAGATATTGAGATATTGTAGTAGCATGTAAGTTTACTTAATAGTTCTTCAGTCACTTTCAGAATTCTTCTTTATAAGACAGGGAAATTTCCAATGAAAAGCAAAGGAATATTTTGGAATGAAAGTAAAAGGCTGAGAGGGCATCTGATCAGTGTATATAAATACCTTCAGGGAAGGAGCGCGGAGGATGAGGTCAGCCTCTTTTCAGTAGTGGCCACCAACAGGACTAGAAAAAATGGCCACAAACTGAAGCACCAAAAGTTCCATAGAAACTAAGGAAAAATCTTGACAGGGAGGGTGACAGAGTACTGGAACAGGCTGCCCAGAGAGGTTGTGCAGTCTCCTTCTCTGGAGATCTTCAAGACCTGCTTGGACGCGACCCTGTGCCACGTGCTCTAGGTGACCCTACGTGTGCAGGGAGGTTGGACTAGATGACCTCTAAAGGTCCCTTCCAACCTTAACCATTCTATGATTACTATGGCTTAAAACAATAAAGGCTAATGTACTTGCAGTTCATAAAAACAATGGTAGTCAATAAAGGTTTGCCAGAAGCATCTGTCCAATATTTTGTAAAAGTACTACATAAATCAGCCCTAGAAATTACCAACTCTCCTACCTTACCTTGAGAAGTGCAGCACAGAAGGGTTTTAACAGGCTTTTTGGCAGAGTAGAAGGCGTGCAGTGACGGAAGCTTCTTGCAATGAAAAGGGATGTTTGTTGCTTAATTGTTGGGTTCTTGTTGTCCATCACAGCTAACACATCTTCACTTATATTCTGCAGTGTGGTCTACAGTGTTGGATAGAGAATTTGTTAGTTTCGTTAAAAAAAAGGAACAATAGATCAAAATTAGACACCAACTCTGAGACAACGGGAAAAGTGTTGCTTTCTTACTTACGGTAAGAAAAATTGCATCTATAGCCTCCTGCAGCGCCTGCACCACCTGAGGCTTCTTCTCTTTGAACTTCTCCAAGATCGTTGGTACAACCTATAAAAGGCAAGGAAATAAATACAGTTTGCAAACAATCTTTCACAGTGTCTTCAGCACTCCAAAAACTTGAACTAAAACAAAATCTAACACCACAGACCTGCATACATGCTACTGTAGTCAAAACTGAATTCCTTCTGCTTCATAGATATAAAAAAAGATTTTATATACATTTTTTATATATATATATGTGTGTGTGTGTGTGTGTGCGCGCGCGTGTGTGTGTGTATATAAATATATAGAAAGAGTTGTGCTGTACTGGTAAATATAACCATAAAATTGTTAGGCCTGTATTTAACTCTGGCTTATCTTAAGTTATACACAACAATACTAGAAATAGCTTTATTTTATGAATACTTCAAATGCCTTCAAATGTCTACAATTGGCTTGGCATTATACAAAAACTGGACTAGCAAAACAATCACTGAGATTATGCAATTCAAGCTGGCATTAGAGTTCAAAACCAACCACCTCCATTTGCTCAGCAATCATGGAGCTATACTCCAGAAGTTATTCCAGAAGCTCTGCTATTTTAATACTAATTCTGCAGCTGAGAATTCTGTTAACCTTTAAAACAAACCCAGTGTAAACCAATGCAATAATGCGTCCTATACCTACAGCCAGTTATAGGCCAAACAGTTCAACTGCTGTTCAATCAAAACACTGTAGACTTGAATGTTTCTCAAGCAGTGAGATTTGGTACCTTTCCAACCTGTTATAAAATACAATGCAACACAGCCATGCACATCAGCGCTCTCTGCCTTCAAGCTCTACTTCCAGGTCCCTCTTTCTTATGATAAAGAGAAGTCAAACAGCTTAAAGAACACAGCAAGAGGGAACCTGAGAAATAAAGGAGGTAACTGCAATTAACTAAAAGCTTCCCCCCACTCTTTTTTTCTCCTTTCCTCTTTTCTAAAGATCCCTTTCTGTCTACATTCTATCATACTAGTCACTGGTGACAAAAAGAATATGGTAATGCAGAAGAAAATGAAATTAAAACACTTTGGTACTGAAAGTGTCAATAGTTCAGCTATTCAAAACAGCTGAAAAAAACAAGCCACAGAACTGCTAAGCAGAATTCAGACTCAAAAGCTATTTTACTCCTGTGGGCTAAAAATGCATTTCTGTGCGTGCATCTCCAGGATGAGGCAACAAATAGCATGCATTTCATGGCAGAGTAATTTAGAGTTACTTTAGTACACAAGAGGTTTCATGTCACTGAATATGAATAAACAGTGCACAAACAAGGGTCTTTTACCTTAATGCTGCAAGAAATCTTGGCAAATACTTCACAGTTTACTCCATTAAGGAACAGGTAACAGAGTAAAGATTACCTTTAATACCAAGGCCTGATGGTTGAACAATAAAAATCAGGGTCTCTACCAGTGTCCGGCATCAAGGAGAAACAAAGTACATCCTCTTACTTACGTGTCCTGCATATTGTCCAAATTTCTTTCGGAGGCCAGCTGCTAGTCCAGCAAGGCATTTGGCAGCCAAAGCAACTAACATAACATTTGTATCCTTCCCAACAACCTGCAGAGAATAAAGCAACGATAGAGAATGAAGAGCCAAGTTTCAGAAGATTGGAATAACTTCTTAGTATAGCTAAATGGCCACAGATTGGGTTATTTCCAAAGTATTATCTGGACTAGAACTTTAAGTTTAATATCAATAAATTGCAATATAATACTAGAGTGACTTTTTTAAATTACCTTTTTGAGAACTTTCACTAAGTCTGCATAGTCTCCCGCTTCCAATTTGGGATTTTTCACCAACACTTCAACAGCTTCTAGAGCTTCTTTCCTCTCTTGCCACTTTTTTGCCTCCTGCAGAGCAGGATATTTTTGTTAACTTATAAATGCAAGTAATTGTAGACAAGCATACTTACTACAAACAATAAACTTCAAAGCTCAATTCTATTCCAGGAAAGTCTCCATATAGTTCAACATCAGTAACTGCAACACAATGTGAAACAGAATATGCCTTGCCTAAGACATATCTTAGCATCTTAAACTTACAGCTTTATTTCCTGGTAAATCTAATTTTGTGATCTTTTTATGATTGCATTCATTTTGCCAACACTGCTCTGTTATTATCTATGTATCAGTATAGCTTACACTGCAGAACACAAGCCAGTCTTAGAATTCATTATCTCCACATGCTGTAGGATTAACTGTTAGCATAAGTTTATACTTACTATTTTGTCATAGAAGTCTTTGGGAAGCTTGGAAAGAATTTCTACAGCTTCAAGCAACTCATATGCATCTACTTGTGGCACAGCCTCATCCCCCTCATCACCACCTGCAACCAGAAAAGAGGCAAACATAAGCAGAGTGACTTGCGTAAAAATGAAGCAACACATTACTTCACGAATCCTATACCAGTGATGTATTTTCCAAAGGAGTTGAAAGATGAAACAAATTACCTCCATCTGCATCTTCTCCGACTGCCTGCTGCTGCTCAAACTTTGCTTTCAACTCTTGTTGGGAACGCAAGAATCTGGTTTGCTTAGGAGCGGCTGATGGTAGTTTGACCCATTCTTCCTCTAGTTCTTTCAGCTGCCAAAGGGAAATGAATCACCACATCAGATACATTTTGCACATATTCCAGACAAGCAAACCTTCACAGAAAGAAAAGGAATTTTCCCATCTAAAAGACCCAATAGTACTATATTTAGGATCACTTAAAATATTGCTCTGTAATAATATCTGTTCTGCCACTCAAGTGGCCACATTCACTATTCAGATACTCACAGTTATATTGACATTACGTGAAGACAGTTGGCTGTTCAACGTTATGTTTTACTTGACAACATTCTATGTTAAATACAAAGCATTTACATAAAAATGAACTACAGAACAGTCAGAATGTTGCATCTCCTCTTTAGAAGGTTAAAATAAGAAAGGCCAAGTGTAAAGGAAGTTCTTTATGTTGCAGCCGTGCTCTTATCACAGAGTAGCACCAGGATGAGAGCACTATGTTCAAATGAGTTTGGTCAGACTGACAAAAACCAGTTTTATCTTTTTAATAATGTTCACGAACAGGTCTGACTTCAGCAAGACCAAATGCCCGCCCAGGATCAGCAAAAGTGACCAGAGATACAGACAGAAGACCTCTCTTGAATATCTGGTTACAAACTTCCTTCTGCCTACCTGAACAGAATTTATGTTCTGTAATGGAGGTCTCAGAGCGTCCCTTATCCAACGGTAGATCTCCACAGCAAGGAGTTTGGCTTCATCTCGAACAGCCTTTTCACGAGATTCAAAAAGTTTTGGCAATACTTTAATGATCGGTTTCAGTAAGATTATTTTTGAACCAAATTCACTGAAATATAGAATAGACAGGAAATAGAATCAGTGCCTAGAAAAGAAAGAGTGAACCATCAAAAGCTAATTTTATTTAAGCAGTCGACAAAACACATTCATTACATGTAAGGGATTCTTTCATACACTCAAGTTATTATCACCTCCATTATTTTGTGAAGCTACTCATATTCACTACAAAATTTTCAAGAATCTGGCCTCTAAGAAATACCTTCTACATCCAGCATGAAACAAAATCAGTCCTCTAAAATTATTCCAGAGGACCTAGTACCATTTGCTGCCTGAAACTGTTCCCTTGCAGGAAGGGGTGGAGAATGCCTTCAGACTGAAAATTGTATGACCTTTATTTATTACCCCCACCGCCATCCTTAATCAGAATAGAATCTCCTTTGTCTATCCTTGGAGGCAAACAGCATTAGTCATTTTGCCACTGGTTGGACTAGATAGTTATAGAGAGCTTGGGTCATGCATTCACAGATAATGCATGTGTTGAAATATCTGCTGCTGAAAGGACACAATAAAGGAGGTCCTCAGGCAGATTACCCTTCCTCACCAGCATATTTTTTTTTTTGCTGTTGAAATTAATACATTTAGCTTCATTTATTTTTAGCCACTGTTGAATAGGAACGCACAAGCATTCCTTTCATACTCATATAGTAAAAATCTCATCAGCTCCTACAGTATTTACTGCATATTTTGTTCAGAATTATTTCTCTTCCTTAAGAGTTTCAACTGACCTTTTTGACTTACATTTTTTTGTGTATCCCTCCAAGCAATTCATGAAGAGTCAAAAAAGACTGCTTAAGATCTAAAACTTACATGTCTAATTTTCTAGAAGTTTTACTGTCACAACCACTTCATGAAAAGCATTAAGTGTTCAAAACCTACAGAATACACTCCATTCCTGGAGTTAAGACAACTTAAAAGGCAGAATATGAATGCACGTGTGGCCTAGCATTACTACGCCTTTCAAAAAAAAAAATAATAATAATAACATTAGGAAAAATGCTTAAGCAACATCAGGCTTCAAGTTATTCTACTGTAATTCATAAAACAGTAGATCACCAAATTGGAAGCTTTAACAAAAGATAAAGGATATCAGAAACTAAACTAGCTACACACTCAAGCTACCAACCTAGCTACAACACAGATAAATCCTGCCCCTGAGGCAGATATATTCAGTCAATATACAGGATAAATCCAGATAGCAACACAGGTCAGAAGCTGAAACTCAATACTAAGTCCATAGGGTCTCAACAGATTGAAAAAAAAAAAAAAAAAAAAAAAAAAAAAAAAAAAAGTTCTTGTCATTGCAGGTATAATAAAACACTGTCCACAAAAATAGACAGAGAAAACTTAACTCTTTTTAGATACAGTTAGGTGAAAGATACTGAAGACTATGCAGATTTCTATTTACAATTACTATCAAAAGAGCAGTTGGCTTGATAAGACAGTTTAAAATAGCTGAAATATTATTCCAAGATGTAGGACAGCAGTTTCACTTAACAGCACTGGATTTGTGCTATGCCTGCTTTTATTTTGAATTTTGTTACTTAAGTCTGGAACAACTAGTTAACAAGGACCATTAACACACTAGAAATTATCTAGTGTAAGATATTCTCCATCTATCACGATGCATGGAGTTTTCACAGGAAGTTATTTTCTCTAGGAAAAAGATACTCTGACCTTCAGTAGCAAAATTATCTATTTTTAGTATTTTTCATTCAACCTTCATAAGCAGCAGATATACCCAAAGTGGGACAAAAAAAGAAGCTCCAATTTCAATCTTGCAACCTACTTCCAGTTTAAATTAGATTTGATTTTAAAGAGCATTATCATCTTTATCAACAGAGTTTTTAATAGACAATGAAAAATGACTGCCTTAACACAAACTCATCCTGCACGAAGTTTTTTTTTTTTTTTTTTTTTTTCCCCCCCCCCCCC
>VWPW01000679.1:335050-411586 GCA_013389825.1 Crypturellus undulatus
GCGGGGGGGGGGAGGGGGAGACTCACCTGAGCGGCGGTTCGGGCAGGCGGCCGCTCCTCAGCGCCGTTTGAAATCGCTAACACCGCCCGCACCTCGCAGTGTCCTCGGCGCCCATTGGTCGGTGCCGGCCCCGCCCGCGCCATGAACGCGCTCGCGCCATTGGCTCGTTTGAATCCGACAGCGCGTCGTGTGCCCGTGCCCGTGCGGGGGAGCCGGCCCGGGCCGGAGCGGCGGCGGGCGCCCCGGCTTGCGGGGGAAGGAGCCGCGTCGACCGCGGGGGGAGCGGGGCTCCGCGTGGCGACAAGGCGGCGCCGCTCGGGGCCGGTGGCGCGGGGGGGCCTGGGCAGGATCATCCCTCACCGCGCCTGTGCCCCGGGGCGGTCTGCCTGAAGCGGCCCGCGGGGCGAGGCCGCCATGGCAGGTAACGAGGAGAGGGGCAGAGGGAGGGGCTGGTGCCAGCACCGCAACCGGGCCGGGGCCTCCCGCGTTCCTCCAAAGGGGGAGGAAGGCAGAGGCTGAGGGTGTTTCCCCTTGGGCTCAGTGAAACCCTTTCTGCCCCCGCCGGCAGCTCAGGAAGAGGCAGGAGCAAAGCAAAGACACTCAGTTTGTTGGGAGCACTTCATCGGGACAGGACACAACGGGGCATAAGGGTCACAGCAGCGGCAGAGTGTGAGGGAATGCTGAACATGGCCTTTTCCATTCAGCCAGGGACAGGTTAGAGTCTTGCTTATTGTATAAAAAAAAAATGTACAAAAGGCCTAGTGTGTAGAAAACAGTTATTTAGCACTGTATTTTCTACTGGTCACAGGCCCAACACCAGCACTGAGGCTTGTAGCCTATGTTGCTTAAGACAAAACAAAGCAAGAGGAAAAAGTTCCGCTGTTGCCATGTCTAGTGATAATAAAAAGGGAAAGGCAAGGCAGAGGAGAAAAGTGTGCACTCAGGCGTCGGCAGCGAGCGTGTGGGACTTCTGCTCCTAAGCTTTAGAGGCCGCAGCCGAAGAACCCAGATCTGTTCCTACCTTGTTCCTTTCAACCAAAGGAGGGTCTGTGCAAGCAGGTCCAGGAGCTCCTTTTTCAAAGGAGTCAAAAAAAATGCACATTCACAACCAAAAGCCAGGCAGAGTGGTTAAGAAAAGCTAAATTTATATTAAATTATCATCAACCCCTAAAATACTGAACATAGTGGTTAAATAACTCCAGAAAGTCCAATGTCTCCAGTGAGTAACGTTAAAACCATTACACATGGACGCAGGGAAATCGCTGACGTTAGCTCAGGACAGACAGGAGAAAGGTTGCCTTTTTACACAGTAGTCAGTGCTCGAGATCATCCTCCCATGGCCTTTCTGCACTCCACCAGCCTCGCTGCAATGAGGGCCTTCTCTCCCCCAGAAAGGGGAACGTGATGCATCCTCGAGGCAGCATCTCACCAGGGTGGTCTGCACTCTTCAGGAAAAAGAAACTGCCATTTGATCACCTTGCTCGTGGACATGATGCTGGGGATTTTTTTTTTTTTTTTTTCACCTAAATCACGCCAGGAAAGGTGCGGAGAGCAGGGATGAATGATGTTTGGCTGCAGTACACAGGGTGCCCCCTAAAAAGCAGCAGGGATTACATCAAGGTGGAGATCACAAGCACCATTAATTGTTGAAAAGACTGACTGGGTTTTCCTTTCCCTTCTGGACTTGTGACTTGGACTGAACCTCCAGTGACAGGTCTGGGTCGATGTCTCCCTTCACCCCTGTCTTGCCTCAGGATTTTGGTGCACACAGCTATTGGGGGAGGACACAAAACCAACCTGCTCTCCTAGAAGTCAGACTCTTCTTCCTCATATGCTGACTCCTGCCCCTGTGCTGCTCCTGGCTTCTCTCACATCAGTTCTGTTGCCTGCGCTCAAGCCCCTCACTGTTGTCCCTGCATCAGGCAGCCAAGAGCCACCTCAGTGAGACATCCTCCTCTCCCGGTTCCCCACTTCCTCCACACCTCAATCCATATGTGCCCCTGCACAAGTGCAATGCTTCCCAAGCTGAGGTCAATCAAATAAATATTAAATTAAAAAAAAATCAATTTAAAAAAAAATCCCTCTGCAAGTAGGAAGGAGTCCCACATTATCACAGGGAAACATCTAAGCCTTAGCTCCAGTTCGTCTTCCACAGGAATATATACCAGTCAGCCCAATGGTGCACGCTGTAGACAGCTTCATGCCACCCTGCCATGTCAAAGCTGCGACTCTTCCCTTGCTGTAGAGCCACCTCCGGGGTAAAGAGTATTGCCAACCTGCTGGCAACTGTCATGTTTTTTCCAAGGGTAGCAGGATCATTAGTATTCAAACAAGGTTAGAACAGAATAGGATAAATTCCCCCCCCCCCCCCCCCCCCCCCCTTTTTTTTTTTTTTTTTTTTTTTTTTTTTTAAACTAGCTGAAAAAGTATTGTGTCTGAAATGCGTTCTCCCCACAGTTCCCAGCCATACCCCTGCTGTACGCAATGCTCTCATCGCAGCATGCAGCATGGGTGGAAATGCACTTGGCCTCTTGCCAGGACATAAAGAGGTAACATTATGCTGCAAGGGATTATTCCCTGGAAAGTTCTGCTTCTGAATAATCTGGCATAAAACTTCATTTTACTACAAGAGTATGCACAAGAAAGAGTGGCACAGTCCTCTATCAGGAAGAGGCAGGCTCCTGCTGCTGCCACACGTCCATGACTTCGAGTGGAGGACTATTCCCTTGAGGGTAAAGGCCTCAGAGGCCAGGGAAAATCTGAGATTCGTACAGCTGATGGGAAGAAAGGGAAGAAGACTCTGAGGAGAGTTAGTTGCTAGTAATAATGGAGCTTAAAGTGCATTTCTGGCTGATAAGCAACTACTTAAAAATGGCCCTTACTGCTCCATGATTATTGTCTCTTATTCTAGGTCAGATGGGCTCAGCCTACTGATAAAGCAGTTTCCTAACTGTCAGCACTGAGGATTTCCCTGGGGGAGAACCAGCCTAGGAATTCTCTTATCTCCCTTATCACTGTATCCAAGGGTCCTAAAGGTCAAGACAATTGAAACGTTATAGAATTGGAATGTTCTTTTAAAAAAAAAAATTAATATATATAAATACACACATATGTAAATATATAAGCATATATGTCCCTGTGTGTGTACATATATATATCAGTTAAGGAAGAGTATAATCTAGTGCTTGCTGCACTACATTTCCTCCCATTAGCTCAGTAGAGCTAAAAACAATCCTAATTTATTCTTTCCCTTGAAGACTCCAGAGTATCTTGAGGGAACAATTCTGAAAAGGCCCATTCGCTGACTTATTTTTCTAGAGTAGAAACATGTTTTAATAGGAAAGGGGTGAGCAGGAGCAGCGTCCACTGCCAGCAACAGACACTCATGCTCTCCTGAAGCGAATCATGGCAAGTGCAATTACACTCTTTACACCCTTAAAAGGTGACTTGATACTGTGTCACTGTCCCCTTGGCCGCAAAGCACCCCCATCTGTTCTGAGACATCTCTCAGGTTAGAGACCCACAACACAAAGCCTCAGAATGCTGCTGGCACTGGAAAGACCAGGGGAACTTCTGTGACCAGGGGCTAACAACGAAGCAACTCCACTCTCTTCATGGGCAACGACTGTGAGCTGAACTGTGTGGGATTTGCAGGTTGCCAGCGAAGACAGAATCTCAATCAGACTCAGGCCAGAGGAGTCACTGCAAAAATTCATGTGGCAGCTTCCAAGAAAAGGGAACATATAAATAAATCACAGACAGTGAAAATGAGCTGAAAGGGTCTCTGGGTTCCAACCCGCCCATCCTCCCTCTTCAACCACAACAGGACAGTTGCCCAATTCCTTGCTGAAAGGCAGTCACAGTCTCTGGGCCCCTTGCAAGAGGTGCCAGTCTCTGCACCTTTCCTTGCTTGGCCGTCAGAGTCCTGTCTTTTCTGTGCAGAGTGGAGGCAAGAGAGGGTACAAGCTCCTCCACAGTAGTTTGTGCTTTAGACCTCGCTCTCTGTGGAGGGCTTGCGTTGGTGCTTCCAGCCTGTGTCTGGGAGCGAGCCGCGCCGCTCTGGAGTGGCTGCAGTTGTGTTGACACTGCTGCACTCAGACTGTTCTTCCTGCAGCAGCTGCTCAGTTTCAGTGTCATCCAGCGAGCCAGTACTAGCCTGAATAGAGACGGTGTCTGTCTTCATGCAGACGTGGTCCCGGAGGATCCCTCCACGGGAGCTCCGAATCTGCTTAAGGTCATCCCATTCTGAGTCATCACTGGACAAAAGGCAAATCCCCTCCACAATCTTGATCTTCTCCTTGGTGTAGCTGTGATCAGGACCAGCCTAGGGAGCAGACAGGTGAGTGAAAACACAATACATTTATGGAAAAATAGGGCAAAGAGCAAAGCAGAGATGGAACAAAGATAGTTCAGCAGACACATGGCTGGACCTCAATGTAAAGAGCCACCATGTCTGAATGTCATAATAGCAGAACCTGTTCTAAATTTCTCTTCAGATCTTCACCCCCTGCATGAATCCTCCTTGCAAGAGCTCTAATTCTAAACACCAGGAGCCTTTAAATCATGGAAGGGGAACAAAGATGAGGCAGCTCCTTTAATTCGGCTAAATATAATCCATGACAGCAGGGAACAAGAACAACACTGAGCCAAAAAAGAAAGAAAAAAATGAAGGAAAACAAACAAACAAACAAACCAAAAAAAACCATTGGGAAGCAGAAACAGCCAGAAGACTTCAGGGTAAAAATGGGTAGGATAGGGAGTTGATTATAAATCTGCAGTACTCTTGTATCTAAGTGACTCCAGATAAACTCTCAAGGAAGCTCATCTGGAATTCCACTGTCTATTCTGCACCTCGCAGTGATACAAGGAAAGCAGATTATAGGGAGACAATAGAAATGATCAGGACAAACAGGACCACACTGAGATTTAAGTAGTGAAATCTGTATAGCTCGGTCCAGTGACAAATAAGCAGCATTAGAAAATCTGAAATAAACTCTGAGAAGAGAGTGCAGTGAGAGGCAATACATATAGGTACATTCAGTAGTGGGGAGATTAAGAGAAAAGTGGAAAAGATTTAGATTCCCAGATAAATCATCCTGGTTTATCCTTAGTACGTAAAGCTGAAGTGTCAAGAACATTTTGAAACTCTGTTGGATGTCACATTTGAAGCACAGGGCTGGGGTAAATGCTTCTTCTCTGCAAAATTCCTGCCAGGATCCCTGCTTTAAGGACCAAGTGATCTAATGGAGTATCAGAAATACTCCTACAGAAGTTATGTTTTTTCAACCTCCCATATGAAGTAGTCAAATTAAGACCAAGGGATCTGCCCTAGAAAATGACCGTTACTTTCCTGTGAGCAGTAGAGCTGGTTCAAGGACATAGGAAGCAGGGAAAAGGCAGAAAGAAAAATTAGTAGGGGACAGTGCTAGAGCCACACAACAGAGCTTGAGTGAGGGAAGAAGAACCAAACACATTACACAGAGTAGTGATACCTGACGTGAGGATGTGGACGGAAATCAGAAGAGGGAAGATGAGAAGCTATCTGAGTGATAAGAAAGCTTCTGAGGAGAAAACAGAGGAGAAACAAAGTGCTGCAAGATATTATATTAAATCCTCTCCATCCTGTCACACACAGGGTGGACCCCTGCAATGCCTTTAAATGCTCATTTATTAAGGGCTCCAGTTCTCTCCATATCCCACCCCTTCCACGCAGTGCATGGGAAGCCATGCTCTTATCATCAGACCCTTTCTCGTCTGATTTCTGTGATGACTGTCCAAAGCAACCTTGGGGAAATGGTCACTGAACAGGACTGTTTCCAGGGAGGACCTATAACTCCTTTACTTTGATGTCCAGTACCCAGTGCAAGAGAAAAATACAAAATTCTATGAATGAGGAGGAAGCAGAAGGCTAAGTGTAGGTATACGTGACTACAATTCAGTGAGAGAAAAGTGCTGCTGGGTGATCCATAGGAGTCAGACTGGGCAATGCTGGCAAGTTGCAGCATTTTCGCATACCAAGGCTCATAGCTCAGCAGCGTGAGCTGGGTCCCCATGTCCTTAGCAGCAGCTCCTACCTCCTTTTTGTAGCATAGTTGGTTGTACATGGCCGGTTTGGGAATTGTTTCAATCTTCACCTCCTGGGTAGATGTCCGATACGATGGATTACTGTAGGTTAGATTCCCCAAGCCAGGATCTGTGAACTTGGATTTATTATGCCTAGAAGAAGAGAGCAATCAGAAAATGTACAGAGTCCTACTGCCAGGATCTTAGGTTCCTGAGCACTCAGCAAGTGTAGAGCTCAAGCAGTTTTCACTGTTCCTCAGCATCAGACAGTACTGGTTTCATCAAGTTCTTCAGTTGCCAGTAAACTCACGAGCTACCTGTGCAGCATGGCACTGCCAGGCAGTCACAAAACAATACTGGCAATAACTGTAGGGAACCTGGCCTCACACTGCACTGACATACAAACACTTCTCATCCCTTTCCATAATTCCCCATCTTTCTGCAGAATATTTGGCCCATAAAGGTTAAATAATAAATTAAATAAATAATATAAAAGATGCATGGCTGACTTTAAAGGAACAGGACCCAAACCTTGAAAATAAAATCAAACACTGCCTCCAACAAAATAAAGGGCTTGTAAATCACAGTAAGGGAAGACTACGTATTCTACAAGAGCTCTCTTCTCTCACAAGGCTGTATTTTACCATAGTCCAGAAGATGGGGAAGATCACTTACCGATATATAATTAAAGCAGCAATAAGCAGCAAAATAAACAAGATGCTGAGAAGGCCTCCAATAATGTAACTAACATGCAATCCTTCTCCTAAAAGTGAACAGCAAAGGTTAAATTAAGTAATCTTAATTTCCATAGTATAATGCTGTCCTTAGTACATATATCACCTCTTATAGAAGTATGCAAAGTAAAAGGTCAATGCACGAAACTTTAGCAAAAGGATTTTTCTGGCATCATATGAACAATTTCATCCTCCTACCCAAGCCCCAGCAAACCAGAAGCAGTGAGAAGGCCTTGGTAAGGGAGTCAGATGAGGATGAACTAGATCTCCTTGCTGACAGATTACTCAGCAGTAATCTTGAAGTAAGAAACTCTTCAATGTAATTTGTATTACATCTTCAATGTAATACAAAAGAAATGGTGGAGAAAGAGTAGCATTAGCAGAAAGACTCCAGTGAATGAAGTAGATGAGAACGGAAAACAGTCATATTCTTCAGACAAAACGGTCATTTGGAAAAGCCTCCATGCAGGCTAATGAATGAGCACAAGTTATACTCAACATTAAGATACATTTTACTCTGCTCAGATGGCAATTCAAGTTTGAGTTTCAAACACTATGGACTGAAATGCCCTGGACACAGCTGGAAGAACAATACTAGTGGAAGAAGAGAGTAACAGGAAGAAACTCACCCATGGTTGCAAGCACTGCCTCATTATCATGGGTACACAGGCCTTGCCTTGCATCTTTATCAGAGCAGCTGAAAGACAGAAGGACACATTTACTACCCTAATATCAAAATTAGTCAAGTTCTCCCTGGGTATCAGAACCCAGGACATGACTGGTTAATAGAGATCTTCCACTTCAGGCTCTGAGAGAAACTCTCCTTTCTCTGCTCCAATACTCATCTGCATCCATAAGAGAGGACCTGATTTATGTATATATTTCAACAGAACAGAACAAAAATCACAGCCTCAGTCCTGAAGCCAAAATCAGAACTTCATAAAGTCAATATAGAAAGATATTTCTGTTCAATACATCATTCCCAACAGAGGAAGGTAAGTTTTGCCTTGAAAATAACTCAGTCATGTGCCATATTTTTTGCTGAACAGTAGGAACAGCAGGCTGTAGGGAATTAGCAGGAAAAAAAAAAAAAAAAAAAAAAAACCTCTCTTAACTGCCTGTACTGTAGCTTAAATATTAGAGCTGCAAAGGTCCTGAAGGTCCTGCCCTATCCCAGACAAGCGATCTCCCTGTGGCCAGGTCAGAACCGTTCCCTCAAATACCTGGGTCACATGTGAATTCTTAGAGATAATTAAAGTAACAAACCACCATGTCTTCATCTCAGAAATAAGTTCTTTAAATTAGGAGTTCAGAAATCAGTCAAATGAACACTGAACTTCACTTACTTTCTTTCCACTGCTTCCAGAGATTTAAGAGGTTTGTTTGTTGAGGTAGTTATTTTTCCAGGCAATGTCTGACTTCTCTCACTTACACTGGTAATTTCAGGACCAGGGGGTACCACACCAGGAACTAAAACAACATAGAGAAAAATAGGAATCACAAATCTGTGGGACAAATGAACAAGTCTGGCAAGAGATCTTCTGAAACAGGGAAGCTTAGGAACTACATCCTGTAATTTTCTCATTCCAAACCCAGCCTCTCAGTAAAGGACAGGTGGAGATTCTGTTGCTCACAACTGCTTTACTTCCCGTATAAGACTTTGTAGAAGTTTTTGTACACTGGAGAGCTGCACGGGCTCTGGTTCCCACAGACAAATGAATAGCAATGCATAAATAGTGGCTGAGACTCGCATACAGAAGCTAATACCCAAATGAAACTCTCTCTGAACTCACTGGTGGAACAGGGGCGCCCATCTGGTTCATCTGGACATGCGCAGACAAAGTCAGAAGCTCTGGCAAAGCAGAGGTGAGAGCAGCCTCCATTGTTTACCCCACAGGCATTAGAACCTAAAAGGAAAAAGCAAGTTTTAAATCTGGAATATACAATTATGTAGAAGCTCTGAGTAAGAACCATTTTTTTCCTTCCTAGAAGTAGAGCTGCATAGAGACAAATAAGCTCACATTTTTCTATCTTAGTGTGATGTCAGATGAATAACTCAGAAGATGACATTTGCTGATCAAAGCACAACTGCAGTTGACACAGCAGTCAACATATACTTGGCTGAAACATCACAAGTTGAAAAGACCATGCCCAGGAAAACTGAGGTAAATGCACTATGGTTTGAGGGATGTCAAAAACATTTAATGTCAACAGCAGCAGAATGATTCAAGAGTTCTTTGTCTACAATTAGCATTTGCTAGAATCAAGATTCTCCTGGTTACCTGTCTGTCTCTGAGGGGAAACCACAATGATATCCATCAGTCCCTCAACATTGGCCAGGACTGTTTCCTTATTCCGCCCAGAGTACTTGTCCACTCTCTGGATAGATTTGGTTTGCCAGTCAGTCCAGTATATCCACCTATCCTGCTGCTCAGGGAGTTAGCAACGAGGAGAAAGACCACAGCTATTAGCATGTTTAGCCACATGGGCATAGGCCCCTCATAAAACAAACAAACAAACAAACAGACATGTCCCAGGGACAGAAGGCTCCAAATAAAGACCCTTCTAGTCCCTCATCTTCTTAATCATAAAGAAAATGATAGTCTACATGCCAAAGCAGTTCAAACTTCTGCTAACACCACAGGAGGGTAATGTACCAGCCCCTCAGTCATTTCTGTTTCATTCAAGATACAACATTCCCCTGGTCCTACACTCCACTGTCTAAACTCAACACAACTGGGTATGTTGCTACCAAGGCAAAAATCCTCTTACCTGTGTCAGAGCAAAGGGGTGGGACACTTGGCTGACCAACACTTGACGTAGTTTCCCATTGAGATCACAACTCTCTATACGATCAAGATGTGCATCCACCCAGTAAATCCTGGAGGAACAGGAAAAGAGAAAGGTGAGTCTCAATCTACCCCTATACACTCCCTCTTCACATTCTAGTTATTCATTAGCCAAGATGGATCAGACCAATTAAAATACTTGAAGAAATCAAGCTCAGGTAGCAAGTATACATATACATAAATATGTATGTATCTTAATCCTATGCTGGAATCTCTCACTGACCTCCTGGTGTCATAATCCAAAGTCAATCCATTGGGCCATCCTAGGTCAGTGTTGATCAGGATTTTACGTTCGGAACCATCCAAGTTTGCCCGTTCAATCTTAGCAATGTGACCCCAATCAGTCCAGAATAAATACCTAAGGATAGAAAAGGCAAGTGGAAGAGGAAAAAGACATTTCATTTAGTCCAGTTTTAATTATGCATGAATCTGCCATATTCTTCAGCTTCAAAAAAAGCTCATATGGTCCATAGCTTGCTTCTCCCAAATATATGCTCCAGCTTTCAAACCCACTCACTTCACTCTGCCCAATCACTTCACTCGCTCAGCATTAGTCCTTTGCTGGTGGCTGCACACACATTCACACTGCGAGTCCACCATTCTCCCTCTCCTCTCCAGTTTGCCTCTGCCCAGCCCTGTCTGCCCCTGCCAATGGCCCACACTTACCCCTTCTTGGGAAAGACAGCAATGGCTCGAGGCTCATCCAGGCTGTTATTGATCAGCACTTTCCTCGAGCTTCCATCCAGTCTAGCTACCTCGATTGTATTACGCCCTGTGTCTGTCCAGTAGAGGTTCCTGGCCACCCAGTCCACTGCCAGGCCATCAGTCGTCTTCAGCCCCTGACCAATAACCGTCTCCATGTTGCTGCCATTGAGGTCGGACCGCCTGCATGGAAGTCAATGACAAACAGCAATGAGGAATGGCTAACTTGTCCTGCAGAGCTTTTACCCCTCCACTCACCATCCACGAGGCCACTTTGCACTGCTATCTCCCTGATGCTTCCTCCCTCATGCTCTAGTGGGTTAAACACACATACAGCACTTAGCCCAGCAACAAGTACAATGCTGTGTGCCACATACAGGCCACAGCAGTGGATTACTGCCAGCGGACAGGGTCTCCCCAGGTCACTGGCACATTTCACAGCTCTGTGGCACACCCAACATGAGCGACTGGATAACCTGGGCAAGCAGATGACTGGTACCTACCTGATGACATCAAGGAAAACATCCGTGTAGTAAATCTTGCCATCCACGCTGTCATAGTCCAGAGAAATTACATTGTTCAGCTCAGGGACGGGTATGTGCACATCCGTGTGGTCACTGGTGTCCAGCGAGATACGCCGGATGGAGGCACGACTGGAGAAGAGGAGGTAGGTCTCTGGAGAAGAGTCACATGTCTGTTCATCTCTCTTTAGCTGGATGCCAGTGGGGCAGGCACAGGAGAAGCCAGTGGGATGAGGCAAACAAAGGTGGGAGCAGCCGCCATTACGAACTCCGCATTTATTAAAGCCTTCAGAAGTAGGGAAAGGGAAGTGAAAGTTTAAGGATTTTTGTGATCTTGGGAACCAAAGCTTTACTCCACACATGCACAATTTGCTAGCAGCTGAGTTCACCCTAACTGCAGCTTTGCTGAAAATCTACAGCCCTTCAGAGACTGCCTCCCTCCCACTCCAAGATGCATCAGTGGCATGGGCACAGTTGGGCAAGGAAAACAGGAAGGCAAAGTGGAAGTGGGAGCATTAGGAGCAAAATCCTGACCTGTATTCCTTGCTAATCACAGTCTTCCCATGGAAAAAGGAACAGCCAAATGCTGAGAGATTCACAGGACTGCAGTTTAGTTCTGTTATTGTTGCAAATGGTAATGCCGACAGTAAGATCCCACCCTGTGGGGAAGCAGCACGACAACACACCAGAGGCCAGGATAACAAAGAAGCTTCTGTTTTAATTTAGCTGCACACAGTGGTAAATAAACAAAGGCATCAGAGAAGCTTGCTCTAAGTGCTTGACGTATTAGGGTCATATCTTAACTTCTGACCTTTTTTTTTTTTTTTTTTTTTAATTGAAAAGCCAATATCCTTTTATTAAGAAGGGATGAGCCTAGAAGACAGGTACAGGGAAGAAGGGGGAAGACTACAGGAATATGATGGCTGGAGTTTAGGTTGGCTTAGAGTTACACTGTAAAAGGCAGCAATGTTCTACTGTTAGGAGCCACAGGAAAAGCAGCACAGAGTTTTCTGTAGAAGATGATATTGGGGAAAAGAATTCCACTGAAAGGAAAACACAGCACACAGCAATAACTCACACTGAAGACCAGGGAAGCAAGATGAGGTTGTGGAAGTTCACCAAAGAGTAGCATAAGGATTCTAACTCTGGCACAGAATAGTTGAAAAGAGTGATGTATTAAGAGCCACTAAAGTGGTGGACAGGAAGACAAAGCCTGAAATAGTTAGGCTAAAAATGACTAGAAACTGAAATAAAGTTTCAGCAGCTAGCCTAAGAGGATTAAGTGCCATTTGGAATTAAAAAGGGAAAGCATCCAATGCCATAAACAGGTCTAGAGGCAGCAGATACCAATGAAGCCTAGCAGGCTACAACTCATTTGAGCAGGGAGAGAAATTAAAAGGTATACAGCAGTAAAAATAAATTCCAGAGCTATATAGGTTTGTAAAAAGGAAGAAGTACAAAAATATTTGCACAAGAAGCAGGAAGGAAAGAAAAGCTGAGTTTGAAGGCAGTGCTCTATTTCCATCACTCATGCTTTCCCAAAGGACCCTTTACTGTGACAGCTCTTAAGGGCTCCCCTAGTCACTGCACTCAGGTACCACTGCCTCAGGAGCAGCCAAGCAACTCACCCAGGGGCCGTGCCCTATCAACAGCTTGAATGTCCATGAGCCCGGGCAGGTTTGCCCTCACCAAGATGACATTGGCCCCAGTATCCTTGTCAGCCCTGTGAATGCTGCGAGTTTGCCAGTCGGTCCAATAGATGTAAGAGTCCAGCAAAGTGAGTCCATAGGGATGCTGCACTGGGGACAGTAGCGTGCGACGGTTTGCACCATTGAGATCTGCAGTCTCGATACGCTGGAGAAAGAACGGACACATCAGTCTCGCACACAAAACACAATGCTGTTAACAGCAATGCCTGGATCACACAAAAAGCAGAGCTTAGGCAAATGATGTTACTCAAGCCTCCGTTCACATAAGACAAGCTCTTAGAAAAGCTTGCTCTTCTCATTCCTCAGACAGCTTGCTCAAAAGCTTCAGAACAATCCCTGGTCTATCAGAACCCCAGCAATGTACGATGTTGAAGAACAGAATCGGACCTCAGTGTGAGCATCAGCCCAGAGCAGCTGGGATCCAGCCTTGTCCACTGCCAGTCCATTAGGCCAGCCCAGGTTGTTGCTGATCAGCACTGCTCGTCCTGAGCCATCCATCCCAGAGCGCTCCAGCTTGGCATTCTCGCCCCAATCTGTCCAGTACATGTACCTGGGGAAAAGTCATCAAGTATTAAGGAAAAGGCAGAGACAGAAGTCCTCCTCCAATCTCTTGACAATCTCCTGATAACACTAACCCCATCTCGTGGTATAATGCTATTGCCCGTGGGCTGTCAAGGTTCTGCCAGACCAACACTTTCCTCATGGAGCCATCCAGGTTGCCCACTTCAATCCTATTTGTTCCTGTATCTGTCCAATATATCTTCCTGCCAATAGCATCCACAGCCAGTCCATCTGTAGTCAAGAGACCTGAGAAAGCAGAAAGGTGCAGCAGTCACTTCTTATCCTGCCAACTTGGCCAGAAACACTTGACATACGCTCTATGCGCCCATTGGGCAGGAAGTCTTATGACTCTCCTTGCCCTGTAAAATTTATAGAATTTTCCAATAGGAAACTTAGAGGATCTCTTCTGGTAGCTGCATAGAGGCTCCCAACCCAAAACTCTTACCTGTGGTGATGATGTCCTCATATTGGGAGCCATCAAGGGCAGCCCGGCTGATCTTCCGCAGTGTGCTGTCTGACCAGTAAACTTTTCCTGGATGAAAAAAGGAATAGAAACTAAAGAACAGGCAAAATCCTTAAAAGTAAAATCCAGGTCTTTAGAATACAAGCATCAAGATTACTCTGGCTATTAGTAGGCTGTTCAGTACAGAGACCTTGTGGTGTAAAAATAACAACAGCACAAGACTATTCAGCGCTACAGCGACTAAACAGTAGAAAATCTCTTGGTCCAATCCTTCCCAAAAGCTTTGGGAGCACTGTCTCTGGGTAGCTATTCTAACTGCCTATTCTGCTATTCTAACAAGGCCACTAATACGTGCCCAAGGTCTTTATTCAGACATCTAGATACTAAAGTCACCTTTTCCCTTCACAACAAGTAGTTAGATACATCAAGAATGTCTGACCTTCCTGAGGATCCACACCAATTGCAATCGTGTTCTTCATAGTGACATTGACTGAAACGACAACATCTGCAAAGTAGGGAATATCCAGAGACACCATCCGGATGTCAGTCCTTCTGGCAAAGATCAGAAAGCTGGTCATTCCTGCAGAAAGTTGTAGATTGATAGATATCAGTAAAGGACAAGTCCAGTCAACTACAGGCATAATTTACTGAACATTCTTGAGCTGAGCACCACTTCAGTGGAAAAGGGGAAGTCTCAGACATAGCTCTGCTCATGGGTGTCTGATAAATTTATTGAGTGACATGGAACATATCTTTATTTTCAAGTTGGAAAGGAATGCTGTCAGAAAAGTTACTCTTGCTAATACATATAGGAAACAAGAATAAGTAGAAATCAGTTTTCCCACTAAACTGCAATGAAGAACATACAGAAGAGACTCACCAGCAGAACAGGTCTTGCCATCAGACTGCAGGTTGATTCCAGTAGGGCAGGTACAGCTGTAACCTTTTGGGAGAGGTGCCAGAAGGCACAGGTGACTGCAGCCTCCATTGTTAACTTCACATGCTGTGTGCACTGTAGGAAAACGGGAAGAAAAAAATCCATAAGACAGTGCACAGACACAAACAATGGGCATAACAACTACAGAAATGTGTTGTGCAAAAACTCCTTTAAAAACAAATGTTCACACATTCCACACAAAGTCTTAAAGCTTTGAGGGCTGACAGATAGGCCAGCTCCTTGCAGAAGAGCCATGCTATGAGCGAGCTCCCGGCTCAGTGTGGCATGGGGTCAGCTCTGTACCTGGTGGCCTGTGCCGGTGGAAAACATGAATATCCATAAGGTTCTCCAGATTGTCCTGCAGCGTTTCCCGAGCCTGCCCATTTCTTCTGTCTGCGCTCTGGATGCTTTTGGCTTGCCAGTCTGTCCAGTAGATTCTCTCACCATAAAGAGTAAGTCCAAAGGGGTGAGGCAGATTGCTTCCAATCAGTACCTGGTCAGATTGTCCCCAGCCCCCCCAGAAAAACATTACTAAGCAGTCACTATGGGCAACGTTTCCCTTGCCCTCTCTCAACATTATAGGAATAGTCACAGCAAAAGAAGGGGGATGGGGACATCAGGAGCCCTCAAACAGAGGATTCCTTACACAATCTGCAACTGAAGGGGAGCTCTTCTCTCCCAGTGAAAGCAGATAAGCATGCCTAGGTTTGGGGATTTCAACTGAAAAGAGAGGCAGGGCCCATAAGCACTCTTTGCTCTAGGACTCATACCTCAGGTTCCCATGCTTCCTTATGCAGGATAGTTTCCTTACCTTCCTGTTGCTCCCATCCAGGCTGGCATATTCAATGGTCTTCATGCCTGCGTCTGCCCAATACAGACGCTGTGACTCGTAATCGATAGCCAAACCGTTGGGCCACGTCAGGTTGGAGGAGATGATTACCAAGCGCTTTGAAGCATCCATACCAGCACGCTCAATCTTCGGGCTGGCTCCCCAGTCAGTCCAGTACATGAACCTGAACACAAGCCCAGAAAGAAGTGAATGTCTCCACTCCACTGCCTCTAAAGCTAGGTGATGTTACAGAGAAACCAAACTGCTGGTGCCATCAGCAGCTAGCAGGAAGCATCATCACACTAACACTATCTTTATGGCAATCTTGGCTACTTATAACACTCCTAAAACTACAGCAAAGATCATATCCCCTCTACTGCCTATGTGTCAACTTAATTAGAACATGGAGAAAAGTGTTCAAGAATTTACAAGACCAAATAATTAAGTAAATACTTCCCTCTCTCTGACACTGGACATTTGTATTTTTTCCAGCCCTTGACCTCTAGTAATCCAGCCAAGGAAAGAATAGCATACTTCCATTCAAAACCTTCAATGGTTCTAACGCAGGGGCTGGCCAGCTTGTGCCTATTGACCCTAATCTAGTCTCTCAACTCTTCAAGTCCCGTGATTCAAAAGCAAAAGCCTTTATGGAAGCCTTTTGTTTTTGTTACTCTTCTCAGGTTTTCTTTCCGCATCACAAGTTGACCCCTCGGTGATGTCACTGACACAATACTCTGAAGTTAAAAGGCCATTAGTGTTAGAATTCACTTGGGATCAATGCTAACTTACTGGAAATGCCTCTGATTGCAGTGTAATTGGAAAGTAGGGAGCTTGAATAAAAAATGAACATAGATGTGAAATAAACATACAAGTGATCTAGACAAATTCATTCTGTTGATCTTTAGTTACTAAATCCCCAAGAAAAGCAAATAGAAACTGGCAAGCTCCTGCAAGCACTACAGCTTAATAGACAATTATCCCTGCTTATCTTTTTCCACTAGTACCCCAAAGCTATCTTTTCTGTCAGACTTTGGCAGGTTATAGAACAAAAATGCCAGAGAGGAAGGCAATTGTATAGTATCTTTAGACACAAGAAGTGGCATATCCTCCCAGGAAAAAAAAAGAAAAACAATCTCTCACCCTCCAACAGGATCCACCACAATATCTCTGGGCCTGTCAAGGTTCTCCCAGATCAGAACAGTCCTCATGGTCCCATCTGTATTAGAGACTTCTATCCGATCCGTCCCTACAAAGATTGAGAGAATGAAAAAGAAATCAAAATCCTCTGGAAACACAAGAGATAAGGAAAACAAAATATTCATAGTGCAATTAATTCTTTTTCTCCTTCCAACATTCATCCTGTTTGGAAGGCAGGTAAGAAATATGGATCAAAAAAACCACCTTCTACGAGGTCCCTACGTAACTACTGGGGCTGAGCCCTGTATGGATGATGAACTGCCCTCTGCCAGGCCCCAAGGTGTCTATGTAGGCATGACAGAACAGCTAGAAAAGAATCATCTTCCTTATATATGTCTGAACTATTGATCTCAGCCAGGGAACATCCTCCGAATTTTACCAACTGCAACCCAAGATACACTGTTGAAACATACACAGACACACCTGCAGCAAAAAGACAAGCGGCTTTAGACTTCTAATACAAGCCTTTGTACAGAATTAGCATTGGGGATATCACAGAGAAAGGACTAAGCAAAAAGATTTGACATCAGCTCCCACTTAGTTACAAACTCGTAACATGAGCTTCACTTCCTGTGAAGACACACAGACAAATCTGGATGAAATGGAAGCAGAACTATACAGCTGTTACTGAATTTTCAAGATTAATGAGGAAGACTGAACTCCGTGTAAAGTGAGGAATCTCAGTACCTGCATCAGTCCAGTACAGCTTGTTGGTGACCCAGTCAATTGCCAGTCCAGCTGGACTTTCCAGGCTAGTGTCTACCACAACCTAAACAGGAATGAAAAGAAAGTTACTAAACAGACCTTCATGAGAGAACACTGAGCCCAATGCACTACCTGCTCATTAACAACATTTGCAAAAGGCAAAAGCCCAAGCAGAACAAGGCCATAAGAAGCAGGATCAGGGTGTTAAAGTTTCACATCAGTCGTACATTTGGAGTAACATCTCTATTCCAAACCTGTTCAAACTGCAACTCCAGCCCCCAAACTCTGAACAACCCCTTCCTTGATGGCAATATTTCCCTGAAGGAAATGAGCACAGGACGGTCCCAAGGAACGTGGCTCTTGTTCCAAGTGTGGCACATGACACAGGATGGAATACATCTTCCTTTCTGATTTTAGTAGTACAACAAAGGAAGCACCCACAGCTTGCAAATCAGCATGCTTCACATCCCAGTTCAAAGTTCCTCAGACAAGCATGAACGTAGAGCAAATGTGTGTGAAGTGTTTAGTGATCTCAGAGCTCCTCTGAGCCACAGCTAGGCAAGCTAATGTACAAGTCACAACATAAATTGTGGCTTCTTAAAAGTCAAGTTTACCCCAGTAGCTTCAAAATCTTGCTCAGAGAGCCTTTTGACTAGATTATCTCTGCAACAGTTAGCACTGTACCTCTTGGCCTGATCCATCCCATTTAGCTCGACTGATGGAGTCAGTGCTAACATCTGTCCAATAGACATAATCATCTTTTGAGTCCCAATCCAGAGCCACAGCACTGCGCACATCAGCAAGGGGAATGACATCATCTGACAGGTCATCTGTGTCAAAGCTGATCCGACGGATGTCCATCCTTCGGGCAAAAAGCAGGAACTTGTCAAGACCTGATCAAAGGTCGAAAGGTCTTCTTTTAATTTCTCTATGTTCAACAACATAGTGATAGACAGACACAATTCCCTATTATATCCAAACTCCACTGCATACACTATCTCTCATTGTTAGGTCACAGCCCAGGATTTCATTTGTAGCAAAAAAATATCTTATGGGAGGGGAGCAGAAAGGAGAACAGGGCTGTCGGGAACTGCCTCCCTGGGAGTGCCTATGTGCTAGGGGAGAAGTCAAACAATGCTCTTCAAAAAAATGGCGCAGATCTCTCGAAATCCGCGATCTTTGCCACCTTTTGAGAATCCAGGAGACACATGGCCTCACTCTCCTATCTGGCTGCAAACCAACAGTAATTCTGGCGGTCAATAGGTCTGATTTATTTATTTTTTTTTATTTACCACTGACAGCTCTTGTGGGAGCTTTAAGGAAACAGTCACCTATGACAGGGAGTACAGCACCAACAACAGCCCTGGATTAAGGCCCGAAGAGCAGAGCTTCTCTGCACCCCTACCCACTATGCCCATTAAGGGGAAAGGTGAACATATCAAAAAGATGAAGCATCCTCCTGCACAGCCTCCAACACCACCTCTGCTGCATCCCCTTGGAAGGACCAGCTGCTGCTTATTCCTCCTGCCAACCCTCTGCCACTTCCTAGCCCCCGGGGCATGCAGGCTGAGCTCCCACCTCACTTACTCTGGGCGCAGGCACGGCTGCTGATCTTGCGGAAGCCAGTGGGGCAGGCGCAGGTGTAATCCTTGCTGCTTGGCAGGCAGAGGTGAGTACAGCCTCCATTGTTGGCCCCACAGCGGTTTCTCCCTGCTCAAGTAGCCAAAGACAAAGAAAAAAAAAAAAAAAAAACACACACATAAGGCAAAGAGTAAAGAGAATGAGGGAAAATGCCAGCAAAGGCAGAAGGAAAGTTCTACTATAAGTACTGGCATGAACTTCTGCTTTGCCCATCATGGTGTCTGAGCCCCACATGAACAAGATAAGTTAACTCTTCCACTCAGAAAAAATATTTCAGAATAAAAGAAGTTATATACTAAAACACTAACTGCATTTTTAGGAGTCAGTCGATTTGGAAATCAATTGTCTAACTCTACTGAATTCCAGAGTGGATTACAGTAATTTAAAAGGAGTGGAGGTGCCACTTATTATTTGTGCCTATCTGCATCTTTTTTTCCAAAATAGCTCACAATGACAAGCCAGACTGAAAGGCATTCACTGCCAATGTCAACAGGGGGAGCTGTAGGAACAGCCAGTAGCAGACAACTGGTGCTGAAGGACCTATAATCAAAAAGTTGATGCAGCGAGCTCTGTGGGAGCACAGGGTAATGGATGAGTCAGTGTCCTGGGTACAGCTTTGTTATCCCCCTGACAATAGTCTGTCCAACAGACTGAATGGCAGCTGCAAGTCCTCCAGTGGTTCAGGTGGGTCTCTACCCTCTCTGCAGTTACCTGCTGGCTGGCGCTGAGGGTGCAGCGTGTGGATGTCCATAGGGAAGTGCAGTTTGTTGCGGATGATCTCCTGGTTCTTGCCTGTGAATTTGTTGGCACTGTTGATGCTCTTGGTGTGCCAGTCTGTCCAGTACAGGCTGTCCTCAAACACAGTGATGGCAAAGGGGTGAGGAAGACCTGTAACACAAGTCCGTTATAGGGACATTTCATTTATGTGCTACAGGAGTCAGACTTGTAGAGGCAAGGGAGAGCTCTTTCCATGGCCCCATCAGCCTCAACATAGCCAACCCATCAAATTCACCTCACACCAATACAACAGACACTTTCCCTCTCATGTCCACTGAGGTCTGGGAAGGTGATAATAAAGCTCATTCCTCTTCAGTGGCAGAATTCATCCCACAGTGAAAGAAGACTCGCACAGACGCAACAGTCCTTTCCAAGCAAGTGGTTCTGGAACTTCCTCCATGCTACTGCCTTTTTTATTGCACAGAGCTGTTCCATTCTTACCTTGACTAATAACAGCCTTCCTATTCCGCCCATCAAGGTCAGCCCTCTCGATGACGTGGTGTTTGGCATCCACCCAGTACATCCGATGCCCTGCATAGTCAATGGTCAATCCATTGGGCCAGAAGAGATGCGTATCTGCAATGATGCGCCGATTGGAGCCATCCATGTTGGAGTACTCAATGCGCGGAGTGTTGCCCCAGTCAGTCCAGTAGATAGTGCTGGAGGAAGCAGGGAGAAACGGGCTAGGAAACTGATGCCCCACTTACTCCACCAAGCAACACTTCCTCTCCAGGGCAAAACAATACTACTCCTATGACCCTGAGCATGAGACTGGGTCACAGATACAGGAGAACTGACAGCCAACAAGGCAGCAGCCTTCAGTCTCACACTCGTGAAACCTGAAAAGCCGAGGATATGATTCAAGAGCTGAAGTCCCCAGCACCATCCAGTTCCCCAAACTAGGGATACAGAGCCCAGAGGCAGCCCTTGTGACCAAGAACAGTCTTCATCATTCACCCTGACATTTTTGAATGGAGGGCTTATCAAGGCTCCAAGTTCCCACTCACCCCTCCATCGGATGAAGTGCAATCGCTCGTGGCTTCTCCAAGTTCTGCCACAAAAGCACTTTCCTGTGGGTGCCATCCAAGTTTGCTACTTCAATTCGAGATGTCCCAGAATCTGTCCAGTATAATTTGTTATGGATCCAGTCAATAGCAAGTCCACCTATCTCCAGGAGAGAATTAAACACAGAATGAACAAAGGAACAGGCTCTGCACAGAAACAGTTCCCTTCCCCTCTCAGTCTCAGGAGAGGCCCAGCCTCAATCTCTATGTCTCCTCTTCAATTCAGCTGAGCTGAACTCCAGGGAAACAATGATCTTGTACACGTTTCATCCAACCTACCCCCTTGCTCAGGGAGACGCTCTCCATTTTGAATACCAGGTATCCACTTCTCCCTACTCACTCACCCCTGCTCTCACTCCATCACCAGTTCCCCAGGCCTCTGCCTTTTTTTTTGCGGTGACGCACCTGGGCTCTCCAGCCCTGTGGACACCACTTCTTCCACATTGCTACCATTCAGGTTGGCCCTCATGATGCGGTCCAGAGTGACATCAGACCAGAATACCAGCTCCTTGCTGTGGTGAAAGTCAAGGGCAATGGCATTTTCCAGGTTATTCAGGAGTAGTGTATACTCTGAGCGATGAGGCAGCACTTGTCGGATATCGATCCGATTGGCAAAAAGCAGCACTGGCTCTGGCCCTGAGGATATACACAAAGACAACATTAGAGTACTTTGACAGGGTCCTGCCTGCCATTCTCTTTCCTTCAAGCCCCAGGATAAAATTTTGCAATTCCTGGCAACAGGAAGTCAACTCCTAGGTGCAAAACACATCAGAGAAGAGTCTTCAGATCCCAAATACACAATCCAACTCCGAGATTAACAGTTTCAAAGCACTAGACAAATATTAATTCAGCAAGAACTGATCATTCCACATCCCATCTCAGCCCATCTCACCTCAATCTCTTAGGCTATACCACTATGCAGACACCTGACAGTTAGGCTGTAGTTTGCTTTTCCCATAACCACCTCCCATCCATCCAAATCTACATGCTGTACTACACCTTCAAAAGAGCTCACTGCCAAGGCAAGACAAGACACTTGAAGTCTGTTCAGTGGACACTTCCACTGGGAAAAATATCCGAAATCTTTTAAGAGTTACATTAGGGAAGCTGAGCAGTTGTGTTAAATGTATAGATGCCCTTAAAAACACCAGGTTCCACACAGCAGCCACTCACAGCACTCAGGACTAGTGATCAGTGAAGGTCAAATCAGAGCACGGAGGTGCGATACAACCTGGCTGACAAGAAAGCATAAAAGGTAGAATGCAGTTTCTATCCCAGAAAGAGTCTGGGTCACCAGAAATGTCAACGTAGTAAAGGACTAGGGGAGAGGACGGGGAAAAAAAAAAAAAAAAAAAAAAAAAACGAGTGTCCTGCTGGAGATGAAAAAAACAGCAAAATACTTCCCTATGGTCAAAAATCACTCACACAAAAAAGTAAAAATAAAAAATAAAAAATAAAAAATCCAAAGGCATTTGCTGACAATCTGTGCAGATCTAATATCTAATACAAGCCACAGTACTTCCTCCTCCTCACAGACTGGCTTGGTGAACAGAATAAGGCTGTCAGTGAAGCATTAGAGGTAAAATGATGGGAACTGGACAAACAGACACATATGGATATACAAAAGGCTGAATTCCTCTTTACCTAAAGCTTTGCAGCTACGCTTGTCAGGCCGCAGCTCGTAGCCTTGCTCACACCAGCACTGGAAGCCTCCTTCACTGTTGGTGCAGCCTTGGCTGCAGTAACCCTCCTCCGCACATTCATTGACATCTGCACGTTGCAGGTAAGGGGACAAAGTTACTATTACACCATCAGCATGCCAGGAA
Organism: Crypturellus undulatus; assembly: GCA_013389825.1. Classification (NCBI taxonomy): domain Eukaryota; kingdom Metazoa; phylum Chordata; class Aves; order Tinamiformes; family Tinamidae; genus Crypturellus; species Crypturellus undulatus. Next base: position 357,629 of record VWPW01000679.1, read on the forward strand.
ACACCACCAAGAGCTTGCTTCTGCTTTCATGATGTGATTAACTCTCTCTCACAGTCATTATCTCCGAGCAAATCAAAGCAGCAGGGAGGAAGATACTGCTCCAAAAACCCACCTTGGCACGACCGGCCATCTTCCAGGAGCCTGTAACCTGTGTGGCAGGTGCACTGTACCATCCCTCGTGCCATCTGGCACTTCTGAGCACAGCCACCGTTGTTGATATTGCAGTTTTCCTCTCCTGTTCGTGGACCTGTGACAGTAACAGGTGTGAAGATAACCAAGCTGGATTCACAAGACAGCTGCCTGAGAACTCAGCTGTTAGGACAGCAGCCGCTTCTCAGAACAGGCTGAGTAACAGGGAAAAGGCAGAGGTGGTGACAGAAGCTGCCCTGTCTCAGTCACGACACTCCCAGGAAGCCCACAGCCAAGGGCATCTGCCCCAACTGATATTTGGACAATGGAGCATGGAACAACAAATCTGGGGATTCACTGTCTCTGCAAACAAACCTCTACACCCAACCGCCTAATTTTTCCCATTGTTCCCTCTCTGCAGTCTGTGATTGGCAAAACCACCACAGAAGTAATTTCCCTCAGTTTTCAAGCCATACTCTCCCATTACTGCACTCCGAGCTTCCTTCCCTACACATGTCCCCCAGCAACATCAGACTGACTCTGCCTCTGACAATGTTTAAGACAGGACTTGGAAGACTTACGGCAGTTTTGATGTGGGCTCTCATCGCTGCCATCTCCACAATCATTTGCACCGTTGCACAGCTTCCTCTGGCCAATACAGCGCCCATTCTCACACAGGAACTGGTCTGGGGCACACTGCGGGGTTCCTGCAATAGAGAAAGGAAGAACTGAGCATACAGGGCACCTGACAGAACAACTGTCAAAAAAGATGCAGAATCTTTCCAAGATTTGTTGCAATCATTACACGCAAGCACAAATCAGTGGTCTTCCTTCCTTGGGTTCAGCTCATCTTGCACCCCTCACTGATCCTCCTATCTTTATGCTGATTCAGAGGCCTGCAAACTCTCTTCCAGACCAAGGATAATGTTGCTTTATCAGGAAGTTCAGCTATTTAGTTTCTCTCGGAATGACTGGAAGGCCCTGGCTTAACTCCCTTTGGTTCCAGATTCCACAACCCTCCTCAGCGTTAGAGAGGAGACAGTTTCTGACTTCAGTCATCTGAGATGCCACCCCAGCATGGCTATGGATCTTAAACCTGCCTAGGAATGAGTGTCTTGTCCAATCCTAACTGCACTGTGACAGACTTGGAATGGGATTTATATACATCCTTGAAATATGAACTCAGGAACACACAAGCCACACACTTCAACTTCTGCTGTTAGCAGGGAGACTCTACAGAGTACTCTTGTAAGTAAAGTAATGCTGTTTGTAGGGACTCTGCCAATATGTTTCTTCAGTGACAACTGCACAGAAATCACTGTTTAGTGATTTCTAAATCATCACACTCTTGATAATCCAAGGAACACAACAGCAATACAGCTAACACACACACACACACACACACACGAAAAACAACAAACAAACAAACAAAAAAAAAAACAGATTGGCAGAGGGCCTGTAAGATGCACAGAAAAAGGCAGCTGTGAGATTAAGCAAAATAGTAAGAACCAACAGACCCACCAACTGGGAACAAAACCAAATCACATGAAATTCACTTTTCAGAGGAGATAAGTGGTTTACACGAAGGATTCCAAAATTAAATCTCATTTGTCATAATGACCATAAATATCCTTACTTGAGCTGATTTCCTACTGCTCTAGGAATTTTATCACTGTACATGATAAAAATATCAGAGATGACAAAGGTTATTAAACCCATGCTACAGACACTGACACAGTGCACTGTTTCTCAGCAGATGAGCCAGGACACATTCTGCCAAGACTGGAAACTCTCAGTTACCTTTTACCCACTGTTTTTTTTTTGCAAATCTCAGTGACCCTGCATGTTTGACTGGGCCTCTGGGCTGCAACTCTTCCTCAATGTTAATTTTCAATACCTTGTTTAACAGGATGAGGACAACAGGTTTATCACCCTGCCTGTTAGTGCAATTGCTGTTTTCGGGATCAGCACTCCTGCACATGGTGCTCATGACAGCTGACAGATCTAGAGCAGCAGCTCTCAAATTACTACATAGTGTGCCTCTCTAGGGCCTCTGAGTTCATCTATCTTTGTGCAAGAGTCACTATCCCATCTCCAACAGGCCCAAATAATGGACATAGTTTACAAATCTCTTTTGTTGCATTTAAACCAATTAAAATGCACTGATCTAGAACTGTCAGTATGAGTACCTGGGCTCTGCTCAAAAGGGAGGAACTCACTAACCAGCACACACTTGCTTCAGCAAGGTCTTCAGACATCTTGGAGGAGCTAAGGGAAATGGAAGACTCCAGACATTCCCTGAGGGTTATCACAACACTAGAATATGTTGAAACCCTTCTCTTCTTCATATCTACCATTATATAAAAGGCTGGCTATATGCAAGATGATTACTAGAAAGGAGAGACACCTGGGCGAATGCCTGAAGGTGGCTGGCTCCCTTTGTGTTTAAAACAAAGACTCTTTCACTGTTATTAAATGTCCTTTTTGATTCTATTTCCTTATAGAATCACTTGGCAAATTCATATGGCAGCACTAAAGCTATCCCAAACTTTTGGGAAGGCAGAAGTTAAACTCAGTCCATTAGACATAGGTAACAATTTCATACACACTGTTAGTGTTTCAAAGTCTGAATGGAATTGTCTCAGACTTATGTGGTGACAGAACAGTCACTGTGTGGAGACAGAATAGGAAGATACAGGGATCTATTATTTAAGTTATTAACTCCACTAATTAAGTTAGCTTAAGTGCACAGACCTGGACCTGCCTGCAAGTGTAGGCAACACACTAGAGATCCTATGCACTGAGAAACACGGAAAGGTCATGCTGAACTCAACTGAGTCATTCAGGAGACTCCACTACTTATTACCTTCAAGATGGAATCATTAGCTAAAAAGAGCAATGCAGCAGGACAAACCTGTGTTCTCACAGTTCTCCTCGTCACTGTTGTCTGAACAGTCATCTTCCCCATCACAACGCCAGGACAGACGGACACAGCGCCCTGATTTACAGCGGAACTGGTCAGCAGTGCACATCGATGTAGCTGAGGGTCCAAAGAGAGACAACTACATAAACAAAGAGGATCAGAAGAGACCTGTTCCAAAACTAATGCTCCCACGGACAGTCTTGCATCTACAAAAGCTGAACACTCCCACCAGTCCCCAGCACTCACTGCAGTTTCTCTCATCTGACTGGTCATCACAGTCAAAGTCTCCATCACACCTCCAGCCAGCATTAATGCACAAGCCACTGTTGCACATGAACTCCCCGGAGCGACATGGCTGGTGAGATGCTACAGAGATGGTAAAGAATACAAAGAGCAAATTCAGAATGGAACATCTCAAAAATCCCTCATGACATTTTTGCAATTTGCTGTCATGGAACCTGGTCCTAAATAAGCCCCTCTTGGAAATGTTTTCAGTCCCTGTATATAGAAGTGTTCTGACCACACAGTAACTTCTACCAACACTCCCACATTCCTGCATCAGAAACTAAGAAATGAAAGAGCTGGTTTGTTATTGGCACCAGACAGCTGTCTACACGGTAACCCATCCCCCAAGCAGTGCCAGATCCTTCTAAATTTGCAAGTCAGGTACTTGGACCAGTATGTCACCCTGTACTCACAGCAGTCAGATTCATCAGACCAGTCCCCACAGTCATCATCCCCATCACAGTGGTAGATGTCCAAGATGCAGCGTCCATATGCACACTGGAACTCCTCCAAGCTGCACGTGGCAGCTGGAACATCTGAGGCTACCAAGGGAATAACAGCAAACACATCTGAGATGATAGAGCACAATCCAGTTTAGATGTTACCATCTTCAATACAGTAATGGACTAGCAAGCATCCACCGCAAAAATAGTCAAAATTACTAACTACTGCTGCGTACTTTGTGTTAACTGTATTACAGAGAGGAACTTGAATGTTGTTTGTGATTAGCTGGGGGATGGTTTAAACTTATATATCAGGGCAGCTGCTCAGTCAATCCACAAAAACAAAAACAAACTTGCATATGATGTTACTCTACAAACTTTGAGAGCCATTAAAGAGTAGGGGAGGAAGCACCTATGCAGAAAGAAGAGGGTGATGGTAAAGCAAGAAAAGGATCCAGGACTGTCACCTTCTTCCTTCTTACATTAAAGATACTATGGCTTCATGCCCTCTGGAAAGACTTTAAGTTGTTTATTACACTTCAAAAGGCAGATTAAAAAAAGAAGGAAAAAATAAAGCTATTTTTTGGTGTAGCTCTACATTAAGGATTGAGATATGTCAGAATGGAAAGTCAAAATATAGAAATACAAAGGAACAATTCCTTTAAAATCATAATAAAAATAAACAATTGAACAGCAAAGGAAGTGAGCATCAAGGTGCCCAGGTTTGTATTTGCCTGAGATTTTACCCTTCCCTTTCCTCTCCAGATGTCACCAAAATAAACTATGCCTTATCAGTAAGGAACACTGCCAGAAAGGTGACCCTGGGCAGAGGCCAGAAAATCCAGTCGAGGATTTCCCTACTGTTCTCTATACTGTTCTCTACTGTTTCCCTGTACTGTTCTCAGCAGTACACTAGTGGAAAGCAATGAAAAATACTCAAGCCTCACATGACAGAAACTGACATCTCTTCTCACACTGTTCAGAGGACATATAGTTATTTTCATGCATAGACACTCTGCCTTCAGCCAAGGAGCTCAAATAATAAATTTAAGAAATAATAAATAAATAAAAAAAATAAAGAAGGAAGAAGAAGGAAAAAAAAAAAAAGACTGACAGAGCCTGGGACACAAACCATGCCTGCATTTCCAACCTCAAGTAGTGGCAGAGGCAGCAGGCAAGCAGCACAGAGCTGCTTGTTCAGTCAATATCCAGGGGCACATATTGAAGAAGAATTTAAGTCATTGACTTCATTTTCTTCTGCAGAAGACTCAAACACACCTTACAGATTCCTTAGGTGAGGCACACATTACTAGGCCTTTTAGTGTTATTCAGCTGTAACAACAAAACAAAACACACAGCACGGCCACTAACAAAAAATAAGAACTGCGTGTAGTCCCTTGTCCTAGAAGGGCAAAAAGGCAGGACTGGAGATTAAGGTGGCAACCACATGGAAAATGGTAAAATGAGAGGGGGAGGTAGCCAAACAGCTTCTTAACAAAGTGTCTATACTTAAAATACTTTACAGAGTAGAAAAGAAATAGCTAGTCAGGATCTGAGAAGCATTCCAGGAGAGGGGGAAGAGACAGGGGCACCAATTCTAGCTATCTCCACATGACCTTATGGACAAGGTTGAAAGATCTCCTCTCCCTTCTCCGGGGCCAGTTCATGGCCTGCAGGCAAGTGGCAAGCAAGGGAGTGAGAAAGGAGAGAGGAGGAGAGCAGAAGGAGAGAAGCTGCCTTCCTCTCAGAGCCCTTTCCTGCCTTAGAAATGTTTGCAGCCTTTGGCTCCCTGCCAGTTCTCATTATCTGGAGAGATAAAAGACAACTCCCCCGTGCATCCACTCCCCCTGCCCTTCAAGAGCTGACGGCCCTGATCCCCCCTCCCGGAGCCTTTTGAAGTTTCCTGCTATCTAGAACAAATCCTGCAAAATGCCTTTGAGAGCAGCGTGGGGGAAGGGGCTGCTGCAACTTCCACAGACACCAACGGCTGCTCAGGGAAATGGGAGGGAGGCTGTGCCAGTTAGCAAGGGACAATCCTAAGCTCCTGTCCCACTTCCTACAAGGCTGCGAAGATGGGGCACAAAACAACTGTTGTGGGCTCTCACAGCACCCCCTGCTCCCATCCGCATCAGCTGAACCAGCTCCAGCTCACTCGCCCTAGTGGTCCTTATTGGACTGAGCCCTGAGAAGCACATCTGAGCAGGGAGGCCAGCACGGCAGGCAGCCCTGGTGGTGGAGGCTGGGCACATGCAGGGTGCATGTCAGCTGAGGGTGCTGTCAGCAGTCAGAGCTCCTCAGGAACTTCTAGGAATTGGACAACATGATAAAGAAGGGAATCATCTTCTCTTCCTCCAGACCCTCCATCTCCCATGGTTTAACACAGATCTATGTTCACTAACACATAACCCCCAGCTCTGGCTCAAGGTCACACTGCCTTGGGAAGGAAGAGGGAAGCAGCTAGGAGCAGCCCAAGTATTTCCACAAGGTAACACAAGAGACACATCATCCCCTTGTGTCCTCTGGGATAGACAGCAGAGCTGCCAGCACAGGCAGGATTAACCCATTGCTGATCTCTTCTGCAGAAAACATGCCAAATATCAATACAGGGGCAAGTCCAAAGTGCTATTTCCTGTGGTTACAAAGCAAAGAGGGCACTTACGGCAGTTCTCTTCATCTGAGCCATCCTTGCAGTCTGTGTCACCATCACAGAACCAGTGTTCAGCTATGCAGCTGCCGTCACTGCAGCGGAACTCCTTCTCGGAGCACTTTCTCATATCTGCTGAGAGACAATGCAAACCAAGCCCTGACTTTTCTCTGCGTATCCAGGAAATGACCACTCCACACTTCTGAGGCTCTTGGGAAACCCTTGAACAACAAGACTGCTCATTAAATTTAGCATGCCCATGTCATGCAGTACCTGGGCAAATCCACCAGTGTTCATTTAGCTGGTGCAGAGTGATGGATCCAGAAGGAATCCATGGGAATTCACAATGCCATGTCAAGGAGTAATAAGTCTCAAGTGATTTTTCTGAGGTAGGTGAGCCACAGCCTCAGATCGCAAGCAGTTATCTATGGGAAGGGAATATCCCACAAGGCCAGCCCAGACAGGCCAGCCGTGAGCCCTCACTCAGCTAAAGGGGATCACAAAACTGTCCAGGTAGGAGTCTGTGCAAGCCCTGGTAAGGGCTGACAGCGCAGGTGGCTGACACTGCCCTCATGGCATTGGCAAGGCCACCTTACTCACCACACTGTTCATCGCTGTTGTCACCACAGTCATTATCACCATCGCAGTGCCACAAGCTGCGGATGCAGTATCCATTCTGACACGAGAATTCATCTTCCTCGCATTCCCGTGGCGCTGCGGGGACACAATGGAGAATAAACCATAGGCAAGACAGGACATAATATTTTACCAACAAAAGTTTTCTTTTCTTGATACACAGCTCCTCTATCAGGGCCACTCTAGAGTACCACGCACACACCTTTTGCAGAATTCCATGGCTGCAGAGCAATGCCTATTAAATAGCTGTAACTATCTCCACCGGACAGCGAACAGTTCTGCTCCTAACTGCAGTCTGATGCTGGCCCTAGCAACCAGTGCAGTCTCCGAGAAGCTGAAGCTCAAGTACTACATAACAATCTGGTTCTCTGGCACGTGCTGCCAAGGACACACAGGCTGATTTGTTGCAAGAAAGGGAAGTTGTATCCTTGAACACCCTTTGCTAATGAAAGGCAACCACAAGTAACCCTTATCCTCAGCACAAAGGGGAATGATGGGGCTGAGCTCCAATAGCACGAGCAGAAGTCTACTTTAGCCAGCTTTACAGGCAAGACAGTAGCCACAGGTGTGTCCACAACTAGTGGCCTGCCAGAGCAGGTGTTTTGAATTGGGCCTCACATCACAGCAGACCACCAGCTTTCAGGCTGACACCTCTATCTGAAGGGTACCTCTATCTGAAGGGCAAGGAGGCAGGGGAGAGTTCTGCACAGCAGAGTCAGACAGTGGAACCTGAAGCCACAGGAAGTCAGCCAGACAGGCAGTTTGGTTGGAAGGGGTTAGGCGTTTCCACAGGCAGGAGCGCACATGAACAGCTTGGGAAAGTGCTTCATGGGACATTAACTACCAGGCTGCAGGGTATAAACTGTTCTCCAGCTGGACAGAGAGGCATCCCCTCCCCCAGGCCACAGTGCTGAAGAGCAAAGCCAGGTGCCAAGGGAGGAGGGTCTCCCTGCTTTGAGACATCAGGCAGTCACCTCTGCCAGAGGCACAATATAGCTTCTACAGTGAAAGGACCAAAGAAACAGATAAATTCTCATATTCCTGTGACAGAGTTAACTTTCCCCAGCTATGACAGGCAGGCACCAGTCTCTACCCGCCGCTAGAGAGACAACTTACGGCAATCTTGCTCGTCAGAATCGTCCTCGCAGTCATTGTCTCCGTCGCAGACCCATGAACGGCGGATACACTTCCCGTTGTCGCAGTGGAAGTCCAAGGGGGAGCAAGTGGGTAGCACTGCAACAGCAAAGAAACACCTCACTTGAGCTGCAGCCAGCTTCCTTCCCGCGAGGGAAGTCCCTTCACTCCCCAAGGAGAGGAGCTGCACCTCTTAGAAACAAAGATGTAAAAATTTGAGCCATCAGGAAAAGCCATGCCTCAGAGCGGGGCCAGGATAGGTCAGCAGTCTGGCAGTCTCTTCTCCCCAGAGAAGCACTGACCTTTCCACCACAAAGTAGCAGCCACAATTCCCCACTGAGTTTCTTTCCAGCCTGTTATCATCCCATAACTGGACTTGTTTTTATAACAAGTAAAAATACATTATCAATCTTTTGCCATGCGCTTCCCATTGTGGTCTGCCCTTCTGCTCCTACCCAGTGTGCAAATGAGGAATGAGGAGAAGCAACAGTTTTGGGTGCACCGTATTGCAGGGCATGTGCCACAGTGAACGCCTCCGCAAGGGGACTCTATAAGCAAGGATGACTGCAGCATGCATAAGACAAACCTCAGAGGCAGGAATTCACTGCCTCAGGTACAGGCACAGCAACCCAAACCCTGCTACAGGTCTCCAGAAGGGGGAGGGAAAGGGCACAGGCATGGGACATTGGCCAGCATAGGAGTCTGCTGGCAATTGAGTGGAACCACAGCTGCCCTGCCTTCAAAGAGGCCTGAAGTCCCACAGCCGGAATTCAAGAGGCAGCGTGAGCCCCGGCCTTCCCCTCACATACAGGAGGGATGCTCAGCCCTGGGAGGGTGACATGCTCAAGCGCTCCCAGCGGCACTAGGGCAGGGGCTGCGCAGGGCTCTGCTCCTGACAGGTGCCTCCTCCAGAGTGCGGAGGGGAGCGGGCTCCAGGGGCGAGTGCCTGAAACCCTTTCATCCCAGCCCAGCTTGCCGACAGCATCTCCCATCTGTCACCAGGCTCTGCTCTGCTCCTGCTGCTTCCCTGACAGCACGATCCCAGAGGTGGGAGTGTGCAGGGGGCCGGGCGGGAGGTGCCAAAGAAGGTGAGGACAGCAGCTACACAGGCAGGGAGGATTTCATAAGGAGAGCAAATAGTCAAATTTGCAGCCTTTGTAGCTTCCTCAGCCCTCCACTTCCTCGAGCCTAGGGTTGCCCTGGGAAAGCAGCATGGATAAAGTGATGCAGAATCACACCCAGCTTTTTGTAAGAAATGCTGGAGGACTTGCGGTAAACAGTTTGTCCTCAAAGCTTCCCATCCTGAGAACATACCAGAGAAGTTAAGGCCAGACCTGCTCTAACGGACACATTCTTTTGCTTTTCCTAGTAACAAATTGAGATTATCTTCTCAGAAGTTTCTTGCAATAGAGTAATGTCTCACTCACCTTGCTGGGTAAGGTATTTCTGCACACCTGAGACTACACAGTGCAAGTGTGCACCTCTTCTCTGGGGTGGCTAGTGACAGGTCAAGCGGTAATGGGTACAAGTTGAAACACAGAAAGTTCCACCTCCATGTGAGGAAGAACTTTACTGTGGGGATGACAGAGGCCTGGAACAGGCTGCCCGGAGAGGCTGTGGAGTATCCTTCTCTGGAGATCTTCCAAACCTGCCTGGATATGACCCTGTGCCTTGTGCTCTGGGAGTCCCTGCTGGAGCAGGGGGGTTGGACTAGATCATCTCTAGAGGTCCCTTCCAACCTTAACCATTCTGTGATTCTGTGAAGTAACAACTGTACTACTTTGAACTTATATATCCTTTGGAGAGGATATATGAGAGAAAAAAAATGAAGTAAAAGCATCCTTCAAAGCAGAGAAATATCTTTTTGGTCATTGGACAGAGGGGCACTCCTCACAAGGCTGAATGCTGCACTGGATCACAACATATCCAATCTGGCACTGGTTCTTGGGAAAAAGCCCTCCTCATCACCTCCAGGATGCCCCATGCAGACACATGTGTCACAGGAATAGGATAGATAGGAATAAAGGAGAGAGGGACACATAAATCTTTATTTGTACTATAGATCTGACAGCACTCAGGTCTTGTGACTGCTGAGCCATTTGCCTGCACAGAGTTTTCTCTTGGCATCCCAGTTCAACTGCATTGAAATGGAGAGAAGGACCTTCCCCTGCCTCCCCAGGGCAGACAGAGGGGAAAATACTCTATTTCCCAAACCGCTTCCAAACAACCACAATCGATTTTTGGATTCAGAGTGTCAGTCTCTCAGATGAGCCCTCTCTGCCCCAAGTGCAACTTCCATACGTCGCACATTGAGTAAACCTTTCCTGGCCTCAGCTGCAGCTTCAGGACTGAGACCATCCCCCCAGCATGTGCTTTTCTGCCTGTTCTCCCCAGTCCCAGCGTGACTAATCACCAAAGGACTGCACAGGAGCCGCCTGGAAGGGAATTTGCATGCTGACTCTCCAGGGGAGAATTCTTGTGGCTCCCAGAGGGTTAGGACATTAGCACTGGTTCGGAGCTGACACCATTATCCCATTGAACTGCTGCATCTCTTCATGAGGTAACAGCACAAAATGAAATTCCACCCCTCCAGGGAGCAGTTCAGCCGATTTCATACTCTCCCTTAATACGAAAAATGGAGCTTCAAGAGCAGAGGAGGGGGGCGCAGGGTGAAGAGAGCAGGGCACAAACTGCCACATACAAAGAAGGACCTAATTCCCACCCCTGCAGACAGCAAGTGTGTGCCAGCCCAGACAACACGGGGTGGGGGGGGGCGGGGAAGGATAAATCCCCCTCAACAGGAGTTCTCCTTTAGAAGAAAAACAAAAACAAAGGACACCCACAAATCCAACTTAAGACAAAAAAAAAAAAAATGAAGCCTGAAATTTCACAGAGTATATGAACTGCCAATGAGATCAGGCCAGTGATCCATGTAAACCGTTAATCTGAATCTAATAATGCTCAGAAACAGATGCTTCGAAGGAAAATGCAAGAGATTCCAGGAACAGTTTTCATATCGGTGAAGTTTCTCCCTAACCTCCTCTTCCCACTCCTAATCCACAATCCCTTCTTGCTGTTAAGCAAGAAACTGTCTACACTGAAACATCCCTGTGAATTTCCTTTTAGCTCTGAACACATCAGGATTCGGTTTCACTGAAGCCCTTTGTGCCTGGATTATTAATATTATTCAGCTCTTCTGTTGGTCATTTATCACTTCATAGTTTGATGAGTTATACTCATAGGGAGTTAAACTGGAGGGCATAACACTAGTCTGGGGTTAGTGCTTGGTGCTGTTAATAAATATGTCCAAACAATCTGTTTAGAAATACAAAAGTTAAGAGGAAATTCAAGAGTTGAAAGGTCCCACTTAGGAAAACACACAGCATAAGATTCAGCTAGCCTCCACCATTTTGTCACAACATCATGCAATAGCAATACAATTTGACAAGTGCATTTTACTGCTTTTACTAGTTTTAAAAGCCATAATTCCATGTTTGTCCTCCTCTGGTCAGAAGGAGGGTAGCTGACAGTACAAAGTTATCACTAAGAACTTCTGTCAGGCTCTTCCATTGCCAGACAGGGAGTAAGACCCTTCTGGATAAACAGCGTTAACTGGCAAACAGAACCTTGATGTTCTCTTCTCAGCTTTGGTTATTGACTCTTGCACAGTCCCATCTCTCTAGCTCCATTTTCCCCTCATGTAAAAATAAAGGATATTCATCTTCTTCCCTAGGAAAGCTGCAAGTCCTTCATAGGGAGTGCCCCCACTAGTGAGAAAGAAATCACACGCTGCCCTAACATATTCTTGCCACTACTCACAGCAGGATTAGGGAACACAGTGGCAATCACAGCTAAACCTCATGCCCCTTTCCACTCCCAGTCTGATCTCCACATCTGTGCTGAAACGCAATGTGTTCCTGAAAGAGCTGAGCAAAGGCCAGTCCTAGGACACAGCTGAAGCCAGACGAACGCAGGGAAGGGCAGCAAGATACCCAGATCTGCAGGCAGGGCTGAGTCACGCGTGGGGAACAAGTGCAAGGAAGGGGGGTTCTGCAGGAAGATCGAACTGGCCAGTCCAAGAGCGCATTTGTCAACTGAGAGTAAGCAACACAAAAAGGCCTTTGAACTTCCAACCATTTCCCTGAGCTCATCCCTCAGCATGGTCATGCTGGACATCTTCCAAGGTTTCAGCAAAGCTAGGTCTATCGTAGGCCTGCTATTCCTCCCCCTCTCCCAACTCCTATTACACAGGGAGCTCTTTTATGGCCAGGCAGAAGGGGGGGTGGGAAGGGAAAGGGCAAGGGGAAGTTTATAAGGTGGAATGCAGAGTGAATCACGTCTCATCGTCCCTTGAACATGTCAGCCCTGTCGCCTGCAGTCACCAGGTTGCTTTATACTCAACAACATTGAATGACCAGTGTCCAGAGCACATCAGTTTGAACAGCATTGCTTCTTTACTTAGACATCCTCTGGGTTATGTGAAAAGTAAGAAGCTAATTTAAGAACAAACAGAAACTAAAAAAGATTTTCATGCTATCTGCATTAGAAATAACTACAGACTGGCCATCACAAAAACATCTCATTGTGCCACTCTTCAGCTGAAGTTTCTCACACCCACCTATAGCTACAGGTGGGCAAGCACACATACCCACACTGATCTGTTCCTGCCAAGATCTCCAGCACAGTGGGCAATAGTTCCAGAGATAAGAATATGAGACATCAGTTCACCCTTCAGAAGAAGCAAGAGACACTCACCAATTACATTTTGGAAAATCTAATTCCAGAATGACAGAAAAACCCATCTCCAACAGCACTGCTGAACAGCAGCATATTGCTGGCAAAATAAACCAACTATCAGGTATCAGCACTCAGTCCTTCACAGTCCTCAGATCACAAAGGCTATACCTGACGGGGGTAATGCATCAGTTGTGATGCTTTCTACAGGAAACACACACACACACACACACACACACCCCAAGTCAGATAAAATACCTAGGTAATGGAATAACCTTTACTCCCAAGGAACAGCAGATAGGGAACTGGTATCTTTTTAAGAGAAATCATAAACCAAGTTCATTTTTATCAGGATAAGTACTCAAACTAGATGCTTAGAACTAAAGATTCACCTATGTTACAGATAAGACTGGAGATTACGTGAAGAGGGAGGAGCAGAGTAATTCTTTTAAAGTTACCATCAATTTTAACAAAAGACTCATGAGATTTTATCCCTCTATCACTTGAAAATTTTTGGTCTGGGACAAATCAGCTTAGTTACTATACTCACATCCCTACTCCTGACATTGAAGAAACCATCTCCTGGGCTTGAATGACTGAAGAGGAGCTACCTAAAGTTCCCAGTGAGATGGGAAGAGTAAGTTACTTTCAGTAATTTTAAGATAAAAGAGGTAGCTTTCTCTAGGCCCTTTAAATAAACAGTGCATGGAACTCAGCAAACAAATCCCTGTCCCAGGGCACCAGAAATGCACAAGCTGAAAGCTCAGGGCAGAGTTAGGAAGAGATATGGCATATCTTTGGAGAATCAACATTATTTATCAGTCCTCAGGCCAGGTTTGCTGAGCTATTCTCTCACCCTTGCCACAGGAAGCAAGACTCTTACACCATGCTGGACTTCTTCATGAAGGAGCAGAGAATGAACACCATTCCTCACTTACGTGCAGCTTTCCTGAGGGAGCATCCAGAGTTGTTTCTGCTGGCACAAGGCAGGAAGGCAGCTGAGCTACTCTGGGCATGTGCAGCAAGGGCTTCCAAGTTAGACTCTGTCAGTGAGCCAAGAGCTGACACCTGAGAAAGTCTATGGAGCTGCCGTGACAGCTGGGAGGTTGCTTATTACTATTATTACTACAGCATTCTGCCTTGTAAACATGAGCCGGAGCAGGAAACAAACATGTCACAGAATAATTGACTCTCAACACAGAAGAACTTCAGATCTGCAAGGTAACCAGATCCAGTTGCAGTCAGGTAGACAGAGGCAGGGTTCTCCCAAAACCTATAGGAAACTCCCATGGGAGGCATTGGGATCAATTTAGGGAAACTGCCCTAAGTGGAACATTCGTAAGGAATTCGGTCAGACTGGGGTGAAGAGAAAAGGTAACAACATAGCGAGACAAACTTTTGTTCTCAAGATGGGGTAAATAATAAATTCTGATGTTTTATCTCAAAACTAAAAATCTCTCTCAAAAGGAATAAAATTTTTCCCATCTCTGCTCTTGCTTTTGATAGACCCAACTCCTCTCATTGCTGATTATCTTGCTTTCTTGCACAGAATTCTTTTCAAGTCTCCTACCATTCTTTATGGAAAAAGATAGCACTTCAAGGCTTGCAAACTGCATTAACATAGAATTTAGTAAACTACAATCAGCTAGTCAAATATAAATGCATTGCTGCTTAAACACAGATAAAAGATTCTATCTTAAATTGCTAAATAGTCACATATCCTACCCTGTAGGGCTTCACAACCCTCCTTTAACAGGAGTTCAGCATTCCAAAGCTCTCCCATCCCCACATCCCTTTCCCAAGGAAGTACACATAACTCTCCCTGGAACTCATTCTTGCCTTTATTACCAGTGTACATGTGAGCTGATACATCAAGGGCAAAGCATAGCATGGGCACAGCTTTATTTCTCTGGAAAGTTTAAGCAATCACAGAAGAAAAAACAAATTGCTGTAAATTCTTGTATTCCTGTAAGTGTAAGGCTAGCCTGCAGAAGACCAGTGGAAACATGAGATCCTTTGCAATCACTTATGCAATCATCCTTTGCAATCACTTACTCTCCTGATAAGAGACACCTATTTGATGGATATTCTAGCACATATCACTAAAGCTCAGAATTGTAGTTAAAATTGCCGAGCAATACTGCCGACAGCTTTACCATGTCAGAAAAGTCCATGGAAGTAGCTGCTCAAATTAAATTTCATGAGTCAGAACAAAGCACTTAGCTCACCCCAGCATGTAAACCAGCCCCTTAGTTTTTGAGGAATCCCACCAACATCTTAACTAGGCTCTAGTGCTTCTGGGGGCTGCAGGGTGACCTCACAAAAATTGAGGCACTTCAGCTCAATATTTGTGTCAATAAGAACCAGAGAACTCACCATTTTCAGACCCAGTATAAGTCAATAAGCAGAAAATATATTACATCCAAAGGAGGCCAAAATCTCACTTCAACTAGAACAATATAAGCGTGTCACAACTACATGGCCAGGGAAGGAAAAAAAACAAGAACTGAACATTCTTGTATGCTATCTGCCGTGCTCTTTCATAGGAAGCTTGAACTGATTCAAGTTTGAGCTGTTTTTCAGAGGTGTCTCATCCCACTCAAAGAGTGGTATGTGAAGCCAAAAAGGGATTTGGCACACAATCTGCTCTAGCCAAGTGTTTCAGGTCCATCATGATCAGGCTTGGGAAGAAATAGAAGGACAACCACAAGGAACCTACTCTGGGTAGGGGTAATCCTTACAAGCTATAACAGTATCATGTATCAGGTCTCGTACTGAGCAGCTACTCTGAGACTCAGCAGGTTGAGTGGAGTAAGAGTTCTTAGGGGCCCTTCACTGGGGCTTTGTGTGTGTGTGTGTGTGCACTGAAGCTAAGCATTTGATATTTCTTTAGAAGTCATTAGCCTTATTACTTAGCTTTCATTTTTCCTTTTTTTCCTCCCTACTGCATTATACTTGGAGCACTCCTGACTGCCAGCTGAAAAAAAAGAATCTTTAACTTGTATTTACCTACTACACTGCAGTCTTTAAAATTGCAGTTCATATTCCAGTCCCTCCCCATGAGTCATTTTTCTACTCTGGATAAATTTAGCTCTTTCTATCTCTCCTCTCATCCTGCCAACTCTGCTGTCCTACTCTGTACACTCTAGTTTGCCTCTCTTTTTAAATTGTAGAGACCTAAATCACAACTAGTAAGAGGTCTAAACATTTCCACTCCAACTTACTGCTTTCAAGAAAGCTCATCTCACTTCAGGCTCATTGGAAAAAGAAAAATTAAATGAAGGCACAAGTTGAACCCAGTTCCTACATTCTCTGGCTCACTTCGTTGTCTGTGTCTGCCTTACATACATCCCAGCCTGCAGTCACAGGGAGAGGCAGCAGGTTTATCACAGTTTATCACTACTCTCTAGTCTGCAAAGGTTCAGTTAATCTATATAGGTCACATTTCCCGAGTGAATTAGGAATATATCATAAAAATAGCTTTTCTGTGCAAGACCAGAGATCCACTCAGCCCAGCAGATCCAAAGACAAATGAATGTTGACTAGAGTGCTTGCTCTCTTATCCCTCCACAGGGGAGAACAGAAACCAGTGTTCCTCAACACACCAACAGGAACACACCAACAGTCCTGAATTCACTCATACTAAATACTTCACATCACTTACTCTATTATTATCTGTAGCAGAGCTACACATCCAGGTGTGCAGATAGCACTTTCGCAAGGGAGTGAAAAGGCTCCTCCCTCTAAAACACATACCCTCCTTATGTGTTTTTAAAAGCTGCCAAAGGCACAAATGGGCTTTCACTGTGGCTTGTGTGAGTGGACATAGTGCTAGACAGAGTAGCACAGGAGTCACTCAAGAGCCCTGTAAAGTGAAGAAGTATGTGCAGAGAAAAATGAAGACATTCAACTTTCATAACCATAAATCCAAGATGGTTTTCTTACTGCAGCCATCTTCATCACTGTGGTCCCCACAGTCGTTGTCTCCATCACATTGCCACTGGGCAGGGATGCAGGTACATTCACCAAAAGCACTGACAGCACAAGTGAAGTGGTTACGTCCACAGGAACACTCAGTGTTGCTTGTTACACCTGCAGAGGAACAAACAAAAAGGGTATTGTGAAGTGATACCTCTATTTAAGGGCAAGTAAAACCATAAAATACAACTATTCTCCATGTACACACCACATGTATGAACACATGCACTACTGCAAACAAAATAGGTCCCCCCTTTCATATCGTTGACTGGGGGGTCTTCTCCAGACCCCATGCTTTCTGGATACAATCAGAAACAACCACAAGAATACACAGTTCAAATGTCCTTATAAATGCACAAGAACATTCTCTTCAGCCATGAAGTGAGCAAAAGAAGCCCCCCACCTTTTTCTCCCTTCTCCCAAATACAGGGCCATACTCTGACTTTCACACCTGTGCAAATGCAACATTTACGATGTTATCCCATACACTCTGTTCATAAATCTCTCCCTTGAGAAAAGAGAGGCCACAGCTCACTGCTCAAAATGGAAAAGGTCATACTTGGAACTTCTGCCTCAATTTAGCTAGACAAACAGTACAATCAATATCACTGTTAAACAAATGATTGTCCTATTAATCAGCAGCGCCCTCGGGCTACTCTGTGATTGAATTCCTTTTGCAGGATTCCTTCTTTCTGCAATTTAAGCAAATCTAAAGGTCTCAGACTAAGAATTACAGCAGGATATGTGTACTGAGTGGTAGTTATAATACCCCCCTGAACTCTCTGGTTGCCGACTTACTGATCTCATTTGTTACATTTAGTAAATCTGGGATGAGCCACAAACTGTAACAAGCCAACCACAAAAACATAAGGCAAAAAAATGAAAAAAGAGAGAGAGAGAGAGAGAGAGAGAGAGAAAGAAAGAAAACAAAATTTATAATTTCCTTATTTCCTTTTCTAATTAAAAAAGCAGTATCTGCAAAATTTTGTGTGTGTAATTGTTCCACAAGCTTTCTCAACATCTGAATGCCCTCTAATGAAGACAACCACTTAGGCAAGTTAAGCCAAGAATTATGTTGAGTGCAGCTGCACGTCCTCTTTGAGGAACGGATCCATGACAAACTTCCGCAGCAAAACGGGCTTAGCGAGGCTCCTGCCAGCCCCAATGCTCCGCCTGCTCCCACCGATGCCCTGCTGGCTGCAGGCTCTCGCAGCCAACCCCATTCCCAGCGAAGTTGTCTTCCTGCTAACCAGCTGCCATGGGTGCAAGGAGCTTTGCATTCTTTCCCCTGCCTCCAAGTTATCTTTAAGAGGCTTAGGAGAAAAAGAATATTTCAAGGCATTAGTATAGGAACTAAAGAAGAAATCTATGACTGATATTGAAAGGAATAGGAACTGGAAGAATACACATTAAGAAGAGAGGGAGAAAAAAGAAAAAGCAAATGAAGAGGGACAGAGTGGTAGGATGTTCAATGGACTCAGCAGGTATGGCCAGAGCAAAGGTTGAGGGAAAAAGAAAATAACTGGGTGATGCACAGTCCCAAAGACAAATATAAGTAGAGAAAGTCTGATGAGAGTCGGAGGTAACCCAGCACAGTTATCCCTAAAGGAAAGGGAGGCTCATTGATTTAATATATCTGATTGTTAGAAATCTTCACAAGGAAATTCAGAAGAACCACAAACCTCCAAAGGAGAAAAAAAAAAAACAAAAAAACAAAACAAAACAAAAAAAAACCAACAATAACAAACAAAAAAAGAAACAGAAGTTCCTTCAACAGGCAGCACAAGAAATTCAGGACAAACCACCTTCTGCTGGAGCCTATCTGCACTTAGTAACAGTTGCTGTTTAGAATCACCTTTTCCAAGGTAATTCTTCTACCATTTTGCTCAGCAGTACTCCCAAGCACTTCTCCTGACTACTCTGAACTCTAGTATCCTTTGCTGTTGGAGCACTCCAGGACGATGCCTCATTGCCTCAATAAAAACATAAATATCACAGAGCAAGTGATCTCTTTCTTACCCAGGTCCAGCATGCCATGGGGTAACTTCACCAGCAAGAAAGGATAAACATCAACGCAACTAGTTCTTAAATCGAGGGGCAATGTTTATTATTTCTGGATAAATACAGGGGAGAGAGAAGTTAAGAAACAGTAAAAGCCAGAGTTTTTTTAGCTGCACAACAGCAGCACAGAAGCACAGCTCAGGAATAAGCAGAAGAGGAATGATGGCACAATTACTTAAAACACTGAGAAATCTGCAAACTTAATCGGCTGTGCTGCCAAATATGCTATTACCTTCAAAAATAATAACTAATATCAGATTTTATGCAGTATCCTCCCACCTCATTGCAATTGCTACATCCAGACAATTCTGGCTTGTTTTTACCAGGCTCCAGTCAACGTTGCAAGCTGAAGGATACGTTATGACCCAAATACCAACACTGTTATATGCAGAGCCTACATCTGTGGTACTAATATATAAGTTTAATTGGTTTCACTCTTTCAAATTATGACCTTTGTGGATATAATGCTTTGTGGTTTACCATTTCTAGGATGGATAACTTTCTAGTCACTATAATGATGCATTTTATAAATCATGATTTACCCTAGTCTTACACTTGGACAAGCGAAGCACATTATTATTCAGACAGCACAAACGTGTCTCCCCTTAAAGATGATTAAAAGAAAACCTTTTTTAAAAAGTATGCTAACAAACTCCAAAATATAACCAATATCAGAAGAATTAATCCTGAATAAATAGCATCTTTCTTCTAAACAAGACAGGTTAAGTGAAACCTAGGGATCTGCAGTCAACAGCAATTTTTGCAACCAGTGCAATGGTGCAGTATTTAACCCTTGGTGTCCTATGCTTATTTCCCCTTGTTCAGAGCTCTGGTGACGTTACCCTCCGTAACTGGAGCGGGCTGGGAAGGATAAAGATCAGCAGCACATTCTCTCCAATCCCCTCAAAGACAGGCGGAAGGAGAACAATCGGTGTGAGAAGCCTCAATGGAAGCCTTATATTTCTGATATTGAGCTCTTGCTAAATATAGGCAGTACGAGACAGAAAACTAAGCAAGCATGCACTGGGGTGGAACACAACCCTCCTGTCTCACGTTTCAAGCCTAGTAAGTCAGGGGAATCTGGGAACAAGTCAAGAGTCGGCACTTGCCCTTCAGGCAACTGGACCAAGAATCAAAGCAGCAAGGTCTACTTACACTTCTACAGCCAGAACAGAGAAGGGCACCTCAGGGCTTGGGCACAGAAAACATTTTCCTAAAAAGAAGTTTTCATCATGCTGGAGAGTTGGACATTTTAACCAAATCTCTGCAACCAAAAATCATTTCCCTTATGCAAGGGGCAAAAGAATTGGAGGTATTTTAACAATACAACACATATAAATGATACACAGAAGCTGCGCAGAGGCACTGAGCTAACACTCGCGCATCTTGGCCCATTTTGGTACCTCATATTGCCATCCTGCGAGTTTCCTACTCTCTGACTTGGCAGGGGTTACATGCAAACAAAAATTATCTTAACTATCCATGCTTCAGTTCCCCCCAAGAAGGAACAACAGAAGGATCCAGTAATCAAGCAGTTTTTGTAGCAAAGTATTATGCAAACAACCTCTGTACTTTAAAAGAGGAAGTCAGTCTAAACACAGACATCACACTTAACATCAGCCTCAGCTTCAGCAGAAAACACCCAGTTTCTTCAGATTCCTTCTGAAGGATCCTCAAACCGCACGTTCCTCTGATAAACGAACCATCTCCTATGGGAGTGAATCTTCCCCCATGCACCCCCTTCTGAAAAAGGTAATTGGGATCTTTGTAAATTTTGGCCAAACGCTGGCAAAACACTTACATCAGTCCTGGACAAGAAGCAAAAGAACATAATCCTCTTGTGATCTCTGCAGCTCCCTCTTCCAAGAGGCCTTTTTTCCTTTTTCCTTTTTTTTGGGGGGTGGGGAGGAGAGAGTTGCTAAACAAGTTACTGGTCTGCGTGGCTTTCTTCCCCGACAGCACTTCATTAGATCAGATCAGTATAGCAAACTTACATACAAAGCTTCATTTTGCAGACCAGATCACATGCAGCCCCCGAGCTATTATGTAACAGCCCTGTATTTGCCACAGATTCATTGAAATGTTGGTATTACAAAGGAAGGTTAAGAAAGAGGAACAGTCACTAAACTGAACTCTGGAGCCCTTGTTTTGTTAGAAATAGAAAATTTTTACAGGAGCCTGAAAATATTTCTTTTAAAGTCTTGGTGTCATACTTTTTCTTTCCCGAAAGCAGAGCTGCCAATTAATTTCAGTATGAATGATGAAAGGCTGCAGCTCTTACTCCCTTTTTGTAGGAATTCCATCCTCTAGAGGCGGCTGCTTCAGCATATTCCTGCTTTTTAGAGTCAACCACCTGATGCTGGCCGCTCAGCTCTGTCAGGTCTGGTAGCATTTGACAAATAGCAGAATTTTCTTACAGTCCCAAAATAGGCATGAAATTACCTCAAACAAATGTCAGCCACGGATATAGCATAAATAACCGCCTAAGATCCATTGGCATCCCTAAGACCATAAGCAGTACCAAGCTCTCTTTCCAGAGGCTCTCTTATTGCAGACATCAAGAATCAAGTGCATAAGGGACTTTTCCACTACCTTGGTAGTTGTATCTTCTCGACAAACACAGAAATTATTTAGTGTTATTTTTAAAACAAGAGAATTAAGTCAGATGAAAACAGCTTGCTGTTGTTGCCCCAATTACACATGCACCTAGAATGCAGCAGCAGAGCTAGATATGGTTAAGTATCCATTCAGCTCTGCAAGGACAACAGTACCAGCAGGCTTAGAAATCCTGAATTGCTAAAATACTGGACATTATTAATGCCACAGTCTGTTCAGTTCTGAATCAGAAGCATCTGGAATAATAATTATTTTGGTCCAGACTAAGTAATGTATGGACCTTGGTCCCTTGCCCTTTGTGTATAAAGCCTAACTCTACATTTGGTAGCTTAGGAAAGCCCTTCAATGATACCAATGTAGTCAGGCACCTCCTGACTACAAAGAATATAACCAAAACAAGACGACACCACCACCAGGTTTTATACTTTTCAATCCTACCATAGAAAAGTGCCTCACAGAATATAAAAGTTCTAAGCGGATATTGAAAGAGTGGGAAAAGACAGTACCAATATATGACCATTGCAGTGATAAAGAAGAATACACCAAGACTGTGCAAAAGAAACTGGAGTGAAGTAATAGAATTAAAGTAAAAATGATGGGAAAATGAATTCTGAGATGCATAAGATGCTGTGAAATCGCTTCCCAGAAGAAGTGTGGAAGGATTCACCAAAAGAATTTCAGAACAATTTTGAACTATCGGAATATTTTGTCCTGGCTTCAATAATTCCTACATTTAATGAATCCATGAGCACCTGATCATTTATTTGGAGAACATACTAGTCAATTCTGTAGCAGAGCCTTTTAAGACTCTTTAAGACCTTTTTCACCTGCTCTTAGAAGGTCCATGTCAAATAGACAAGATTTCCTTCCTCTTCACTTCCCAGCTAGGCCTGCTTTTTCATTCCCCTCATACACACATTTTCTGGAGATGAGGGCAGACCTTGGACATTTCCGATCACCTTGAACAGTTCAATTGACACATTTGCTTTCCTTGGACAGCACTTCCTAGCATCTATTTCTACAATAAAGCAGCTCAGCTTTCTTTGCTTGCTTATCTTGAGGAAAACTGAATTTTGGAATCTTGTCTCTTACCCAAACAGCAGTTTCCACTGAAGGAAAGTACAGTTAATCCAGCTTTAGAAGATGGATTTGCTGACCATTGTTTAAGGCCAGAACTCCATTGGCAAACATAGCAAAGGCAACGTTACATTAAAACAGTCAAATGTCAGGAGGGGCACCACTCTCTGATAAAAACCAAGAGTTTTTTTTCCGCTCATGCTTCTGCTATGGAAGAATCTGAAGGAGCTCTCACTGGGTACCTGCAGGGCCTCCAGCTGTGTGATGCCTGCCTAGAAGAAAATTCACTTCAAATGCTACTGGAAAGAATATCCCGGAAGTGTTAAAAACTCTAATTGCCACTGTTTCAGTTTGCTTTATGAAAGAAGGTAATAACAGCACAGATTTAAAAAAAAAAAAAAAAAAAAAAAAGAGAGAGAGAGAGAAGAGAGGTCAAAGTTGTATCTTCTTCTGAACGGGTTCCTTTCTGGAACCTGTCAAAGTAGATGCTATACTCAGTTTCTAAGAGGGGACAAAAGTTCTCCAGGCTTAGCGTTTCTCCCCTCAGTTTTCAAAAGAGAGGACACCTCACTCCTGAGCCAGATGGTTCTTGACTAACGTGCGGTGGAACCAAGTCCTAGGCACGACAGCCCTTCACATCTCTCACGCAATAGCACAACAACACAGGGCTGCCCTGAAAAACATTACACTTGATACAACAACAAGGAATAAGAAGCACAAGGAAAGTTCCATGGAAGTCTACTAATTAACATCTGAAGAAAACAGAAGAGGGTGGCTAAGGGAAAAGAGCAATATACGAGCTCAAGATAAATTAGTGCTTGGTGCAAAGGGTAAGTATGCTTGTAGGGCAGGAGACAGGAAGAGACGATGTTTTCTAACGTACTGAATGGTTTCAGAGACACAAAGCATAAAAACTCTCTTTACTCTGAGCTCCAATAATACTCCTGCAGCAGTAAAAATGACCAACTTCTACAAACAGTCTCATCGTGCACTGAGGAAATAGGAAGAGTTTATAGAAACAATGATGTTTAAAAAAAAAAGGAAAAAAAAAGGCAGGATTTGAACATTAAAAAGACTCAGGAAGCAAGATGCAGTGGTTCCAGTTCCTTCTCCCACATACTTCAAGTCATAAATAAACACTGAGGAATAAAGAACACAACTAGAACCAAAGCCTCTAAACATGCATCCTAATTTTATCTGTATCTTCTTACAGCAGCCTACCAAATTACTTCTCCTCCTCTAAAAGGTAGGAATATTACTACTAGTTGAAGATGGTGTGCTGACGTTGACCTTAGTTTTTAAACATTCAGAGTCTTTGGACAGATGGTTCAATCGAAGGGAAAATCTTATTGTCATAAAATCCTACTCACATAAACTAATTGATTGGGTCAGCTATGAGCATACAGAGATTAAAAAAAAAAAAGTTGAAGGATGATAAACAAAAGCTAATGAGAAATGGCAGCAAGTCAAGATGCAGGGGGTAGCGAGAGCTAGTAGATACCATAGAGATCAGCACCGAATCCAGACCATTAAATATCTTCATTAATGAGCTGGAAGAGATGATAAGTATCATGTTAAAGGAGCCTGCAGATGATACCAAAATAGGAAATGTTGTTATGTCATTTCTGGCTACAAACACCTAAAAAACACTGCAGAGGATGAAGAATTAATTCAAAAGGGACCTTAGATGATTAGAATTATGGGCAGGAAATTAAGATTCAATCTCTTAAAAAAAAAAGTTAACACATCTGGTGAAAATAATTAGAAACAGACACTCAAATGAAAAGAGAAATCTGGAAGCAGCAAGGCCTGGAGAAACCAGAGCGCAACAAAAGACAAGTTAGCCGTGTGTTTCTGTTATGATCGAATATGGTGCTCGAAAACCTACTTTTGGGCTAGATATGCAGAGGGGTCTCACGACCGAGGAGAAAAATTTCTCCCTACGCAGAACTAGAGTAAAATATGCTGTTCACATCTCAGCACCAGGTTAAATAGAGAAACTGAACAAAATACTCTAACTGCAGCAACAAAATCTGTCAAGAAGGATTGATGAAGGTAAGAAAGTTTCCATGGCACAAATGCAACAGCCACAGAATTAATTTCTGTTACCTCAGCAAACGAGGGGAAGGCCACTACTAGTGGTGGGTGGATCCACCACTACTCATGAATGCGAGAACTACCCAGTATCAGCATCGTCCAGCCCAGCAGCACTAATACAGTAAATAGCACAGCTTTTCACATAGCACAGAACATATGCAAGAGAAGAGAATTGACCAGCATGACTCCATTTGCACATATGATGAAAAGTTACCCTTTATAAACATTGCTATTTGGTCAGATCTATCTTCCCACACGTTGTAAATCGCGAAATCCTCTCTCAGAGGGAAAGGAGCTCTCTCACCTTACAGACTAAGACAAACTTTAGAGAGCACTCATCCCCAAAGAGATTTGGATGGTTAGAAAAGATCAATTATAAAGGAAACACATCACATATATTATAATAGAAATGCTCAAGAAAAGCCTGGAGAAGGATGGCCAGTGAACAGTAGTGATCTCAACTAAAAGACACAGAAATGATGCAGCAATAAAGCTACCTATGTGTTTCATAGAGGGTTTACAGCAGAACCACTACCATAATCCATGAACACGACTCCAGTATAAATCAATTGCATGTCTACTGTTAAAAAAAAAAAAAAAAGAAGAAGAAAAAAGTTTTGCCTTCTTTTTTTTTTTTTTTTAACCCTATTTGGAAAGGAGATTGTGTTTTGATTTCTGCCAGACCCCTCAGCTGCTTAGCCATGTCAGACAACCCACCAATTCCTAGTTTGGAAAGAGGAACCCTCCAACCACCAAAGCATCAGACATACATATTAAAATCTCTGCCCAAACTGTCTGTTCAAAAGAAGGTGGGAAGTATATGATAGATAATTCCTATTTTCAAACCACAGAGGAATTTTGTAGCGAGTGCAGGAGTGACTTTTTTCCTATCTTCAATTCATATGCAGCTCTTCCCTGCTAACACCAGGACTGATCTGTAAGAAACAGGTAAAACATCTTGTCTTTAGCTTCCCTGGCTGAAATTAGATTTCATTGCTCTTCACGTATATTTACTTTCCACTGAAAGAGAGATGTCCCTAAGAGAGATTTTCCTAAGAACAAAGCACCCCTCAAACATTTGTAGATGTTATCACAGGACTCAAACCTGTGGCTCCATATGCCTGCCCATCACTGGTCTCATCCAAAAAATCCAGCATGGTATCAACCTTGCAAACCATTCTTCAGGTGTCATGAAGCTGAGGTGACAAGTCCAAAGACAACACAAATACAACTTTTAGAGAGGACTCTGAACATCTGAGGAAAGCATGATTCCAAAACACTGGTTTCTCCATTCTCTCCAGAATGGCATTCAAAATATTAAATACTTGAGAGCATCTGTTTTCACCTTTACAGATTCCTTGTATTTAAAAAAAAAAAAAAAAAAAAAGCTCACTGACATTTTTGCTTCTCATCTCCAATGCACTGCCTGGAAAGGATCCAGCATCCTAAACCATTTTATTCTACATATTTACATTTTCTCTGCGTACTATTTCATTAGTCCTGGATAAAAACCTTATAAATCATGGAGCAAGAGCGTTATGTTTCCCAGCTGTAAAGTTTCCTTCCTGTTACTATTAAAAGCATACTTTCATGGCTCATATTTAGTTATCTATAGCTTTTTTTTCTTCTCGAGAATAAAAGGGAAGCTCTTTCAGTCCTTTTTATCCACGTTGTCCTATGAAGTGCAGATAATTCTTGAAGAATGCCATCAAGAATCGCATTTTGTTGATTTTAGCCTGGAGAGGCTTTTCCTTGCATAGCTGAAAGCTCATGTGCAACTACACGTCAGTAAAGAACTACAATGAGGAATCTAAGGGATAAATCTAAAATGCTCACACACTGGTAAATTACTTGTCATACAAGACCACTACACTCAAGCACATTAAACAGTAACGAAATGTCACTCAGAAATGGATAAGATATTAAAAGACGGCTGCTGCATAACAGTTCAGAAACATGACAGTCAGCTCTAGAGCAAGCACAGACTGTTTAGCTAGAACACCAGCACCTGGAAGGCAGCAAACATGTAATTCAAATCCCTTCTGAGTGCATGTGTGTGTGTGTGCACGTGCACACACTACATGAATTCTTCAAAAAGCTGCTTTAAAGTTTCACAAGAATTAGACACCTCAGCAACACGAGACAAATAACTTACCATTTCTTACGCATGTCTTTTTCCTCTAAACCACATGCTAATAACCTCCTTCCTTTCCTGTCCCATAAGGGATGAGAACAATCTAGTGCTTATTTATCATAAATTATATATAGCACATACACTGTATATAAAAGTTATCAGATAAAGGAACAACAGCAGAAATTTCATCAGTAGGCTTTGTATCTACTAGACTATTGCTAAGCACTAGCCAAAGAATCGATCTGCTCCTTTAAAAAGACAATCCATAGGAGCATGTACCTCCAATGTACTTCAGCTACTGAGTAACTTAGATTTGCACTAGTGCGACAATTCTTGAGAACAAAGTTACTGACCAGTCAAGAATCCTTCTTACTCTCACACATCAAAGTTTATGAAGATAAACTACAAGCATTGATTAGGATGAGTGAAACAGTAGAGCTGACTTTCCCACTAACAGCACAAAAAATGTCAGTATTTTAATTCTCATAAGCTTTGCTTCAACTATTCCACTACTGCATAGACGGAGGGATTTCTCTAATCTTTCTCTTCTGCAGACAGATTAAAGTGAGCTTTAGAGTGGTATTGGCCCTACTAGCACATTCTCTGTCTGTGATGGGGGAATTTCTAGATGATCTTCTCATGATCTATCCTCCTAAAAGCAAACTTGCAACAAAATACAAAGCTGCTGTGCTTGTGTTAAGAATGCACACAGCTGCTGAGAGAAGGAGAAAGGATGAGCATCACTGTTTAACATATTCATCGGTAGTCCGGGCTAAGCAATATCCAATATCCATTCAAGACAGAGACACAGGAGCATAGGAATACTATTAGCATCTGCTGGAGACGTACTGATAGGGAATGATCGTTATCAGCTTTGATTCATATGCATCTTGGAGGGCATTTCTGTGACAAGAGTTAACGTATAAATTTCAGGAAACTGAGATCCATAGTCATATTGTAAAAATCATGGGCAAGAGGATCCTGCCTACTCCCCAGAAGGTAAGGCACCACTTGAATCTAATGCTGCAGCTTTCAGCCTTCTAAAGGAGAGGTTTGAGCAAAGTAGGTTCTCAGTGAATCCAGAAAAACTGACCCCCCCACTCTTGTTAAAGCCAGCGTCTTGCAAAATGACACCAATTTTACCCCAAAGCAAGAATGCAGAATACCCCTTGATTCATTTACCTGTTCAAGGCAAGAGTCAAGCTCTTTCTCCCAAAACATGCTGATATGGCAAGCCACACACCCCTGTGACAAGGAAAATCTGGTGACACCTAACACTATAGCAGGACTGCAATTGTCCAGGCATATAGGGCGAGGAGAGGACAGGAGGATAGGAGTCCTCTCCTCTCCTTTTTTTAATTATTATTTAAAAAAGTCTATTTTGGCCTTTGTGGGCTGCAGTCAGATTCTTCCCATCATTTATGGTATGATATGGAATATCCAGATTCCTGGACAAGACAGACACTGTTCTCTTGCAAGATCATTTTAAGGAGTTTATTTTGGTCTTCTTTAAAAAGGCCATCGTGGTAGCAATGGACCATCTGAGCTTTGTAGCTCTCCAGCTCTGCCACACAAGAAAGTCCAAAGCCAACCACAATAGCTCTGCTTAGCAGAGGAGCTCTCCAGGGAAGGGGTAGGATACACAGTGTGGTTTTGTGGCAATAAGGAGGCAGGAGATCATTTTTGCAAACCCACAGGCAGAAGGACTTCAAAAGCACAAGCCACAAGATAAACGAAGCTATCTTGGGACAGAGAGAGTTGCTCTGTACTGTCTTTCCTTTTTTTCCTTCTAAATAACACCACACATGATATTATGCTGCCCTCAGAGGATGAACAGCAAAGGGGCAATTATTAACTGGCCAGACTGAGCTGGCAGAACAGGGTTGGGCCTGGCAAAGAGGTACCCCACAACCACAGAAGCATCACAGCAACTGTGCTGCCTACCAGAGAGAACTGAATTAACTTAAAAGTAAGAAAAGAAACCCTGAACAGTTAAACTTTTTGAATATATATATATATATAGCACAATACAAGTATGTTTTATGGGCTCAGATGGGACATGTTCTTTCCAATGGAATTGCCAACAGGAGAAACAAGAACTTCAGTGGTGGGGTTACTGCAGGGCAGCTGTGCTGTACATCAGCCCACCCGCATCTGCTCACTCTCGGCAGCTCATGAACCACCATCCTGCACCTCCCACAGTGCCCACAATTCAGACTTCTTTGCAACATTTAGAAAGCAGTTGCAAAACTCTACCTGAACTGTACTCCTGAACTCCCCAGCCCTCCCAGCTCAGGTGCTCTGTTTCTCCACAAGTCTCAAAGTTCTTTTGGACTCGCATCCCAGAAGAATTAGAAGGATTTTCACCACAGCAGTGAAAAGCACCTGAAGATTCCTTACAGCTCATTTTACTCCATATGCAATGGGTTTCATCTTCACAGCAGCACTGAGGCAGGGGAGGAAGGTACAAAAAAAGAACATCTGCCCAATTATGGAACCAAATATCCTACAGGTAATTGTGCAGCCTCCACTACTACAGTGTTAGATGGCCTTTTTATGATAACAAACTAATTTCAGCACCCCTTAACACAGTGAAGTATTCTCTTCAGCTTAGAAACAGAAAATGGAAGCTCACCAGTCCAGATCCGTGAGTATTTGGATGCCTAACTCATTTAAATTAGTGGATAATTAGACATTTAACTACCATTGCAGATCTGGGCCAGAGAGATTTAGACCTGGCTTTCAGTATTACAGAGTACTCATACCTCCCACCACAGCACTCTTCGTGCCTTGGAAACCTGAGCCCTAAGTGACTTCCCAAAGAGCTTGTGGCCAAACTGAAAAATTAACACAGATCCTACCCAGTCCCAGGCCGCTTCTTAACCAGGGCACTACGTGCCCTGCCCTACCTAGGGCCTTACCCCAGAGACCTCATTAAAACAAACTCACAGGAAATAAAAGTCACTACTGCACAAATGTGGAAGGATTTACACACTCTGCTTGAGAAGGCAAAATAACATCTCCCGCTCCACCAGCATGCTCCCCTCTGCTCCCGGACCCAAATGAAGCAGGATCCAAGTCCTGCTACCCCAAGCAAAGGTCAGAGTCAGACTCCTGAGACTCTTCTGGGGGTCCCACGTTCCTGCATTAGCCTTACAATTATTGAAGGGCCAACATTAAAGGAAGTCCAGCCCTGAGGCCACTGTTGATCTAATAAACACAGGAATTAGGTTTCTCCTCAGTGAAGAGGCTGCCCGCCTGCTGGCACAAAGCCAACATTTAAATGCTACTGTTGCTCAGAGCCCTAAATTAGTTTTGGATCTGGGGAGTTTGCCTTGAGCCACAGCCAAAAGAAACATAGGAACTGGAGGGAAATTTGTTAAACGTTAACAGAGCTGCAGGAGAGGACTACAGCAGGACTAGTAGGTGGCAGGGAGGAAGGAGGGGGAGGCACAAACAGAAGAATGGAGACAAGAAGCAGAATGTGGAGAGAGCACCACAAGTTAGAAATTTTTTGTGCCAAAAAAATAAGCAAACCGCCTGCTCAGTTCTGTGTACAACAGACTTCTCAGGTTCCATTTTCTTACACCTTCTTGCAACTATGGAGATCTCCTCCATCATTTTCAAGTCAAGACCTACTCTGTGACCCATGCTGTTCTCCACCTTATTCATGGATTACATGGACTTAGTAAAATGTCCTCCTCACCTTGTGTACTCAAACACTCCATCTAATACAAATCTCCGTGCAAAGAAAGATGAAGGATGTCTCCACTTTTTCTTTTCCTTTTCCCAGTAGGGAGGAGCTTAGCACAGATATGCTTTTGACAGGTGCTCCCTGCAGTTCCAAGCCAGCAGGGGAACAACCACCTGCAGTCTCCTTTGGACAAAACCAGGGATGCAGGACAGGTAAAAGGAAATAGCAACTTCCAGCTAGAAAACCTCCTTCTGCTTCCACCATCCCTTATTTGCAAAGATGAACAGCTAAAAGAAATCCCTCTTTCATGCTCCCACAAAGCCACAAAGGACCTTTGTTCTCCCCCAACTGTATCCCTGTTCTTTTCACCTCTCCATGGAAATATTTCCGAGCCAGTGGGCGCACACGTGCAGGGGGTGCTGTAGGAAAGGATGAAACGGCTGGAGAATTTACTCATTAGAGGTCTTGCACTGCCACCCCTTCCTGCACCACCCTCGAAGATGGACATTGCTGAGGGGCAAGAGCGCTTCCCTCTCCTTCTCCCCACCTCCTCACACTGTAGCACAGAGACCCCTTTCAAAGTCCTGGGAGTCTCTCTGAATACATTATCTGTGTTGCTGAGCAGAAGAGACAAACTGTAAAAACGACATTAAAGAAGGAACAGAATGAGCATAGGGCATGCAACCATTGCCGGACACTACTCCAGCTTAGTAATTAGCATGTTAAAGAAAGTCAGAAGTAACACAAGGTAGACATTTTCCCTCTATTTTGAACTGAAATGGATGTACAATAAAAGCTAGAGCTTTCACTCATAGAAAGGGATGTCTAAGTAGCTTGAAACTCCAACCTATCACTGCTGAGGTCATGTACATTCAAGTGGTTCCTCTGCTTTCAATCACATCAAGCTATGAGTTTAGTTAAACTACAGCTTTCGTCTCACACAGATTATAACACTTTTTAAGTTCTTAGCATTTTATATACACCACGGGGTATTAATATGTGGTGTGTATACACCACAGCAGTTGTATACACCACAGGGGTATTAATGTTTCTACTAAGTTCATCTATATCAATCTGTAAAAGAGTCTGTGGGATTTTTTATGTCTGCATGTATTTTTCCTGTTGTTGTATTCAGCAAAGCACAGAAGAAAACTCAGAAAGGCAAGGACTGCCAATTAATAAAATACAGGCAGTAACATTTGTAGCAAGTTCTTTGCAATCACCACCAGCAAACAATAGAACCTCTCCACATACACACTACCCCAACACACAATTTTTAACCTCCAACCACTTGTTCTTCATGAGATAAAGTCTACTTACAGGCTTTCTGCTGCGCATACAAATCTTTCCCCAAACAAGTCCTTCCATCTAATACAAACGTGTAAATACAGGTTGGGCAATGGTGACCCTGGTGAGCATCTCCCTCCCACATGAGCCTTGTAAAGGGTTAAGGGCTGGTTATCACATGCTGGTGGGCTGACAGCTTTATGTCTGTAACGGTTGATGGAGGTTTCGAACTCTCCCTTTAATCCAGTTCCATTGCAGTTAATCAGTGGGCTTCTTTTTTAAGGAAAAAAAATGATAAAAAACGGCCAGCACTCTATTCAGCCCAATTCAATCTGTCCGGCCAAATCTCATGACCAGCTGGAATGCCCCTTTCCTTGCCTGCCCAGCAGGATGCCCAAGGATGGCGTGTGAACGTTTCTCCCTGCTCCTGCTCCAGCGTTGAAATGAACAATAGTCTCTGCCAGTGTCATTCTTCAGCAATTCATCTCTTCCTCTCGCCAGACTCTTTTGCTCCTCCTTGCCCCTTCCACCTTTTTTTGTACGAAAAACAACAGCAAATCGGCAGCAATATAATAAAATAAAATTGTATTTACTTGGGAGAGCCAGGGGAGGCCGCGCAGAGCGGGCTGGGGAAACCAAGAGTCCCCACCTGCTTTGTGCAATGAAGATACAGAAGGGGATCGTTCTCAGGCCCCAGCTGACCTGCTCCAAGCCCATTTCCCTGCTGCAGGGAGCAGCGAATTTGCCAGGGCACTGGGGCCAGGGGCACAGGGACCTTTTCTTCTGGCGGATGTTGGAGATGTAATTACAAAGAGGCAGTTTCCGGGTGAAAATTTACATGAATCCCAACTCGCATTCCCTGTGTTTTTCATGGGCAGACTTGCGGCCTTTGGTCAGTGCTCTCATTCACCAGGGAACAGGTCTTAAAAAGAGAAAGTGACAGCAAGTACAGGGTTAGGAGGGACTCAGATTTCTTCCTAAAAGAGCAAAAACAAGAGTGAAATGCTAAGGGACAACTCCAACAAGCAATGCTACCACCAAGGACCCACAGAAATTGTACAACTCTCATTCAGCCACCACGACTGGGTGTAAAAAAATAAAGCTCTGATGAGTGTTCAGTGAGGAACAGGATAAGCATGAATGCGGCACTGCAGCAAGCAGCATGCTGAGAGCAGACACACTGTGAATCCAAATACCAGCCTGCTCTCCATAGCAAGGAAATAAGGAGCTAGGTCAGGCATGCAAACTGTTACAGAATTTGGGAAGTTTTAGTAAATTTATTTTTACAAGTGTGAATATAAAAGACTTGTTTCCTGGTATGCAGAAGTTTTCATGGCAGGAACGAGTATGGCAAATACAGTATCTTCAAGTCCACGCGTTAGAGGAAAATAAATCCAAATGCTATTGATTCCACAGAGCATTTAAAAATTATACTATAAGCAAACAGAACAAAAAGTAATTAATGAAATGACAATACTAAATTCACTCACTCGACCTTCAGCTTGCCTTCAGCAAGCCTTTTGCACTTCATGACAGTCTAATGAACTCACATTAATTAACTCTAATCCCTGCATTACTTGGAGCTTACCAAAGTCCTGAACTGAACACAGAATTATTAGAAGGGTCTTCCAATGGCATTAATTGCCATTACACTCAGATAGAATGTTGAACAGATTGATTTATCTTCACATCTTACTGCTTTGAATAGTTTCATCAGCTCCATTTCATAGACCACAAACAGCCAGAGTCCTAAGCCAAGGGCCTCTGCCTTGAGGTGTGCAACCTGAAGAGCTGAGGAATGATTTGCAGAAGTGCTGCACACTCACAGAACACAGCAGAAGAGGGGAGTCAGACAGATGGTGTTAAAAGTTAAAGCACTGTGCAAATAAGTCAGCCTCAGTGCTGTCAAAACTGCCAAATTCCCTTTGCTTTTACCAACAAAGAATAACAACAGAACAGAATCAGAAAACACAAGCTGTTGTGTGGACAAGCCATTGATCACCAGTCTGTTTTTTATGCCTCTCAATAAGGTTGTCCTAAAGCAACAAAAAAAGCAAAGATACATGCACATATTGCAACTTGTTGTCACGTAAGAGGAAGGTTATAGGACCCAAGGAAACATGAGAAAGATGGTCCTGGGAGACTGCAGCAGACCACAGGAGGGTAGGATTTGGGACAGGAGGATGGGAAAGATGCAGGAAAGAGGAGCATGAGGCAGCCTCTGCCACCTGAATAGCCACCTGCTATTCAACTCACCCACATGCCCTCATCCCTTTTCTGTACCTTAACAAATTTCTCTACTTTCATATTCTAATTCTCTTCTGCTAATGTTTTCTTCTCAAAAATTCCCTTCCACACATAGCTATAACATACCCACACCTCAGGAAATAGCAGAAATAGATTACACTCCAGCATGGCACTACAAACAGGCTAGTTTATTCTGCTTTCCCATTAGGGCAAGGATGTTATTCAATTTTCCATCAGCACCAAACTTGTTTGCCTGAGCTGCCCAAAAACTCAGACTTTATGAATGCACCTGATTTGAATAAACACCTTTCTCCCTCTTCTGATGCAGCACACATGGCCTATGTTTAGGCCAGGTGCAAGCTGACTGAAAAAAAAAAAAAAAAAAAAAAANAAAAAAAAAAGAAAGCTAAGTGATCCAGATTGAAAATAGCTAGCAAAAGATTAACTCTATAGAACTACCTGAAAGAGTCTGACCGGGTAGAGAGTTTGTATTATTCAGTATTTGACACCACAAAACTGCACTGTTTTTATGCAGTGGCTTTACTGTTTTATGGGAAGCGAAACTCAAGTCCACAGCGATTGCCATGATACTCCTTTGACCGTAACAGTCTCCAGCACCGCACGGCACCACACATTGAAAAGGTAATATGAGCCAAGTCTCAGGCAGAGGGTTCAGGTAGGGCATCTACTGAGCAGCTGCTGGTTAAGTATAGCTTGAAGTGTCTGTGGAACTACAGCTTTACAGGAGAGATGCTCCCTGTTCCAGGAGCATATAACGCAGGTGACCATCTCACGCAGAAACTTAAGTTCTGACAGGATACATTTGGAACGAAGACGAAGCTTCTGGCATCACTCCTCCTAAAACAAGAGCATCAGTCTTAAGAAGACATTTGAATCTTTAATACAGAGCAAATAACACACACCACTCATCTTAGCCAAAGAAAGAATTTAGTCCAAATTTGGGGGCACATGGAGCTTGCTGCAAGCCTTGCAAGGATGGAAAGTAACATTTTAAGCTTGCCCTCCAGTACTTTTTCCTCCATCATGCCAGGAAGAACTGGACTTACATGGTCTCTTGGTCTCTTCTGGTCACAAACAAGCAATTTTCACACTATTTAGACATTTGCACTTCAGCTTTTGAAAGATGGGACAAAACCAATATGTTGATGTGAGCTCACAGGTGTATCTCAGGACTAGGGCAAAAGACTCAAGGAACTACCAGGACTTAAAATCTAGCAGACAGCCAACTGCAAGAGTTTGCTCTCAGAGAGACACCACCTCTCTGATTTCTTCTACATCTGGAGCTGGGACACAGACCAAACAAACTAGAAATTGACTAACAGTTCACAGGTAGCAGAGGGAACATGAAGTCAAGTATAAAAATGTGCAGAACAGAAAGAAGAAATAAGCTAGACACATTTAGCACAAGAAAAGTCTGCACTTCCAGTCTATGCCAACACTTTGAACGAAACCACCCAGAAGGGGTACGTCAGCTGATGTCTCCTACAAAAAAAAGGAGGGGGAAGGAAAAAAAGAAAGAGAGAGAAAAAGACTGTCTGAGCCGAAACCTTTTGCACTGTCTGCCTAACTCTCAGTTCTTCCTCAAATCAAATGAGGATGGCCCAGAAACCCTCTAGCTTTAACGACGATGCTGAATGCTGACAAAGGCTTCCTTTGGAAGCCTGGACTATAGGAAGCCGGAGATAAATCCCTCCACTCACTCCTCCCTCACATACACAAGTTTCCTTCCCCCCTCCTACCTCTCAAACCCATCTCACCCTCCTCCCCTTGAGAGTGATTATGGAAAAGCTGTAGAAATATTTGCCCAAAGCAGGAGCCCGTTGCTGGGCCTGGCGGCATTGTTGGTGGGAATACACACGGCAAACTCGCACTGTGAGGAGCCCTGCGGGATTCCAGGCACTTTGGGGAGGCTTTGTGAGCCCAGCTCCGCATGCACCAGCCAGACTATTGTGAAAGGGAAACAGAAAAAGCGTTACAAACCCAAATGCTCCCCCAGTCCCGTCTCTACCGCCTCTCCAAGCACCCCCCCACCACCTTCCCCAAGACAAATCGAGAGAGGGGAGGGGGCTGCTTCGAAAGAGAATGAAAGGGTTTCCCCCGTTCAATTTAAGGCAACAAGTCAGGGCTGCGAGGAGCCCTTTATGCAGCGGGGAAGCCTCCGGCCGCTCGGAGCCGGGATCCCGCGGGCTGCCATTGATTTGTCACCGGTGATAAGTGGGGCCGGGCCATTCCCACAATCCCCTGCAGAGGTGAGGATTCTCCCACTGTGCGCGGTGGGAGAGCCGTAGAGCGGGAGGAACCGCACCGGGATGCAGAGGTCAGGGCTGTGGGGACAGCGCACCAGCCTCCTCTGCGGCGAGACGCAGCCCAGGGAATCGCTCAGCCCTCGTCTCCAAAGGGCCTCTTAGTGCCAACTTCGGCAAACAGTATTCCTTCAAAAGCTCCTTCAGTGCTGCTTTGCCAATAGCAGGAGGCTTTTAGATCTCTTCTATGAATATAGAGACACTCTTCTTCTCCCAAGCAGATACTGCGGGAAACTCGTTCTTCTGCTTTTTGGGAAGGGATTTTTTTTTTTTTTCTCACAGTATTAAATAAATGCAAAAGGCTAATGAAGCACCAAGTCTGAAAGGTGAATTCCCAAAGCAACAAGAGATCTTAAAGGAGCACCAGAGCTCCCCCAGGGAAAGTGCAAATAGCGTAGCAGCTGCCTGGGCAAGACCAGATGCAGATGGGTGAGCTGAAAGCAAGACAAGACAAAAATAA
Source organism: Crypturellus undulatus (assembly GCA_013389825.1). Classification (NCBI taxonomy): domain Eukaryota; kingdom Metazoa; phylum Chordata; class Aves; order Tinamiformes; family Tinamidae; genus Crypturellus; species Crypturellus undulatus. The sequence goes on from VWPW01000679.1 coordinate 394,532, forward strand.
ATAAAGGGCGGCGGAGGGGGAGTCAGAAAAGAAAAGAGAAAGGAAAAGAAAGAAAAGAAATGCGATGGAGGAAAGAAAGAAACACAACAGTAAAAGAATAAAGATCCCTGGTCTTTTCTTATGTGGCTAATTTGGAAGGACCATCAGAGCTGGCTAAACTTCCATTACAAATATCTCTCCCATGCTCTGAGATGCCAATGGGGTTTGCAAACACATAGGATGTCTTTTTTACCTCTCTCTGCCCCTGGCAAAATCTCTCAATTATCTTCCATTCTGCCCAGACCAGGGCTGTGGCACACAGGCCTTGCAACATGACCTGGAGACCAAGAGACTCAAGACTTCAAAGGGAAAGTGCATCATGCCTGCAGCCTCCTTCCACTTCAATCAGACGAGATGCAGCAACACAGAGGATCTTAGCTGGCAAGCTGTTACCTCAGGACAGTTCTGAGCAGCTCCTGAAGCATCGATTTATAATCCTTCTCACTGAAATAAATGGAAGTTGCCAGCCTGTGAACTGCAAGTTTCAGCAATATTTTACCTCGTATACAACCATCTCCAACAGAGGTGCAAGGCAAGTCATGGGGAGTGGGAATTATTTGAGAATCTTAGTTAATTTTTTTTTGCTACAGGAGAGAACACAACTCCAACTGACCCTTCAGTTGAGTACAAACAAATATCAGAATGATAAAATCCAGCCCTAAAATTTCCAAGTTTAAACAAACAAACAAAATCTCATATCCACTTGGGAACAAGACGGCAGTCAGTTAGCTCAGTACATGGGTCTAACATGCATCTTGCCAGAAATATTCCCCTGCAGCCAGGCAGCCACATCCTAAACCAGTCAAGGGTTCTGAGCAGTCCCAAAGTGTAACCCAGTTAGAGCACATTGAAATCTTCTGTTTCCTAATGAGAAAGGACTAAGTAACTCCTGGGCTTGGTGGCATAATTATTGGGACCATTGCCACTCCAAGTGAATCTGGAAATAGGCATATCCAGCAAGACTCAAACGTGCAAACATGTGAATTCTCAATAGTTACGTGAGAAGCAGAAGTAACAAAGCCAGTTTCATATGGATTCATCTCTTATAGTTAGTCAGTTCTGGTGTGCCTGTTGCCAAATGAGGGAGCAAATTCTTTGATGTCTAACAAAATGCAAACGCATGAGGAATCCTTTCCTGCAGCCAAGTTGCATACATGGTGCCTCCCCTTCATTGTGCTGCCTATTTTCCTGAAACGTGTATTCTCTGGGACCAGTTTTCTGGGTGGGAAGATACGTAAACACATTGAAATAAGCATTACCTCTATATAAAAGCAGGCAAAAAGTGCCTGCAGATTTTTCTCATGAGAAGAGGCAGTATCAACAGTAGTATTAAGATTTTTTTCTGACACTGCTTCCTGGACCGAGTTCTAGGATCTGAGGTATGTCTCCAGATAAAAGACACAGATTCCTCACAAAGCCCACATTTCAGATCAGGAAGCACTGGATCCAGCCCTGGGAGAAGAATTTTTAACACATTTTTTTAAAGTCTTTTAAATCCTTCTATGTACAGAGGAAAAGAGTTCACCCTACAAGCAGTCATACTGCCTTATGCTAGAACAATGTCAGAGCAACAAACCACAAGAACAAATAGGGTTATTTTCTGTTCACTGTTACCCAAGCATTTGCAACAATGATTTGAGAGGTGTTTTTCTTCTTTTATTTCACTGTATTTTGGGGAATAAACAGTATCTTTTGCACCAGACAAATCTGGTCAGATTAAGCTTTTGAGGCAACTATGGGCACTGTAAGAAGTGATATTATTCAGCAGAACAGGGTGCTTTTTTTCTGTGCAAGGAAGGACCTAAGGCCCTCAGGGGTAAAGACACTATCTAAATGACCCATAACAGTAAAGATGTGGTAGAACTTAGTACTACTCTTCTGGTTATTTCCATTTGTGGCAGAGTTTTATTTCCAGTAATTACAATCTACCTTGAAAAGTTCCTATTTTTTCGAAATTGGATTTAGACTTTTTTTTTTTTCCTGTTTCCCTTAATAGTTCTACAGTAAAATTGTTATTTTTGATCAGTGACAAATGGATTTCTGTGCTGGGGAAAAAGGCCTCAGTGTCTGCAGTTTGTACCTTCACCAAATTTGTTAAATACTTTTGCTACCATGCATTCTCATTCCCAGACTCAATAAGAACAGAATATTTACTCCTACAGCAGACAAACCATTCTCCAAGCAAGAACATCTGGTACATCTGAACCTTGGGCCAGCAGCCTGTGCTGAGCCAAGGTCAGAGTTACTGAAGCCACAGTTTGCCACAAGACTAGACACCAGTAGGGCCATGATAACACACATTGCAACCGAGTACAGGGGCTTCCTCCAAGACAGAGCTCAAATAGCTTTTCCAGTTCCCAACCTTTTTTTCTGAGGTTGAATATGGCCATTTAATCTCATACTCTGAGAACGGTGCTTCACTCCCCTCCCTCCATTTCTTCTTGCACACGGCTGCACAGCTCGGAATTACAAACAGCAACCGCGTTCTGGAAATCCTTGCATGTCCTTCCTTGTAACTGCACAAACATTTGGCAAACCAAAATATATACTAGATGATTTAGGTCTTGAGTCCTCAGAACAACATGACTATTTTCCATGGGGAAGATACAATCTTCTGCCCTTCACACTATAACCTAGTTTCTGGATTTCTTTGCCAAATATCCTTCCAAGACAAACCCTCTTCTGTGCGTGATAAGCTGAGGACAGGAAGTGGCCTTGAGTTGACTGCACTTAAGTGATAGCCCAGCTTTCAGGTCCTCCAGAAACATGCTGATGCTTCCTCAAATGGAGAGAAACTTCATGGCTTCACCAGTAACACCAGCTTACAGAGTTGCCAGCCTTCGTCCCTACTCCCAGCCCCAAGCAGTTTCACAAGCACTGGCATAACTCCTTGGGTAGCCTCATAGAAAACAGATCAGGGAAAGAAATCCGGGGGGGGAGGGGGTTGAGGAGGAAGAGGGAAAAGATGCAAACTTGAGGGTCTTCCAGTTCTCTCCTTCTCCCCCCTCCCATTCACTTCCCCAGTCTGGCTCCAGGAATGACAGCCTCAGAAACAAACTGCCAGGACAAGAAGTGAGGATCATTTCCTGTTTAGGGCTTTACAGACTTATTTAGTAAAGTGGCTTAGGAGTTATTTTCTTCTTATGGTCTGTTTACCAAGTTTTAGGAACAGGGTATGCATGCTACTGTGCCGAAAATTCCTATGAAAAAGGAATAAACACGGTGAATTAGATCATTCTACACTCGAGTACAGTAAACGTTTAAAAATGTAACATTCTAATTTGGGAAAAAAGACTCTGACTTCAGCAAGCGGGGAGGGAAAAAAAAATTGCTTTTAAGCAAGCAGTCTCCATGGTACAATTCTTTACTCTCCCAAGGAGAAACCCTGTAGCCTTCAAAATCAAGTCATCAGCCAGGCTTAGAGAAGAAAATGACTCGTCTATAGCACACTCGGCCCAAGGGAACCACTAAGTCACAGTCTGCCAAGAGGGCACCCCAAGTAAGTTCTGCACAGATGTTTGTGAGAGGTTATAGCCAAAACACCCTTAGGCTACTGAGTAAACATGGCCACTGAGGCTAACTGCACATTCACACAACTCTACCCAGCAATTTAGCTTGGTCCTACAAGGCAAGGAGAGGAACATTTAATAATTATCATTTGAAGCTGGCTTCAGCTAACCCATTTCAAGTCAAGAATTCAGGGTTTAACACTTGGATTCCAAACCAAGTCCAACTTATGCTCCTATTCTTAAATTTCTTTGCATGGTTTAATACATATTTACAATCCATTTGAAGAGCCACTAGAGTCAGGGGAGAGAAAGGGCTAGAAGAGTCAGTAAAGTGAAGAGGAGATCTTTGTGACATGGGTTCAAATGACAACTCAGTAAGCTGATGCAAACCATTAATTTAACATGCCGCCAGAAAACTGAAATATGCCCTACCTATGACAATTTTTTTTTTTAAATGTAATTAGAAGGACATTAATTTGAAAGGAATTTTCATTCCTTTGATATCAGGCCCCCCACACAGAATAGAGCCATAAAATTGTGGTAATGTAGCATGCAGTGTGTCAAAAGGGAAACACTCAAAAAAGATTAGAGAAAGACAGACATAATATAAAGATGTTTTGAGGATGAAGAGGACAAGGATTTTTAACATACAAACTAAAGGACAAAATATTTAAATATGGCTCCCATTTATTAGGTTAATAAGAATTTGATTGTTTGTTTTCTAGTTATACAATTTGTCTGTCAGTTTATCAGAATTTATGAGATGTGCAAATTACAACCTCTCCAGAGCAGGGGCTCTCCTTATTGTATGCACACACTGCTCAGAGCACCGCAAAGCCCTGATTTCCATTAGAGTGGAACTTCGCATGATCCAATTGACAACTCATGTGTGAGATTCAGCCCATCTAGATCTTCCCTTCAATCTGTCACATATGCACTCAGGGAGATGGGGAATGACCGTTTAAACAGCTTACGTTTCCAAACAGCAAGATCTTCCTTCCTGTGACCAGACACATGGAATTAGCACTTGCATTTCTACATCAACTCTGAAGGAAGATGGGATCATGCCTCATTTTGCAAGCCAGGCTTGTCAAACCATAACACAGCACTGCAGCAATGGAGACACTGGGAAAATAAGCAAAACTGGAATCCAGTCCCTGCAATCAAAGGTCAAAATAACAGCACTACCCCACGCATCAGTCATTTAAAAGGTAGCATTAAGGCAGAAAAATCAAAGAGTTAGCAGTGGGATAAAGCTTTTCATATTTAGGTCTCCAGTTTCTCTGGCAGCAACTCAGAACTATAAAAGCAACATTAGTCCAAGTAAAACAAGATAGCGAATATTCCTCCAAGTGCTAGTGAGTAGAGGCCTCCACCACATCACCAGTTACTGTAGGGCACCAGTCCTTACACCCACAGGATGACCTTTCACTGTGCTTTGACACAAACAAAAGAAAGACTATTGTACACAGATAATAGAGGCTTATGCTTACATGCCCCACAAACTTAATCTTGGCCTTGAATTCTTCCCTCCTCTTGCTTCCAAAGTAAGTCGTTCCAGATAATGGTTAAGGCAAAATAAAGGTAAATCAAAAAGGTTGGTCTTGTTCCCTTTTATCCTTTAGGTTCTGCCCTCTTTTCAGTCAGGTCTATACTGACCACGCCACTAAAAAGCAATCCTGTCCCACTTGCTAATACTACAAAAATACTTTTTACTATTATAGGTTAGCTCTGTGTCAGATCAACGAGCTGAATTCACGCAGCAATCATACACATGCAGCTCCATACAAAGGGGCAGAGGGGCGAGAGTGCTCTTCTGGGGCAGCCTGCAGCTACAGGAGATTACGTGTAACATGAACCTACACCCTGTGTGTCAAGGAAGCCGTGCAGCTATCGGCCAAGCCGCATATATCCCAGGCGGAGAACAATCCTCAGCAATGACAACATCCCAGCACCCCACCAAAATATTTCTCTCTCTCTCTCTCGCTCTCTTTCACAGAGGTATCAAGTTTACTAAAAGCGAAAGGCAGCAGAACCCAAAACTCCTCTCATTCTAATAATTAAAAATACGGACTCTGAAGATGCATTGAAGTCACTTATAAAGTCAGATTATACTCAACTCTACTCCAAATCAGTAATGTGTCCTTATAAGTCATTTGTAGTTACATTCCTAATGTCATCTGAAATGAGACACTGAATATGTTCCAGGCAAGCCACATCTCCACTGTCCAGCCTACTGTTTAACTACTTTAAGTACTATGTTTAATTTACGAAGTTTAAACAGGAAGAGGGGACTAAGTTTATAGAGATTAAGGAAGAGAGGACATCAAAAATGCAATTCATGATCCATACATCATTTCTTCTCGTGCCCCTGCAGGAGACACAGATCTGCAGGAAGGCAAGTGGGTGATAATTAGGGACAGTTGGGAACACTGTTTATTTCCTCCTAGAGAAGGCAGCAGTTCAGGCCTCTAAGGATAAATCAGATTTCTTAACCAGATGGAAGACATTTCATTTTCAAAGATAAACCATACAACAATGGACCACAGAAAGGAAGGAGCTGATTCACAACAGCAACAAGAAAACAGAATTGCTAGAGATTGTAGAGAGGAGATCTCATCAAAATCTGCCCCTACAAAGAGCCTCAGGTTGCATCAGAACTTGCACCACATCCCACCACAGTCAATTCAAAGATACTTTTATTGGCAAAACAAGCTCTACAAGTGTTACCCACATGTAAGCGAGCACACGAGCTTCTCCCAGAAGACGATTCACTATATGAAGCGCCTGCCTCCACAAGGCTTTCCACAGAGAAGTCTGCATGATATCTCACTAGCAATAAGAATGAAAATATTCCAAGGAATAATGATGTATTCCTAGCAAGACTAATGTTTTCTTCCTCTAATTTTCTTCTGCATTTTACTCATAGGTTTAGAAGACTTCCTTCCTTCCCAGTCTCCCCCTGCTTCTCTTTCTCAGTCATTCACAATTTGATTTACAGTGTTCCCCTGGTTTCCAGTCTAAGTTACCCATGCCAGTTTAGTATTTTGTAAAAGTATGACTTGGTTTGGCACATTTCATTAAGTAATATCTGCCAGCAAAATACTTTGTGCAAGGGCTTGTTACCATCTCGTTAGCTACTAAGTTTGGACCATTCTTTACAAAACTTGTGGTTTAGATTTAGACTAGTTGCGCAAGCATGGATTGATTCTGAATTATTTGCTCTATCAGCCTCAAAAGGAGAGCCAAGTCCCAAAAGCCATGTTTTTATAAGAATGGACAGCACTTTTATTTGGTGTCAGTGCATGCTTCTCCAGTATGTTTAGACGGAGGCAGCTTTTGCTGCTTTGGCTGAGGTAGTACCAGAAACAAGTCTTTTTATGCCAACATCAGCAGTGGAAATCCTCCCAGTTCTGCTCTGTAGAGATCACAGCTATACTTCTACTGTGTATTTACAGATTTGAAAATAAAATTAAAAAAAAAAAAAAAAAAAGTTAGGTTCCACTTGGTTACAAGGCAAGAATATGCAGAGCTCTGGAGGTCATGCCTGGGAGAGCCAATGTTTAGTTTGCCACCAAGTAGTATAGCAGGAAAGTCTGTATTCATAGATTTCAGGGTTTGACTACTTCAGATGTGGCTGGCTTACTAGGTCCACCACACAACTGGCAGAGCCATTTGGGCACAGTGGTTTCTGTGTGCTAGAGCTCCTGAGGCTGAACGGGGGGGCTGTAAAGGGACCCTTGCTACATGCCTAGCTCAGCCCATCCCATCCAGCAAGGGAGTAACTCTTTCTCAAGAGAGCTATTGTCATTTCCCTCTCACTGGAGGGACTCATACTCCATACACAGAGAACAGCCATACAGTACTTACCTTGGAGGCTTTGACATGAAGCTTGCAAAGTCAAAAATGTTGGCTCCCTCAGCATATCTGGTCTTCTGTGACGTAACTCAGGTGTTCTCCTTCCTCACAATACTTTAATAGGCAGCTTTAGCATTCCCCACCACATTTATTTTAAGATCTTGAAATACAGGATGTAGAGCACTTTATGATATCTACCAGGAAAAAGCCCCAAACAAACCCAGATATCATTCCGCATCTTTACAGGATTAACCTTCAGGACTAATGCATTGCAGTACATCAGCTAGCAAACGTAGGTGTTTTGGCAACTTTCCCAGTCACTTCATCGGAAGCCTGAGCTCAGAGGCTGTTTTGCCTGAGTGGGTAAATCAAGATGCACATACCGAAGATGTCATCTCTGTCTCACTCCCTCCCTTGCTCGAAGGCCTCTGTCTGAGTTTATTACTGTTTATTTCTATCATTCAGTTGATGAATTGTACATAGGTTTAATTTGTTCTCTATCACCCGTTAGTTCCACACGGTAACCATGCTAGAGTTAATCCTGAGCACCAGAGGAAACCAAACAGATCCTCACAAGTGTTCAGAGCAGGCAAGTGCCAGTCTCGACCCTCCCCGCAGCCAGGCTACTCGAGCATCTGCAACACAGAAACTGGTCATGGATCTTTTCTCAGAAAGTAATCATCTGAGTCTCTCTTCTTCCTCCAGCTCTACAGTGTTGCTGCTACTAAGAGTTTACTTCACCAGAATAACCAATAAAATGTTACTAGGTAAGACTGTAGGAATTCTCCTATTTTTTGAACTCCTTTCCAGCTTCAAAAAGAACCACACAAGGTTTCATATAAGGGTGTGAACATAAACAAATAAAAAATATAAGGGACAATGACTGGAAAAATTAAATCTAATAAATTTACTTATTTTGCCCTATTTTGAAATTTGCACCAAGAGCAACAGAAGGTGACCATTTTCCATCTTCCACTTGGCAGAAGATAGGTCACAAACAAAAGATATCTGGGGCGGGAAGGAACCTTCTCTGTGAGCAGATGAGCCATTTCAAGCCAAAGAAGTTTGTAGTGGAAGGCTGTAGAAGGCAGAGATCATCAGGGTCCTGCTTCAACAGAGCATGTTACTGGGTAGGAAAAAAAAAAAAAAAGCCTTTGCCTACTGATAATATAAAAATTAACAGAAGTGTCAAAAAGGCAAAGACAACGAATCTCCCTTCCAGAGCTGAGACACAGGCAGTGCATTCATCTGCTCCACACATAAAAGTACCTTAGGCTCAGGAGGGGGGAAAAAAAAAAGAAAAAAGAGAAAGAAAAACACCTTAATGCCTAAAAGCTTTCTGCTGTTTAGGATAATGTTGACTGCAGGTCTGAACTCTTCCTTACACCCCAAAATTGCACAAAGTCTACAGAGGGTGTTGATTCGTGAGCAGTGACAGATCAAACTGGGACAAGAGATGAGGTTACCACCCTTGTGGAGGAGACATCTTAACCACTCGTGAATCAGCTGCCCATGAGTCAACAGGAGCCTCGCGCAGCTGCTGCTCACCGCTTGTCTGCGTACAGCACACCCAGACCCACAGCTTCCCTAGCGCACAGTGAGAACAGCAAAGAGCAGCAACCTCACTGGCCAGCCCAGTTTAGGCCCTCATGGCTTCCAAGTCATCACCCAAGCGAGCGGTCGCCTCAGCAGTGTGGACCTTGGCGGCTGGTTGTGCTCTCCCATCCTGCCAGGAGAAGCTCCGGCCGAGGCGCCTGCTCCAGAGTGGCGCGCTGCTGCAGCGCTCCCCCCGGCCTCAAGCAGTTGTGCCTCAGATACCAAACACAGGAGTCCCCACACTAAGCGGTCGGATAAAATGATCGGTGAAGCTCTCCTGAAGTCTAGTTAAACATTCCCAAAGAGCCCTCTCCCGTTCAGAGAGCCCAGGGTGCAGAGCTGTCCCAGACCGCAGTAAGGACTGCTCTGAATTCTGCAGTCTCCCACTCTCTCCTCCCACTTGACACCTTCTGAGGGTTAGTGCTTCAGTTGGGATCCTTGACCAAAATACACACAGCACTCCCATTTGCCAAACTCCTACCCTTTGCTGTCACTTGCTTGCTCAAGCCTCCAGAATGGCAACTTTCAATCTACTTCCCTTTCCCATACAGCATACTCTCCAGACACCCTCCACAGCCAGAACCACTACGGTTTTCCTCACGCTAGTAAGTGCTAGGCTGAGCAGAGCCCATTCTAAGAGCAGGGGCATGTCCTCAAACAATTAAAAAAAAAAAAATCACCTCAGACTTCTGAAAATAGGCTCCAAAATCACAGTGAGAGAAAGAAAAACCTGAGGCCTTATAAAACCTTTTTCCTAAATCTATCAGACTCAAAATAATTGCAAGCGCTGAATTACAAAGAAAGGACAGTGATAAAGTTGGCTTGCTTTTATCAAATGCAGTTTTGACTTGGAGATTATCCTACCTCCTGGTTAATCCTCAGAGGCAGAGAAGAGAAACAGCAAATGGTAATCCTGAGACTTCTCATTTTTTGCCCTACCCTCAGTGTTGCAAAGAAAGGATTTGACTATTCAGCATTTATGAAAATTCAGAATTCAAGTTGGGTGGGAGCAGAATAAAAAAAAAAAAAAAGGTGCGTCTTTGTTTTATTCTAATCCTAGATCTCATGAGACACTGTTCAACTACAGAGAATCACTGCACCTTAGGCAAGAGCGTCTCCCAGACACCACCAGCTGTCACCAAATCAAATGAACTGACAGAGCTGGAGAGTCGGGCTAAAAGAGCAGGGTGCAGGTTTCGCCCTGACCTTCTTAAATAGTCACACAAAGCTTCTCATGAGGCTTGCAGAGAATGAGAAACACCGCACGTCTGCGGTGTGACAGTTCTCTCTGCTAGTCTTTATGTAGTGACTCTTAACACAGAACATGAAGAAAGGCAACATCCTTCTTCAGCAGAAGTCTTGCTTTCTGCCACCAGTCCTGCTGCTTCTGTATCCAGATTTCCTTCCTAAACCCAGAGTAACCTGTTGTTACTTTAGGTATTTTTTCCAGTCAATCATCTCCAACCTCCTGGCTTCTTTCCTCGATTCTGATGTCTCATTTTATACACTCTTCTAGCAGGATTGTCCTCCAAACATCTCCTCAAACATCCCACTCAAAAACCCTTCTGACTGCAGGCACTCCCAAACTCGGCAGCTCCCACATTCCTCCGCTGCCGACAGCTCCATCACTACCTCTGTATCACAGGCTTACCTTCTGTCTCAGCAACTTGCAAGCATCAGTCTCCCTTTCCACCTCCACCCTCATTACTAAGCTCCTGATATTTTATAAAAATCACTCCATTTGGACGGGGACTTTATTACTAGAGTCCATAACAAGCTGTCTCACTCACCTTCCTTTAAAACTTTACTAAAGATAATCCTTCCCCTGGCTCAGTAGTTAAATTCTGATGACTGTTATTCTCCGCTTTCACAATTTCCATCTTTTATACCACCTGTTTAACAACAACTCCTGCCATCAGATCCCATAAAATTTCTACATTTCAGTCTCTTTATAGGGGCTCTTCTGTTCATTTGCCAGCTCAGACTCTTGGATTTTGTTTCCAGAATATGTTTCTTTGCTTCTGTAAAATCTGTACTCCTATAAAAACCTGCACTCCTGTATCCTTCTTCCTTTATTCTCATGGTTTATGCTACTCTTGCATCTGCTTCTTAATCTTTATTTCCCCACTTACCAATTTCATGTAGTCTTCCATGGCACCTCCTACCCACAGGAATCCTCCTCCATCTTTGTCTTAGGAACTGACTAGAATTAAAAAGTTTCAGAAATGTTTCCTATTAAACTCAATCTAAAGGAAATTTAATTAGAAAGCTCTGCTATTTTAACATTGGACCTTATCTATCCCACCAGAATTATCATATTCCTGATCTTTATCAAATGTCAGATGTCTAATTTAGACTACGAACTCTTCAAGGCAAAAGTAGCCTCTTCTTCCATGATACACACTGCCACTTAGATCCCTCCTTAAGGTAAGAAAAAATAGCTCAGAAACTTGAACAACTTGTTTTTTCCAAGACCAATTCCACTTCATACAGCAAGACTTGGGGATGACCAAAGAATTTAAAAGTACTCCTACTTTGAAAAGTCACAAAGGCAAGAATGTTTTTTTTTCCTCTTTTTACCCCCAAACAGAAGTAATGTCTGGCCACATCTGAGAAGAGAGAAGCTGGGTATAGACTGTACTTCAGAAGTTTTCCATGGTACCTCTGGCCCTTTCCTGTCTCAAGTCCCCAAAGCCATCACTTATCCCCTTCAAAACCGCAGGAGTGTTGTTCCTTTTTTCTTTCCTCTCCAGAAGAGGCACGGCAGAAATAAACCTTGAATGATAAATTATGCACCACCTTTGTGTGGCTGCCTCTTGGCCAGACGGGATATTTTTCTCCCAAAGCCTTTTGTTTCCAGCTTTGATCCCAGCATTGGATTCGCTCCGTTCAGCGCTCCTTCGGCACGGAGGTGAAGGGAGAGCTGACACAGGCCAAGTTCAGGCTTACTGCGAGTCACAGTCACATCTTCCATTTGCCTGGCTCCCCTCCCCCTTGCAAATGGAACTGTCCTTGAGTTTGAAAAGGTCCTATTAAACATTTTCCAGAGGGCCTTACAGAGGATACATTATTTTGATGGATGTTGGGACGAAAGGAGGAGGATTTCTAAGTACTGGGAAATAATGGAGTTTGTTCTAATGTGTTTAAGAGATGCCCAGGGGCACCAAGTAGGTTTCTTCTCTGCAAATCAAAAACACAGAAGACCAGAAAATGGAGCCGAAGAACTAAACGCCAGGAAGCGGGGAAATCAGGCTCTATTTAACTGCTGCTCTTGGTTACAGCCAACTTCAGGCTGCTTGGAAAAACAGCACACACACACATCACTGGCACAAACTTTACAGGAGAAAACAAAGAGACAACAGGGGTCAAACTGGGGGTGGCAAGTAGGAGAAGGAGGCAAAGCTGGGTCCCCACCCCCTACCAGGGAGTTGGATCAATTATCCCTGAATACTAACAAGATTTCTGATTAGAGAAGTGCTGCTATGCAATGGGCACAGAAAGCTCCAGCAGCCGGGAGAGGCTGTCAGGCAGGAACAAAGGGGCACAGGGGACTCTGCCCCACTAGGGCACGCGGAGGAAGTCACCAGCTGGCAGCCAGGAGAGGGGTCTCCCCTCCCGAAGTCAAAGTCGGGAGAGGCTCTCACCGCCAGAGATGAATTCCGGAGCAAAACTTCATCCAGGCACTACAGAACTCGGCTCTGCCCTCAGGCAAACACGGTCTCTGCCAGTTTTGCTGGGTGACACCTCCTTGAACCTCATCATCACGGTGCAGTGAATTTTATTCCCATCCTAACCTGTCCAGAGTCAACAGCTGATGCTTCTTCATTCTGAATATTACAGCAACACCAGGAAGCTGCTATTAACTTGAGGAACAAGAGCCTAAATCGCCTTTGGTCACACCTCATTTTTGACAAAATTGTAATTCGCAGTATAAACATTTAATACACATATATAGTACTATGCCTTAAACTTAATGGTTTGTGACGTGATGTTTATTGCTCAAATACAGAAAAGTCTAATGCTCTGAAAGGAATCTCATGGAAAACAGATTCTTCTGCTACTATTTTGCACAGCCCAAAGGTTGTGCTAAAAATTAAACATTCTGACATAGGCGTGGATTTGATGCCCTGAGAATCAGGTTCAATCCCTCTTCGGGGCGGGGGGTAGGGGGGAATATATATAAAAATAAACAAGAAAAAAGAAATAATTCCTGGATTTGGAGGCTTTCAAGATACCTACAATTTAGCAAGGCAAAACTCCAGGAACACCAGCTCTACTTGATGTTAATTAAGTCTTTATGAACACTTTTTTTCCTGTCCTTGCATAGCAGGTCTCCTTTCATCTGGCTTCACAACAGTGGAGCAGGAGCTTTGCTCCTGACAGAGCCATTGACTGTAGCTCCAGCATCTCCCAGACCAGATGCACAAGCTAGACTACTTCAGCATTTAGCAGGCACCCTGCATAACGGAGGCAAAAAAGACTGCAAAGCTGAAAAACCTGAACAGAAACTCGTCAACAACAAAGAGCAGCCAAATGCTCTCAAAGTTAACAGGCCCAGAGCCAGCAGGTACAGAGCGAATAAACTCGCAAGCCTGGGGAACCACAAATCCCCAGTTCATATATTTACAAAAAGAGACTCAAGAAACAGCCTTTGCACTGTGAAGACAAAGTACCATAAAGGAGCAATGCCTAAAACAACAGTCACGTCAAAGAGCCACATCCACAGCAGACCCCAGAGTAAGAGCCGACCCGTCGGGCACACTGGATTCACGGCCGACAGTTGCAATTAGTGTTCTCCACCAGGGCCCCTGTGAAACACAGGCAGCCACTAAATACAGTATGCCAATCAATGCAGAGTTTGCTGTATGCCAGCACTCCAGCTCTAGGTGTTATGTCAGGTAAAGCCATGCGGCTTTAAAGGGAGATTGTCAGCTTAAATACATATACACATATCTCACCTTGTTACATAAAACCTTTTCGGGAAACATGAAAAATAACTAAGGAGGAAATGAACAAAGACTAGAAAAATAAAACATCCGCTTGTAACATACACCGACTTTGACAACACTACTATAGATTCACCATTTCCGATGGGAAGTGAGAGAAATTTCTGCTGTTTTCTGGATGTTTTGTTCATCAGCAAGAGAAGTATTTAAAAAAGAAAATAAATAGTTACAAAAAGTGGAAGAATAATTCAGTGGTACATGCACTTACTCTTAACCTATTTTTAAAATCGCAACTGTATTTCCAGATAACATCTCTTTATCAGCTTTTATAAAGTGTTATGAAGCATATATTCTACTGTGCAGAATGGTAAGTTGGATTCTAGGGCAAATGAAGTTGGCCTTGGGCAAAAGAATTTCTGCTTCACTTCTCACATCTACAAACAAGGATTATATTTGCCTGTTTCACAAGAGCACAGGAAGATTCAAGAGGACTCTCAGACAAGAGATCATTCTCACAGAAAGCATGTTTTTAAATATTTGTAATGTTAATTTCACCAGTCTGGAGAACAATCATTTTTTTAAGCAGTAAAAATAAAATATATGCTTTTTAATTTCTTTCCCAACATACAGCAAGTCCTGCAATCTGGTTTGAACTACAAACAACTGGATAATGTTTATATACAATCACATTTTCTCTGTAACTTGAAGCAGACAGTAGAGAACCAGCTCCAAGTTTTCTTAAGTCCCATTTTTGTGGCCCACATGAACAGATCATCCCTTGTCAAGGTTCACAAGACACTCTGGAAATACAAGCACTTTACATAACTAAGTGCCTGTTAATTTTGTTGTTGCATGCACCCACACTCCCAGGACATAAGAAGGGATTCTCCGTTGCAGAAAGCAATGGTAAAGCATGTAATTGAAAACATTCAAAAAGAAAATATAAAAGAATGTTGCTTAACTACATGAAATAAATGAAACAATAATTGTTAATTTCACAGGGGAAAGTTACGCTTTTCCATCATTGTTAGCATGTTTCAGTACAGAAAAAAAAGAAGCAAGCATGAGGGAAAAAAAAAAAAAAAAAAACAGAAAAACAAAACCAAGCCACAGCTTGTGGCTTCCTGCAGCACCTACTCCACACTTTAGGACAGAATCTTTGCCACTTTAGCAAGAAGCAGCAGCAAAGGCAGATTTCATAATCATCACAGGTCCTGAATACCACCCAACCTGCTGAAGTGAAGCACTGGATCATCCGCACGCCCAGGAGTGAGAGCACTATCAGTTCCACACTGACAACAGGAAACTGAATGCTTTGTGACTTTGCTCAGAACCATGGAATTGGTTGCAATGCCAAGTACACGCAGCAGAGATCTCAGTTCCCAGCGCAAACACCATTTCCTCTGTAGGTATCATGTTCAAGTTTATGTCTCCAAAAATGTAGTCAAGAGGTTTGGCAAGTGAGACTCTTAAATTAGCCATTTATTTTTCTGGCAGCGACCCAGAAGCTACAATGGCAAGAACATCACCCGAACTGGTTCTGTGACATTCTGTATTTATAATATAAACTGTCACATCATTAGACCCTTCTTCTCTACCATGCACCACCACTGCATGGCACTGCCTCTGTGTGTATATATATAAATAGATATACACATATTTTTTTCCCTCTAAAGGCACTTTTCCAGGAATTGCAGACACTAACAGATCTTTTTCTGACAGTAACTTCTACAGTTTTAATGGCTAGCATCCACCACAGAAGGTCAGTCTTGGAAACCTGCTTGCTAACACACTCCTCTACATTCCCCCGTGTGGATAGACAGTGGTAAATCACTAAGACCTTTTAATATTTGTTATAACCTACCTGCATGGTACCCCAAGATCTCTGGGTGCAGATGCTTAGGACAGTTAAGCTGGACACCTTCCCCACAGCTACTTCTATGGGACAGCAATGGATAAGACTCTGCAGGAGCTAAAGGGTGGGAAATAGAAGTACCAGTTCATTGCAATCTTTGGCATTTTCTCTGTCACGTCCATCCTGCCACCTTCACATCCTTTTCCTTGCTTCGAAGGATAACACTGTTCAGAAACTGTGTTCTTCCTAAGAAGCATGGCTTCTTATGAAGGAAAGGCAATACTTGCTCCTGGACGCACTCGACACATCCCAGCATGAACTTGTGCACACTTCATGTGAGGACACAGTGCACAAAGTGCACTGATGGGAAACTACTTTAAAGAGAGACAAACCGCCATAAACAGCATCCGAGAGACATCAAGGCACAACCACCTACCAGCAAACCTGTGCTTTACAGTCAGACATCCCCCACATGGCTGTTAACAGCCCAGACACATTAACTAGGAGCACCTGGGTAACAGCCAAAACGAAAATACAGCCAGATCTGCCCCTACACTAAGATCTACACTTTAGATCTTTCTCATTCCTAAACAGCAGTTAAATACCTGTGTGGTATTTGGAAACTTACAGTCCCCCTGGTTACTAAAAAGCAGATTTTCTGATACACAAAACTACAATCCTGAATTCAACCTCTTTCTTCGAGTTGGTTTAACACTTTCTTCAAAGCTGCATGCCATTAGGTTTCTCGCTAAAGAAGAAATAATATCACTTGAAACCTAAACCCCATGTGATTGTGCCCCAGAGGCAATTCTTGCAGAGGGATGGAGGTCAGCGGCACTACTGCAAATGCTTCCTGTAATTTCAGAGCAGCACAGGAGAAAGCGGATGGGTGAAATTATACAGCAGCAGCCTAAGGAGCCAAGGGAGAGAAACGAGGTGCGTGCTCCTCCTCACCCCGCTCCCCTCCCCCAGGAGCTTCCAACTCTCTCCAAACACCGCGGGAAGTGTTTAGATGTTTTCTCCTCTACCGGCGGCACTTGTAAAACAAACCGCTGGCGCACAGGGGGCAGGAGCAGCCGTTGCTCTCAGCCCACAGAGCAGCTGCAAGGAGAAGTTTTCCGGCGGAGCCGTCGCGGGGCCGCTCGCAAGCGCTGGGCCGGGCGCTCCCGCGGCCCCGTCGCGGCGCCTCGGGGGCCGCCGCTCCCGTGTCCCGCTCCCCGGGGTGCTCCGGGAAGGCTCGCAGCGGGGCAGG